>CM061108.1:7117500-7605000 GCA_030770545.1 Macropodus opercularis
CTCGTGTGTGTGTTTGTGTTCTCGTGTGTTTGTGTGAGTGCCAAGCAGGCTTTGGTCTTGCTGTCTGGCCTGAGCCACAGTCACTGAAACGGCACCAAGCAGGAGGCAGCATGCCAGCGTCTTCCAAACCAGGGCTGTGACTGACTGTCTACACACCAGTGAACTGCTTTTATGATCAGCCCTGCAACATGGAAACAGGAAAGGATGAATAAGGAGAGATCTAGAGAGATGATGAAGTGGAGGGAGAGGGGGGGAACAGTTAATTTGGGGTAAAATAAGTCCAATTTGCTATTGAATAGCGCAATTACATACAGATTTAGAGGTTTACAAGGACTAATGGGGACGAATACAGCAATTAACTATTTTATTACACCCAGTGTGGTTTACAGCCTGGTTTTACAAGAGCTCCAGTCTAGTGAACATTACTACAGCAAGGCTAAGCAGGGATAACTTGGAATCTCTACAAAGGAACCTGTTGGAAATCATAGCCCAGCTGACACACCATCTGTATTAAAACGGAGCACAATTTCTGGCTTGAGCCGTGAGTAGTCCGTGGATATTTGTGCCTCTGAAGACCACAGGGTAGCGTGTGCACGGGGTTTGGTTTTTAGTATGCATGGCAGTGCGTGTTGGGATGAATGCACAGAGGCCTCCAGAGCCGCCCTGCCAGGCCAATCAGCTCCAGATGACGGGAGCAGCCAGAGTAGCGTGAGCACGGCGCGTACCTGTCCGTGGTGCTGAAGGTCCAGGGACTGGCGCTGTGCGATGTTGTGCCCGGGCGCTGTCCATGGTACCGAATCCCCACGTTGAGCCACTCGCGTTACTACCGCTGGCGCTGTCCGTGGTGCTGAAACCCCACGGCTGCATCTCACTGCACTAGGCTGTTTGTCACTGGCGCTGTCCTTGGTACCAATTTTCCGCGGTGGGGTCCATGTGGCTGGTTGTAAAAGTGAGGCACAGGCAGTGGAGACGAGAAGTGGAATAATCACAAGCGCCACTGATGTGCAATTAGCAATAGTAGCACAAGTAGAAATCTTACATGCGCAGGTATAATGACCAGTGGGTGAGATAATCACGGCATTATTAATAAGTAAACACTAAATATGTAAATTAGTCCCAGAGAAAAATACTTGAAAAAGCTTTGCTTGATACATTGGTACATTAGGACTTTTTATATGACACACGACTGTATGTGTGTGTGTGCGCGTGTGTGTGTGAGAGAGAGGGAGAGAGAGAGAGAACTGTTATACTCAGTCTGTATTGAATCAAACATCACATATGAACCGTCTAATCCAATCATTAACTTAGAAATGTTGATATAAAATGAATATTTCTGTACATCATCCAGCTGTTGGCATGTCACCGTAAACCGCGACATCAAGTGGCACATTGCTGACGTAATATCGATTATTTGAATGTTTTCACTTGGACAAAATCACTTGGAGTCGTACAGCGCGCACTTTTCCTCTCGCCCTTCCTTTCCCCACAGTCTCTGTCTCCTCACATCTATTCTCCGTTTTTGTCTGCAAACATGGTCTGATCTTCATCGACTTCTTACCCAAACTGTGAGCTTAACGGACTTTTTTTCCTTTTCCAGTGTGACCAAGCCTTCTTCGTCCATCCTTGTCGGATTTTACAGGACCTCGATCATTTTTTCGGAAGGTTTGTCGGGGTATGTCGTCGGGTCTGCTGAGGCTGGAGAGAACCTCACCACAGGTGAAAGGAGGGTTGACGACGCTGCGGTATAGATGATTGAACACTTTGGGCATCAACTCAACACAGTCTCTAGGCGCCAGCGCATCACGCCTCATTTTACTGAACTGGACCCAAACTGAGGTTTCCACACTTTGGGACAGCTGAAGGCAGCGTCAGTAACTTGCGGTTTTATCTGAAAGCACTGCGTTATTCGCCGGCGCGGATTCCTGAGGAAGATGTGACCCTTTCTTTTGCGCACCGGCACCCAGACTACCCAAGGAGCAAATCACTGCCTGTCTATCAGCTGCTCGATCCTGACATGTCTTTTATAGGATTACACGCGGAGATCATTGTGAGAGACCGAGCGGAATTGTGAGATTACCATCTTTATTTTTTTATCCGTCTCTTCAAAGAGGAAGTGCTCTGTTTGTTTAAATGGCTTCGGTGTCGAGGTTGGCAAAGCGCAAAGATGCCAGTCGCTGGCCGAGGATGTCGTCAACTTTCTGGGCTGTGGTGCTTCTGACAGCGCTGCTGCTTCTCTACTGCGGTAAGTGCAGCCGCTCATTCTTTGACCACACATATCGACATTTGGATGGGTTGAACGCAGGCGCCGGTGCGCGGCGGGTGCCGGTGTCGTGCAGAGGCGTTTTGACAACAAAATGATGCCACTGCTGTTGGCAGCCGCTCTTAGCGCATTGATCCAACTTGTTGTCGACCTCTCATTTTCTTCTCTTCCTTAAGGGATATTGGAAAACACAGGCACACAAGGTGAAACCACAGGCGCGCCTGAACAAATTGTTAAGTAGACAGAGGGATTATATAAGAGAGACATGTGTCTTATTGTCTGATAGAAACTCTTGCTTTGGACAGGAGGATCAACTGAAGTGTGCCAGAGGCCTAATTAAGTCTTTAGTTACTCTCTTTCGCAGTGACATACACGTACATGTATATCCTGAGGACTGTGTTACTGTCACACTGACTTACTGAGGTCACACGCATCCAGGCATCGTGACACTTTGTCTAGTTGCAGGAGATGGAGGAGACCGTGTACCTGTTTAGTTGGACAAACAGTGCTTCTAGCTGTAACTCAGCTACTGCCTGAGGAAAACCTTATTAGGCAAATGTATGCAGACACACACACATTCACACAAACTCTCTGTCTTTCTCTCTGGGCTTGGCCGAGTGTGCCTTTCTTTTCATTTCTTGTTCCTTGGCACCCTCACACCTTTCTCTTCCTTCGCTTCCCTTCTCGGTCTCAAACTGCATCTGAGTCACTTATGAGAAGAAATCCAGCTGGCACACAGTGCTCCAGTCTGCTACGTGTGAAAAACGGAGGCTGTGTGCAATAGCCATGATAAGCCTATTATCAAAAAAGCAAAAAAAAAAAAAAACAGAGCTTTTCCATTCAACGCAGAGCTAATGATTAATAAAATCATCTGGTGTACAAGGACATGCTGGTGTTTTTTGTGCACAAACGAGCAGATTCAGTGCATGACTGCAGTGTTTTTCTTCATATGTCCAGACTGGCCCTGCCGTGTGCTCGTTCCTGCTCCTTCCACAGCAGGCAGAAGATTGAGTTTGCTTTGTAATCACACAGGCTCCAGGTTAATCAATGGAGAGCACGGGGGTCTTTTTCTTCTTTTATGGTGCCTGTGGCCATGTCGATTGATATCTTCTGCATGTGTCCAATCAATGGTGCTTGGATGTTTGTTTTCAGTCAGCAGTCTTTCAGCCGCCCCCAAACCTCCACCTTTTGAGCATTAGTGATTCTTTGATTTCTTGTATTTTCTTCCTACTGTTCCCTTTGGTCTACGTTGCTATTTGCCGAACACTGTGGCTGGAATCACTTGTTTTTATTGTGGATATTTCAACTCCAACATAACCCATCCATCTAATTTTTAGAACCTAGCCTCAGGGCCTTCTGTCCTCTGTCTCCTCTGTTTTAGCTCTCTCTCTTTTGTCGTAGCTGGTGGTCTTTTTGGCTGGCAAATCTTTAATCAGTTCAACTTGCGTGATAAAAGATCCCACTGCTCTCAGCTTCTCTTTTGGTTTTCTTCTCACGCGTTTCCATTTAGATTGACCTTCCTCGTCTGCTCTGTTTTGCCCTAATTTTCATATTTATTTTTCATATTTATCTTGCTCTGCCCTCTTTTCACTTTGTTCTCGTGTCCTTCGATGTCCTGCTGCCCATTTCAGTGTGTTTTATGTCTGTCTACTTCATCTTCTTTCTCTACAGTGTCTTTTGCATCATTTCCCTTTTTTTTGTTGAAGGTCTGTGGTGAGCCTGACCTCTGTATGTTACAGCATGTTACTGTGACCAAGGTCTCTGCTTTGTCAGCAGTTTTTCCTCCCCCCTCTTTATCTCTTGTGCTTTCCTGCAGTTTAATGTTCCCTGTTTAGACACATTCAGATTATTAAAAACACTAAATCTTTCAATTTCAAAAACATTTAAAGAAATATTATTTTACCAGGATATTTTAGTACAATAACCGCTCACAGTAAAATATCAACGTGACTGGATATGAGGCCTGGAGATTTCTTTCTACGTTATTTTTCATTTAGGTAGTCCTTCTTTGAATAAACCTGAAGCTTGAATATCAGAATATCATTAAATATAATGTCACATCAGCAAATCCACACATTTTAGAAGCTGGATTAAGAAAGACCATCTTGTACAATGCTGTAGTGTACTGTAGATTTCTGTGCTTGCTGTGTAAAGTACAGTTACTGTATGTATCGAGGATCATTTTGCTTTGCAGAACTGCTGTGTTGTGCAGGCAAAAGCAGTGGCAAGGGGGGGAAGTAGGGGGGTAGCAATTGAGGGAAGCTCTGTGATTATGGCTATGACTCATATGGTGCCTGTCACCTAGAATAAACATCCAGCTTCACACGATCTGCCATCCTCACTCAAGCCCTTCTGAGAGGGAGAGGAAAGGGATCGAAGAGAAGGCACTGAAGGTAACGGGCAGATTGATATCCTCCCAGGTGCTTGGATAAGAAAAAGGGAGTGGTGAAGGAAGACGAAGCGTAAGGAGGAAGGCAGCAGAGGATAGAAGGACTGATGAAAAGGTGATGAGGAAAAAGGGGAGGAGGAAGGAGAGGAGTAAACAAAACAAAAGCTCTTCTTAATGTGCAAAGAACGACGTGGTTCGTAAATAGCAAGAGGCAAAAAAGTGTAAAAGAAAGTTAAAGACTTAACAAAAGGAGACAAACACAGAACAGATGGAGACACACAGGATAAACCACAACAGCTCAACAATTCTCTAACTGGAGTTGGAACAATGCTCCAGTTCACTATGATTACATTACAACAGAGGAAATGAAAGACAACAATAAAATCATTGTATTCTGTGCACTAGCTCCCTCCTCTGGAAAGTCTCAGATATGCATTTGTTTGCTGATGGTGCTAATATGTATTCATGAGGCTGGAGCTGTGCATGTGCGCTCGGAGGAAGGCGAAGACAGAGCCCACAAAGCTTGCTAATCAGTATGCTAATCTTAGCTTTGGACTGCTAAGGAATGTAGCACGGCTGTGATCTGGCCTGCACTGCAAAGGAGGAAGAGGGAGAGACAGAGTAGCATGAAGTGACTGGAACCAGACGAGGAACCGAGAGAGAGAGAGAGAAGACAGAGAAAATCACAGGTTGTCTAGAATTCTTTTAGTGTCGATTGCTGATTCAGTGCAGTCTAATCCTGCAGACATGCACTGCAGATATCAGGGCTCAAGGGCAAACGTACAGTACACAGCACATTTGATACATGCTTACACTGCTGCTACACGAAAGAAGCCGCTCGGGGTCATACACAAAGATGCAAACACCCGTGACCTACTTGCACGTACATGCAAGGATACAGTGGCTGAGTGAGTGAATGCAGAAAGGTTGGACACACACTTGAGGCTTCCTGGTTGAAGCCATTCCCATCAGACCAGCCTGGTCTCCTATGCGTTCTTCTGTCTGGCTGTTTGTGACTTGCTGTTTTTCTGAGGCTGAATCGATGCGATTGTTGACTGTTATTGATAACTGCAGTTGGAGGGCATTCATGGGGAAAAGATGATGGCGCTAGTTCAAATGCTGTCAGCCAATTCAATGGCCATTTAACACATGCTGGAGTGGATGAATAGGGTCCTATTCCTCATCCTACTCAAGTCATGCTGGTTTGAGGCACAACCTTTTTGGTTAGGTTTAGAGAAACAACACTGGTTTATATTTGGAACCTACTATTTCCTTTCCACTATTAACTCTGTCTGGGGCGTCTGAGACTCTCACCAGGGCCGATTCACCAGCCGACAAAACCAGACTCAACTGACCTCGAAACATTTAAGAACTTGTAGGTGAGCGCATGCACATATATGAATATCTTATCCTATTTTCAGCATAGCCCGGAGCCCCATTCTCTGCAGGGAGGGAGACGACGAGAGGAGCCATCGTCAGGAAGCAGCCAATGGCCTGGGGATGCACATTCAGAGAGCGAGTCAACTTGTTGAGAAAACCAACAACACTGGAATCCCAGAAATAGGGTCAAAGACCACACGTATTTTGTAACAGCTTTGTACAGGGTGGCGGTGCAACATAAAGACTATGATGAGTGTCATTTGAACGGATGATGTGGGGGCTTTAACTGGTGCAGTTGAAATACTTCAGCTGCAGTGGGATCTTTTTCAGTCTGTGCGCGGCCCCTCTGACGTTAAATGGGAGATGGCAGCGCGGCCACGGGCGCTGTGTTGTGTGCTTTTCTGTGCCGCCACCGATGTGTCTGCTCGCTGCTGCACTGTGTTGTCTGGTACTGACTGAATGGGATATTTCAGAATTAAAGGGGCTGCTTGTAGATTGTGATCATGGTTGGTGCTCTTGGCAGCTACCCATCACCCTGCAAGGTCCAGAGATATGTTGATGTACAGGCTTGTTTTACAGTGCTGACACGTTGACAGAGCACCTTCTGAATATTTGTTATTGTTGTTACCTATAGCAACATCTGTCTGTCAGTCACTCGCTCTCACTTCCAGGCTGAAAACTCTCAACAACCATGGATGAGCTGTCGTAGCATTTTGTATGGACACTCGCCCTGACTTGCTCTCTGGTTTCGGCTACATGTTGACACTGTTGTGAACGGATCCTACTGTAGCTCATGTCAGTTCGTCAGCTTGGTGTTTTGCCTGAAGTCACTTGTGGTCAAACGTCCGGTGGTTCTGACTACCTGACGCCTGGACATGAGAAAATGCTGTTTCTTTCCTTGACATGTTTTGTCAGGCCTTTAGTGCAGCTGCCTTCAGCTGCTGTATGTTTTAGGGTCTGTCTGCCTTCAGTCTTGTCTTCATAAGCTACAAGTAGATAGTCGTACAACTGCTTTATTCCATTTATGAATGTCTGTGTATGAAAATATCTACATTAATGCCACAAATCAAGCAGAGGTTGCGCACAGGAGCAAATATCCGCATCTTGATTTAAATATTAGCGGTTAACGACGTGTACTGAAGACCTCTAAAAATGAGCAAAGATTAGCATGGTAAACGTAGAAGGTAACAATATCCCTGCTCGGCATCAGCATGGTAACATGATGACAATGCCAGTCAGCTGAAATCAATGCTATGCACAAGTGTAACCTTGCAGAGCTGCTAGTGTGACTCTTCTTCATCATTATACCACAGTTATATTGAAGATGAAGTGATAACCAGCAAAATACAACTTCACCAAAACATAGAAATCGCAGACATATTCAGAAATGAAATTTCTCAGTGGCCTCGTGCTGAATCAATAAACGTTGGCCTTTTAGCTGACAAGCCTAATACACATAACACTTATAAATGTAACCAATTACAGTCTTAGCGTTTCTCCTGCTTCTGTTTGAACCTAATGTTTATGATGACAAAGAACTTTATTTATACATCCGGTGTTTTCTCATGAACTAATTGACTATCCAAACACCTTTCCCCTTCCTTTGCTGGTAGAGAGGCACTGGAAAGGCCTTTTGCTGTAGGCAGAGTAAATCCTACAAGTCAGCATCCTGGCTGCATTTTGCAGGTTTTGTCATCACAAGTTCATCTGCTGTGAAACAGCACAATCTGTTCCCTCACAGCTTCAGCACAGTTAACAGCAACAGTCTGCGCGCTTGTTTACACTGAGTAGTACGTTTACAGTAAAAGCTACATTAATACTGCTTATCTTAAAGCTTCTCGCTGATCAGACTGCTTCATCCTGTTTCTGTTCCCGGGTCGTCTCTCCTCCACCTTTGTATCCAGGCTGTGCTTGCGTTATCCAAACATGGATGCCATAATAGCATGCTAATATGCTGTGACATTTACTTAATGTGAAAACAAATTGCAAAGTGTTTTGGTGTTTGCAGTTGGGCAAAGTATCGTTGTAGCTTCCTCCATGGATAATTGCACCTTAAATGCTCTGTGTCCCATCATGAATTAATCTGGTGTCGCTGAGACTTTAATTAACATTAAAAGTGCATGTATAATATTTACATACCATCATCGTAAGTGGTGTACGGCTGATGATGCTCAACAGGTACCGCTGGCTGCCATTACACTATGCAAATGTGTCAACTGGTCGTCTACCTCTACAAAGTCAATGTAGGAGTTCCTATTAAAACACAATCACAAGCTTCTGAATCCTCAAAAGAGGAAAAAAATGATTAATGTTGCTTTTTTCAAAATAATTCTGTAAATCGTTCGAGACAGCTTAATTGGCTCGGAAACCGGACACAGTCCTGCCGTGTGCTCCTGCCTCAGGAGGATTCATGGATGTGCATTTGTGCTTGTTTTGCCTAGGGCCAGTAAGTCCATTCTGTGAGAGATGCTAAAGCTACTCCCCCTTTATTACTGCAAAAAGCAATTGCTTGGAAGAAAATGCCAGAATGGTGCTTTGAATTCCTGGAGGGGGCCATCACTGAGACGCGGCCCACAGAGCTGAGACAGCTAGCATCTGGAGCAAAGAGACGGTGGTGGAGTGGAGAGAGGGAGAGAGAGAAAGAGGGAAGAAGAAGAAGTAGAGAGAGGGAAAGAGGGAGTCGGATGGCGAAAAGGCAATAAGAATGAAAGAGGGGTAGAGGGATAAGAGACAGACAGAGAGCACTAGGGAGGCAGAAAAATGTTGAGTGCGAGACAGACAGAGCAAGGGGCTGACGAGGGAGCAGTACAAAGAGCTGGAAGAGAAAAAAGGACCACGCAGGCAATGAGACAAAAGACAGACAGACGAGAACGCTCAGATGGTCCACCAATTGACAGCCGGTTGGGGAATAAAGTCAGCTAACACAATGAAGCAGTCGGCAGACAGACTCGCCTTGGAGTAGCCGAGAGGCTCTCAGAAGTAGAAACAAATATTACATTAGAAGAGACAGAAGCCATTTGTCAGTGTGGGAGGCCTGAGAGGTAGTTAAGCTGCAGAATATAGGGACCCGCGGCCCGGTTGATACATGTCACCACAAAGAGGAAACTGTGCTGAAGTCAACTCCATTCAATCAATTGCCTGACGTCCTTCAGTGACTCCTGCACTTAACGAGATAACGCCGGTACAAAGTTTCACCAGCCAAACTCTTAGGAACTTGTTATAGGGCCTTGAGGGCCTCCCCTCGTCTGTGCTCTCGGTCCTTTCCTCTTTCCTCTCATCCTTCCTCCCCTCTTTTACTGCCAGCTTGTCAGCCACACCACCCCCTCCATCAAGACCCGGTGACATGCGTGCTGACAGCCGCGACTCAATGGTAATGCATCTGGAAGCTACGTCTGCTGGACATTTATGGTCTAAATGACAGCTGCACTCTGTCTGCACCCACATGTCAGAGACGGTTGAGAAGCTGAAACCACTTCAGGAATTCTTAGAAGCAGACAGACAGGCACAGTCGGTCACCTGGTGAATCAGGCTCCTCTTGGCGCTTTGCCACTAGGTGCATTACCTGGCTCCTCCATCTCAAATGTGCTTTATTAAATAATAGCTTGCGTATGCTCATAATAACAAAAGCATCTATTTTGTTATTTTCTCTCTCTCTGTGACTTTCTTGCTCTGTCTTTCTCCTTCTTCCCAAGTTAAGCTGCTGACACCATCTGTGATTGATATGGAAATTACAATGCGCTTGCCCTCGTTTATCTTGCACTGTTGCTTGGTGCTGCTCCAACAACCATTTTAGGATGCAGAAATGATGAACTGATTCGTGGCTGCTGTTGTAGAGAGCGAGAAGGCATATACCGTAAAGATCTGATTTGAAGCCCAGAGGACGGGTCGCTAAAACAACCTCAGCATATCTGCCAGCGCATACTGTATGGAGTCTCAGATGCTAATGTCTCTAATCGGATTTATCAAATTGTTTTAATAAACAGGCTAAACGTAGCTTAGTTTAATTATAACTACAGGTATGATGAACTAACGCCTTTATTCCCAAACTTGAACGTCCAAAGTAGCAAATGGTTGCACTTCGTGAGTTAATTTGCTCTCTCATCCCCGTTCAGTGTGTTTCTCGTTACTCTGCCGACGCGGTCTGAGGGAGGGATCAGCAGCAGAAACAGAAAGCCAGATGCAGCGCAAGCTCTAAGCGGAGGCTTCGGGACTGAAGGGTAGCGCTGCTGGAAGGGACGCAGCAGTAGAACATGTTGCCTGAACTCAGTGGTGTAATTCCAGCTGATTCTCCTCTACATGCAGACGCACGCCTCAGTTCTGCATGTGTGAAAGCTGGAGGAGATTCTTTTTTCTTTTCCCTTTTCCCCGTTTCTTTCATGCTCTCTTGCTATCTCTGCCTCTCTTTGTATACGGCATTTCTTCTCTTCCAAATCTCCCGGGCGCCTCCACTCACACTGTCTCCTCCCCGAGCCTTTGGCAGCGATAAACCCTCCATTGTCACAGTGACGGCAGAACATATGAGTTATGTCTGCCTCTTCAGGGTTGAAGATCTCATTATGACTTCTCAGCATGGACGCTATAGGCAACAATATATGTGATGTGCATGCGACACAATCAGTGAAATACATGCAAATGCACTCTGTTATGATTTATACTGTTGAATACAACCCTTTGTGACATACAACCCTCACATTAATGCTAGTAAAGCTATATTTCTTGTGTAGGATGATGGGAGCACTGTAATGTTTGCAGATATGAAGCCGAACAAACCCTTTTCCCTCCATTTATGTCTGATATCGTTTCAAAACACACTCAGTTGTATAAGTGGCTGATGTTTGATGCCCTTTTAGATCATGACAAATTTTTACTATGATAATTTGTTTCAATATTGGGCATGTGTGAAAGCATAAAACCAGAATGTTATCCATCCACATGATTTCAATGCCATCTCTGACAAAACAGCCTGAATTCAAGAGGGAAAACCTGCAGTTGCTCAGCCATTCATGAATACAGACAGGTGTATCTGACTTTTTAGTATTATTTACTATCTCAAGAAAATAGCTGTCATGTTAATTCTAGTTTTATAATTTCTCAGTTTTAAGGTGTAGCCGTCAGATGGATGATAGTTGTGCCACGTGTTGTGAGCCAGAGTTGTGCTGAAGTGGTTTACAGTAAGACATGGTTCTACTGTTTTGACCTTCGTGTTTAAATTGAATGATAACATGAATGAACATCTTACGAACACAATTATTGTACCTGCGGGCACATTGTACTAACATCTGGGATGCCAGCTTCCGTATCATGTTCCACATGCTAATTAACAAGCATCGCCCTGCTTGCAGCCCTTACATTAACCATAGAGTTTCCCGTTGTACGTCAGTGACTTATACCCGCTTTAAATCGTGTGTCTATCCTGGGAGTGATTTCATTTTGACGAAAAACTGATTTGTTATCGCAAGAAGATGCATGTGTCACCAGCGCCACAATTAAATCAGAAGTCCTCCGTAGCGGGCGTTGGTTGATTAATCAATGCTACGCACTCACGTAAATGTAATTCCTTAATTTGTCAACGTCCGGGGAGACCATATCTATATCGGTGCACCCAAAGCTTCCAGCGGAGAGCCGAGCAGCGAGAGCTCCCCTCCGCGTTGCCCTCCCCTTCATCTCCTGTAGGGTCCGTCTCGTACGACTTAATCACAGCTATAATCATTCCGTTAGAGTAGAAGTTATCATTTCATCAATTCCCTTTGGGCCGTGGAGGCCATTAAAAGTGGGGTGTGGGAGTTTTACATGAAAGTCCAGTAGATACTACTCCCTTTCACAGCCACCTACTCGCAGATGATTGCTGTACGGGTCTCCTCCGAGGAAGGACATGCATTATTCATCAACATGCTAACATCAATTAAGGAGGATTCACTTAAAAGATGAACCTTTTTGAAATCGTGACCTACATACGCAGGTAGAGGGTGGTGGAGGCTGACAGGTTGCTGTTGCACAAAGGTGCTGATGAGACAATGGGTGTTGTTTTTTGCGTCGTAATCCCGTCGAGCATCGATGGGACAGATGTTGGGGAGCTAATTAACAAATCCTTGGGCGATGTTGAAATTCACTTTTGCGTTCAGAGGTTACAGGAGAGGAGGGAGATGTACAGACTGACGGTGCCACGGTTGCTTCTGCGTGTTTGTGTCTGTGTTTGTGCGTGTGTTCCCCACACCTCCTCCTCCTCCGCCTCCTTTTGCTTTTGGAGTGACACAGGATTCGGAGTGTAAGCGAAACCCAGGCGAAGACGAGGTGGGGTGACTCGTTTTCCATTTCCTGTTGACACACTGTGTCATCACCAGCCATCAGCTGTTTCTATTTTATGTGCAGACAGCAACAGGGGCATCATATTACTGCTTTGATATATCAGATAAAAGTAAATACTAAATATTTCAGTAGTTTTGCATCAGGAGCTTGGTTAGTCATTACAAATTAGTTTCTCAACACTTCTAATAATACGTTTTAATTAGATTAGGCATCATTACCTGAAACTGTTTATTATGTTTGTCTGTCGTTGATGCTTCCTTAAAGGGACAGTCAACACATTTTAAAACCAGAATGTAATGGTTCACTTTTTCACATCAGACCTTCTTGAAATACTATTAGCACAAAAAAAACATTTCATATTCATCGCGTCACATTTTGTGCCATGAAACAGCTCCCTCTGTTTTTATTCCTATCTTTCTTTCAACGCCGATGACTCGACATGCGGTGCCCTCTGGGCTAACACTCGCTTTTAAGCCTGAACTTTAGTTGACTCAGTTTTAAGCATCTGGTCAGAGGGCTGAGCGTCCACTCACCCTTACCACGAACACGGGCATCGCGCAGCGTTAATGGCTCGCTGATTACGCGGCGCGAGGGCTCGCGGGCCAGTATGGGGCAGATGTCTCCTGGTGAACACCCACATGGTCGACATACTGTACACACAACACGCATTCATTCATGCACTTGTTTGCTGACACCCACTTGCTCTCTTACACTCTTTCCATTGCAGTTTTCTCATTTTCACACACACACACACACACACACACACACACACACACACTGCGCCCATAGTCACATACACACACAAGCTTGTCAGGATGTTGTTTTAGATGACTTAAAAAAAGAATGTCCTGGTGTCTTTCATTAACCTAAAGCTAACCTCTCGTTTAACCTCAATGCAGTTTTCAGTTTTGTCCTTGCGAGTGCAGTTAAGCCACAGAGGTGCACAAATACCTTTGCACACTCGCCCATACACAGAGTATGCAAATTCATAAGATAGTGGAAAGAAGGTACCAAATAATGAATCCTCTTCCTCCTCTTTCAGGGAGATGAATGGCCAGGAGGGTGGAAATAGAATTTCTCGATTTCATAACCCCGCGCTTTTGTTGTATTGTCAGCCTGTGTTATGAGGCCACGGCGAATCACTCGTCACCTGCTGGAAATCAGGCGGCAGGAGTATGTTAATACAGAATGTCCTATTAGAAATGTGGGGTTCACGACAGCCGGTCTTAAGAAGAAGTAAATGTGTTGATGCTTTTGAAAAGCTGTATTTTAACTGCTCGAAATGTCTGGCTGGAGTCTGTGTGAAAGCAGTTTTGTTGAGGTTTCTCCCGGTGAGCATGTGGATGCATTGTACGGCTGAAATGAATTATCAGACGCTTACGAGTGGCTGCGACTTTGTACGCGCACACCTTCCTCTTTTAATCTCATTCTTTGTCCCGTTGGCACACGCATGCTTCCTCCACCCTCCACCTACAGCCACGGGAACAGAGACCTAAGTTCCCATCCTTTGGGAACCACCGGGAGAGATTAACGGGAAGCGTTCCTCTCTCCGCGGTGGTTCGCTTCTGTAGTGTTGCTAATCTAATGCACACATTATTCAGCGAGGCCCTGCATCTAATAATGGAGAGCATGGGAAGATTCATCGCCCAGGTTTAACTGTATGGTAAAATAGCGCATTAAGCAGATGATATCAAGGCATATTTGAAATGATTACGCTGGCTCCTAGATTTAAAAAAAAAGACACTGAGGGAACTTGGTTAATTAAATGCAAGGTCCACTGTTATACATCACCGGTTTCCTTATGCACAGGCCACTAACAAACTGTGAGGAAGGGAGCAGTTTTTGCGCATCTTTAATGGTAAAGAGCTGATATGCAGTGTTTTAATTCTTCTCCACCCACTCCTCCTCCTCCTCCTTATTCCCATCTTCCCTATTCTTCTCTGCTGTGTCATCTCCACAAGCTGCTGTGCCCAAATTGTGCCTAAAATTTCCTCCCTCTTGCTGGATTCTCTCGAAAAACAACCCGGCTAGTTGGCTTCCTCTGAGGCTCGCTCCCACAGCTGCTGTAATCACTTCCACACCACAAGAGAACATTATGCTCCAAGTCCATTAAAACTCCAGAAATCTGCTGGTTGACATTGTTATGTTAACAGTTTGTGCTCAGACTGACACTTTATTGACCGAATTGGAGTAATGAGTGCTCACAATGGAAAGCTTTGACCTTTGCATGAGGACACGCACACCGAGCCCCGCTCTGCTTCTAAAGACCAGCCGTCCCTGCTTGTGTAGGGGCATGTAGCCCTCGCAATTCAACAAGACAGCCCAACACACACTGTCACACTTAACAGCGTACCGTGCTCCTCTGCGAAGCACAGAAGCTGTTTCCTCATGGGCATGCAAAATTTAGCTCCTGTTTGGGGAAAGATGAATTTGAGCATGATGCAGGAGCCTTTAAATAAGCCATAGATTTCTGCTCCGTTCCTTTATTGGGGCAAGCTCACAAACCCTGGCATAATTCAGGAAGAATTGAATGCTCTCTCTTTTTTTTCCCCATCCTGCTCCTCTGAGCTCCCTGAAGCTTCTTTATTGAATAGCCCAAGATGTTGTTGTAAAGAGGAAAAGTGGGAAGGGACCACCAGTGCTGCCAAAATGCAATGCTGGCTCCAGGGTGAAGTCAAAGTGCTATTATATGCAGTATATGAGCTTTATATTGTATACATATAACATATGGATTGTGTGCCGCACAGGAGGAGGAGCAGGTTGTGTGTTTTAGCATATTTCTTCCCATATTGTCCACGTTATGATTGGTCAGCTGGGTGAACTGTAGAACGTTTTGTGGCGTGCTGACACAAAATGGACTATTCACATCATACAATCATGTGCTGAAGGTGGTACCCTGTAAATTAAACTGTGCTGCCATGGGCTTTAGTCTAGCCTTTAGATTGCGTTGACCCATATTATCACTCCTCCACCACCACAATTTGATCAAGAAAAAGTTGGGTTTTGACTCTACTATCTCTTGTTGCTAGTCTAGTTTGCTGTTTTTGTTGTTGTTGCCCCTACTGTGCAAAGTTGAGGCTACTCCTCACTTTAAAGCTTTGTTTAATAGTCGAGTTAAGGAGAATAAATGTGACTGTAAAGTGCTTCAAAATTCTCTGGTATATGTGATGAAAAAGAATGTGAGCCAAAAGCTTTTAATAGTTGCATCATGAAAAACAAGGCTTATCTAAAGCAGACACCCTGGCTGTGAAGAAGCCTTTGAGCTAGCAGGAGACCTCGTGTTCGCCGGCGGTGCTCGTGCCAGGCGGCCCCTTGTGAGCGCTTAGCTGGTCTTTAACTGCTCGCACACACAACTGTATCAGGTTACCTTGACTGACAGCAACTGGGAGTACAGCCATACAGTAAGGCTGCAGTTAGAGCTGCTCATGAGCTACTACATGCTGCGGAGAAAGGACAAGCACTGCACAAACGGTGCAAATTGGTGCAAACCCCAACGCTACCATGAACGCTTTCAGTTGGCTTTCTTCAAGATGCATGTGCTCTTTGCACACATGCATAAACATACAGTCACATGCGAGATGCTTAAGTGTATTAAGTACAAATATGTTCTTCCCTTAGGAGAGCGTAGGCGAAGTACTGTATATATGGGAATTTTCAAAGCACAGGGCACATTAAGTCACTGCAGTCTTAGCAACAAGCTGTCAGTGGGCTTCACCTGAACTCAGTGGGAGTCTTAAAAAGTGGCTACGATAAAGACATCTCTTAGAGCATCCAAGATGGTTTTTGGCCTGTGAATAAACATCCAGACTGTGATACAGAAGCTTAACGGGTGTTGCTCTCTTGGCTGAGGTCAATAACAGAGTCTATTTGTATGATATATACAGCAGATGAATAAAACTGATCCTTGTTTTATTTTTGTTAAATCTTCGATTGTCCTTTAATTTCTCTTCTGCTGCTTAACAGTCGCCTGAGCAGCAGCAGAGCTGTAAAGTATTTTGTTTTATGTTAAGTCTTCTGGCCCCAAATAACTTGGACAATCTTGTCTAGTCATACATTTAAAATCTGCGTCATTGCTGCTTGTACAACTGACTAGTGTATGGATGATAACAGGAGAATTTAGGATGAGAGGAAGATCAAGCCAAAGCAACAAAACTGAAGTAGAGAACAGGAGAGAATACAAACATGTCGAGACTTCATCTCAGGACACTGGCACAAAAGGTGACTTTGGTGATTTTGTTGATGCTTTCACTTGTGAGCAAAAGGCTTTGCACTGAGCAGTAAACACGAGCAGTAGAATCAGGATGATCCCATTATAACCTGTGAAGCCTTCAAGTCTGCCTGTGCAGAGATTTCCCAATTCTCTTCAAGAGGCTACTGCTTTGTTTTGTTTTGAAGAATCATATTCATGTTTGTTTACATCCATGTGACACTTTTCACTATGGTGAATGGTCCAATTTGTTATGTGGAAAACACGTTTGCAGCTATAAACACAGGTATCTTTCAAAATTTGCTAAGCTTTAGCCGCGTTTCCATCAAATGCAGCTTGAAATTTGCAGGCAGCCATGACAGTAAATTTGAAAATGCGTCAGTCAAACCTCAAACACTAGAAACACGATGGGTGGAATTAGTTTGTTCTGTGGAATCGCTTCATGGCTCCATACGTGTCTTTAAAAGTCCTGCGCTCATGTTTTTTTATTTGCAAATGGTTTGCGCTGAACATTCCTTTAGTAAAGCATCCATAAAAGGCACGAAAAGCACTTCACCTGCTACATCAGAACAGGTTTAAGGAGCAATCTGAACAAAGGACCTTACATTTTTCACCCCATCAGTAAAACAGACATCCCTAAATATATTAACGCGTCCTGGCAGCTACACAAAGATCTTTAAGTGTTGCAAATCAGTCCTGAGTCTGAAGTACTGGTGACCTCAAAGTTAACAAAAGCCTGCCAAAAAAGAAAGAGCGGGATGGCTGATGTCAGTATCCTGAAGATAATGCAGGGGCTGGGGCACAGGAAAGGGAGAGGCAGGGTGACGGGAGACTGAGAAGGACGGGGTGGGGGAGGACAAGGAAATAGAAAAAGCTTCATTTTATGGTTTTTGCCTTGAGAGTGCCCTTGCGCGCTTTGCATATTTATGGCAGTGAAGGGACAGGTAGAAAAATCAGAGACAGGATTTAGAATAATTCCCAATTGACCCCCCTGGCAGTAAAAATAGTAATAATCCAGAAGCCATCTGATATTCAAAGGTATATTAACTCAGTCGGCTCACCGTCTCTCTTTCTCACTGTAGGCCGACCGTGTTTGTCAGCCATGGTGCGTAACATTAGCTTATAACGGGAAAAGAGAGATGTTTACGCTTTATTTTAAGCTTTTAGCTCTTTATGTGTCCCCACAATGCACTGCTGCTCTCCCCGCCAAACCTCCGGCTCCAAGCCCTTACTGTACATGACATTACTGGGTCACACTATTAATATAAACCATGAGGGGGTTTCACTGGATCTTTGTACGTTACTGTTTAAATATTAATCGAAATCTAACAACGCTATACGTAGGTAATATTTCTGTGCTTCAAAAAAAAAAGTTGCTGCAGACGAACATTTGTTTATTGTATCAGTTTTATTTGACTGAAGTGGATCCTGAGGCAAGAGCGCTTACTATTCAGTTGTTATTTAAAAAAAGGAACGAGTCAAAACAGTCTGACACATTAACGTCACATCAACATAATATCCTGGCCTCGTCACAATCCTCTTCAAACTAAGTCCCTCAGCAGGAACCTGTCAGGCAAATCACTGAGGAGTACAAAGTGCATTGCAGAAGCTCTTCCCTAGTACAGATCAATTTTCTTTGTGATCAGCCGAGCTTGATGAGATAAAAGTGTTTCAAAGCGTTTTAAAGGCAAAGCTGTTTCCCTCTCTCTGTCTCCCCAGTCAGCCACTTTGAAGGTTTAGGGCTTTTTTCCTCCTGTCTTTCGTCTCCTTTGTTGACTACACTGCGAGTGTTAAAGTGGGCATCTCATTTTGTGAGCACAGCATGAAGCAGCAAGAGGCCACCATGCAAAACCGCGAACCTAGCAGTCACCGCATTGTTGGATCAGACACGAGATGTGATAACATCCTTGTTAAACATCCAAAAAAGAAAACCTGTGTAGCATTTGCTCTTCTTGTGAGTAAGATGTGTGTCTTGATTCAAAGCATTAAGTCCCTCCTGAAATATTATCTGCTCTAATTCAGACATATTTTCCCGTGAAGGGAGGAGAGGCTGGATTGTGGCATCTCAGCATGGTTCAGGATTTAAACCTGCATGGGTGGTGGCAGTCTGTGCAAGTGCCGAGGTGTGGTGTTAGCCACTAGTCCTGCCAAACAAGGCAGGATTTCCCCCTTGGCGGGCAGGCTGGCATGGCAGGCCCCTGTGGCCCTTTGAAGTGACAGGCCCGCTGAGTCCCATGGGAGAGGCTTGGCATCTGATCCCTCTGCTTGTGCACCCTCTTACGCCCACGCTCGCATACGGAACATCCGGATGCACGAACTCGTAATCTGCTCCCGCTCAGTCGAGCACCCAAAAATATGATTTAGCCCCGTGTTTAGCCAGCACACACAAGCAGGAACACACAGGCTGAGCTCACATCTCGGTAGCCCAGGCTGATAAAGGGCAAGCAGGAAGCTCCCAGAGTGCACCTGGCTCTGTGTTGATAAAGGAGCAGGTCGCGGCTCCCAGCACGCATCCAGCGATGGGCCAAGAAAAGAAGGATGAGGTTGACTGACAGAGGACAGGGGCAGCACAAGAAAAAGCAGCTTTATCTCATCCATTATGTTTCCTTTTTATTATTTTAATATCACTTCTCTACAATATTAAATATTCATAACACAATAGGAATGTGTGAATACTCAAGCAGTTGTAATGAATAGCTTTATATTAACAGCGAACCACGTGACTCTATAATGCTCTTCATGAAGAACCCACAGAGCATATTTGATAAATCTGCTAAAATGCTCTAAGGAATGAAAGGAAAACGCTCCATACCGCGTTTTATCATCTTTCAGCTTGTTTCTATCAGCACTTTTTAGCCTCAGCAGCGAGCAGTTTGCAGACCGCAATACCAGACTGTGACAGAAGCTACAGTAGGTGGAGAAGACGTAATAGAGATGCAAACGTTCCCTCAGAATTAGACAAAAAAAAAAAAAAAAGAGTATCACACTTCCATTCAGTGAGGCTGAACTTTGAGGAAAAGTTACAATCACTACCTAAAATCTTTCAACGCAATTTAGCTGCAGAATTGATTTGAGAAAACAATTTCACAAAACAATTGAGCCAGTGAATATAATCCCAAATCACTTTTGCTTGTGTTTAATGTGCAGACGTTTAGGAGAAAGTGTTGCCCTCAGTGTCTCACCCGGATCCGCAGGCTGGTCTAAGCACAGGGTGAACGTTACACTGGTCCTTCTCTGTCAAGTTTTTTCTTTTTTACATGACTTCAATATTTCTCGGTCTCTGAATTTGCAAATTGACAATTCTAATTATTAGACGTTGGCTAGAGGGCAGAAAGCTAATGATTTGAGCTCATTTTATTGGCATTAATTTAATTTGTATTTTGAAGATTGTGTGTAATAATTGATTAGCTTTAATCTATCTAAATGTGGGAGTCACTTTGCCCATGGCGGCGTGGATTATGTCACACTGTTGGGGTTTTGGTCGGGTGATGATGCTACACACGTCCTTTAAATGTGTTGCATTACTCATCCCTCCCACAGACGGATAGGTGTTTGTTACACATATCAGCTGCAGACACTTAGATTGATTACACTGCAAATGCTTGAAAAGATCTAGAGAGAAGTAAAGGCAGAGACATAAATAAAGACGGAGTTTGCTGGGAAACACAATTGAAAAGTGTAGGAGAGTTAAACAAAAAGATAAAAGGCTTCAGAGGGAGAAAATCAATGGGGAATGAAAAGGCTATTGAAAGCTTTCAACTCTGCACCCAACTTTGAAACAGGCTTCATAAAAGTTGCTCGACCCCTGCTGACGGGTTGTGTTCTCCAGCAGACGTGGACGTCTGATAACTAATATGCTGATATGAAAACGGAAATCCGTCAGCAGTCATAAAATAAATGGCTTTGAGATGTGAAATTCACAGTTGAAATTAGTTAGTAAGTAAATTGTTAAATGAAACAATATTAATGTGACTTACAAATTATTGGTAAAACTGTTGTTAACACCACCATCTTGTGCTAATTACTGTTTTACTCATGAATAGTTTATAGTTTATTAAGAGCAGATTCTTTTCCTGTTCACACTTCTTTTGTCTCTCTCTCTTTTTTTCCCTATGTTCAGCTGCTTCTCCAATCTTTACTCCTGGCTCTCGACAACCTGTCTATTTTCCCTGTCTTCCCGTTGCCTTGTCAGGTGATTGAGAGGCGTGAAGCAGAGAACAGGAAGGGGGGGGGGAAGGGGGGCTAATAAACCCAAAGATGAATCAGGAACCAGGCAGCGAAACCCTCTGCCTCAGCTTCCTTCTCCTGCATCCGCCGCAGGCACAGAGGGGTGTGGTGATGGGGTTAGCGGCGTAGTTGCAAGAACTGCTGAGGACTCACAAATCCTTGCTTTTTTCACTTTGTTTATTTTCACCTTCGGTTAAACCTCCTATTCTGTTAAATGCATGTAAACAGACGTATCCTGATGACAGGTAGCAGATGTTTCCCCCAGGGCTCAGTAAATCACAGGTTAGTTACTTTGATTATGGACCCTTGTCAGTCTCCAAGGGGGAATACCTTGATGGGCTTTGAGACAAGCTTGTGCCATGAATTATAAATAACGCAGGAACTTGGTTACTGCTTTTCTCTGCTGCCCAAGGAAACAGTGAAAGTGTTTGCTTCAAGAAATAGTCTCGTATTGTTAAAGGTGTAACTTCTTTGCAGGCAGACAGATCATTTCATTGCTTCCAGCTAATGAAACCCAGTACACAGTATATGTATGTAGTGTGGATTTCTTTCGTACTGCACATTTTGGGCCTCTGAGCAGGTTTGGTGGCTATAAAAGGCAGGAAACTTGCTCGTGTCAGTTGATTGATGTTAGAGTACGACTGTTTTCGGTTATATATTGAGTCAGTGCTTCCTGTCTTGACAAGCAGTGATGTGTTTATATATTGCCATTCTTCCCTTTATTTGATTGTCAGCGGCTCGATAGACAGACTGTGAAGGTGGAGGAAGAGAGAGGATTGTGCCATGCCGAAATTCAAATGCTGAAATTCATCTGTGGACTTTTTGTAATGCTTTTTGAACTTCAGAAGCATCTTGTATCCTCAAATATATTACTAGCATGTTTACCAGATATTAAAATAATCTTCGGGGTTTATTCAGCCATCAAAACAGAAAACTGGATTCGGTGCGCATCAATAAGCAAAGCAAAACGAGGCAGCGCTGTGTTAACTACAAAAACGTTATTTATATTATTTAAACATTATTTTGAGTGAATGTAGGATTTTCATGTACACACATTTTACTGTTTGACATGAGATCCCTAAAGCAGTCAGCGATCCCCCCTCACAAAAAGCTTTCACTCCGTAGGAGGTAACACATGAAGCCAGTACAAGCTGTCTGTGTGTGTGTGTGTGTGTGTCTGTCTGTGTGTGTGCGTGCGTGCGTGCTTCCAAATGTGTCTGCATGTCCATGTGCATGTGTGAGGCGGCCAAGCAGGCAGTCAGGCATCACGCGGCCACTGTATCAAACAACAGCAGTGGATGCCAGCCATAGTTCCGCTCCTCACATGAAAGGAGGCGGGGTGGAAAGGCCGTAGTTTGGGGAGGGGAGCAGAGGTGGGACTGTGGCCGGGGCGAAGCGAAGGGAGGGATGGATGGGGCGGATGCATTGCTGAGCGGCCCACAGAGACTGCCAAGCACCCAACATCCCTGCACAGATGGAGCCTCCTCCTCCACCTCCTCCTTCTCCCCAGCATTGCCCACAAATGTATTTGAAAGACGTATGTGTTGGGAATCTGACGCTGTAGGCCTGTTTATTACGAGCTTTCATGTGAATACTGGATTTTAGCTGAGCATCTCACAGCGCTTCTCTGTGTTTGAGGATTACAGGGAGGGGTTATTTGTACAGTACGGCGGGAGAGAGGGCGGGGGGAGGTTCGGCACTTGGAATGCAAATGCCCTTTCGGAAAGAGAAAACTCAACCTCAGCTTGTTTTCGCGCATTTTTTGCACGCTTATTGCACTCAGATCAGTCAATAAATAAAGCAAAGAAGAAGAAGGACGCATTTGTGGGCAGAAAATTGTTAGTGGATAAATATGTAAATGCTCAGAGCTGCTGTGAAACATCGCCACTGCCCTCCCAGCATTTTGGGCCTACTTGAGATGCAAACACATGACTGATCAGAGTCAGAGCCCAGTGCTCCTGTGGAAGAAGCTTTTAGGACATGAACTCTTTCAGCACAACACATCACTTCTCTCCCTGTTTACCTCTTACTGTACATTCAATTAAGTCACACTAACAATGTGTTATTGTCATCACTCCTGCAGCTCATGTAAAATCTACAGACACTGTTGTGTGTGTGTAAGTGTGGGTCACGTCAAAGCAAACATTTGACTCTTTGACACTTCGAATCCACTTTTCCCCTCATGGATCGGCCCCTGCAGTGAAAGCAGGGACGGACATCCGTGCCCTTGGTGGCTACAAAGGGAAGTGATGCTCACTGGGGTGATGAGATGTGATGATGAATACGTTACAGGGTCTGACTCATGCAGGACGCAATCTTCTGTGCTGCTGCAGTTCTACTGTACGTCTGGCTGGTGATCTATAAATCCTCACACGCGCAGCCCACGTGCGTAGGGAGACACAGGTTGCAGCAGAGGCAGGCCAGACAAGCGACGACGTGGCACTTGCCAACACCCCAGCAAAACTAATTTCGTATCTGCTTTTGCTGCTGGGAGATTGTTTGTGTGACGGCCCTAAGGAGAGCCGAGACGGCAGAGAGGGGATAAAATCAAATCTAGCTCTTGTCACCGACTCAATTCTCCGAGTGATCTGTGTGCGTACGCGGCACAATAAAGCACACGTGGGACCGAACATGCGTGCGTGTGCTCCGGCCCCAGCACTTGCACATCGCTCTTGAGAGAGTCGGGTTTAAGGTTTTCATTGGTATGCCAAAGTTGGAGAAGATTGTGAATACGGCTGCTGCTCGAAATGAGTGTCATCCATTCTCCGCTCTGGCTCTGTTTGCCCTTCAACTAAAGAGCCTCTAGAGTCTATGGGAATGGGTGAGAGGATATTTTTTGTTAAGGCTGGAGCTTCGATATACAGTGCATTTGGTGCCATACCCTCTGTGCCTTGGAATAAGAGATGAAGATGGAGCCCTCACATCTCTATAGCCGGGGATAATGGGATTCCAGGCCATATTTTCACGGTGTAAAGAGACAAAGCCTGTTTGGAATCAGGGTTGATCCCCTGTCTTTCTAATGCTGTCGGAGGGAGTCTGAACCCTGGAGAGATCTGTACAGTGTTTCTCCTGGTCTTTATATTTTCTCACTTTCTGTTTGTCCCTTCCAATCACTCGCTTTGTGTGCATCTGTTTCTGCTTCCTTCCTTTCTTTGTGCTCTCCAAAGGCAACGTTAGTATTCAAGAAACTGAATCCTCAGGAAAACGTGTACAGCAAAGGACTGAACGTAAAATCACACAACTCTATTTGTGTTGGTCTTACCATTTAATATTGAGCTCGCCCTGTTTGCCTTTATCCCTGAACAATCTCTCTGACGGCTCGAAGGCCATGTGTCTACAGTGAAAAACTGAGCAAAAAGCCAGTGTACGGATCCAATAATGTGTGTCCATCAACAGGCTGTGATGACAGACAGACTGTGTTGGTGTCTGACTCTCTGCTGAAGCGTTGCTGCAAAATTGTGAATCCTCTCACTCTTCATGTCATTCCATACTCACTGTCTTCCTCATGCATTGAAAGATATATATATATATTTTTAATGTCCTGCCCTCATTTTTCCCCCCTCTCTTTCATCTAATAATCACATTTGTTTTCAATTGCCTTCCTCTTTTTCCTCTCTTATGAACGCAGGCATGCCAGGGTGAATCAAGGTTACAACACTCCAGGGATGAGGCTGCTCTTTTTTACCTTGTGCCAGACATTGTTGCTACGCAATATTATCATCATCTACTCTATTCTCACAATTGAATTTTGTTTTTGGCCAGAGAGGCCACAGCACCCTCTACTTTAAAGCTATTGCTTCTTTTCAATTTCCGTTGCATAGCTTTTCATCCTGAAGCAGGTTTGGCCAAAACCTCCAGAGCTTAATTTATTTACTCAAACGATTCAGCGAAATACATAGAATGTGTCAGTATGTGACCCACAGCACACGTTTGAGTTATTTGCTTTTAGTTCTAATCTGTAATGTAACATAAGTGCAATTAACAAGTGTTTTAATAAAACCACTGTAAAAAACAAAAAAAACCCAAACTTGTGAGAATCTAATTTCTCTCAGCTGTTCTAGACCATGTTTCCAGACGTTGTGTTGTGTTCTAGAGAAGCTGGGTGTTATACAGTAGCTATAGTGACTATACAGTAGCCACGCCCACTGCCCTGCAACCGTTATAAACCGTTATAAAAATAAGGCAGGGATACCAGCGCAGGAAAACCAGGACTGTGAAACTAATTGATCTTTAGCTCCGACAAAGGGAGGTAAACCATTAAAATGTTTGGGTTTAAGGAGGCCTCTGAAATGAGTCATTGCTGCTTTAAACTGTGTATTAATTAGCCGGCTGTTATCACCCTCCAGTCTTTGTGCTAAGCTAGGCTAATCTTCTCATGGCTGGAGCTTCTATTTAACAAACATCCTTTGTAGCTCCAGACAAAAGACTATCTTTGCACAAAGCACAAGCTGATTTGAATGTTTCATGACTGTCTTATGTCATGACCCATTTTTATTGCTTTCATTGGGGCAAGGAGACATGTTATCCCCAGGATCTGTGCCTCTCCTCTCTTTTTTCCCATCTGCCTCTTTTCATTTCTCATTTGCATACATATATTTTCCAGCTTGCCTCGTATGCACAAACTCCCGCTGTGTTCACCTGTTTGCTCTCAAATGAGCTAATCTGTATGCTGAGAGCTCAAAGTGTACAGAAAGCCAAACATTCTTCCCTCTTCTTTTTGTTTACCTTTGTATTTCTTCCTTCTCACCCCTCCATCGCTCTGTCAGAGTGATGTGCTTCTAAACGTGCCGATAAGGGATTTCGGCCACGTTCGACGCTGGAGAGCACTTTTCATACATTGAAAATTTGTATGAAAATTGAGCCTTCAGTCAATTAATGTTCCTTCAGTCAATTCAGAATCAAATAGAAACTGTGGTTAATTTAATGCTGATAGAATATTGATTTTTAATTAGTTTTGAATAGATTGAATATGACATTCTCATTACAAAAGTTGATCAATGTTGAAACGATGAAGTCAGCTTTCCTACTGGACTGCGTTTATTGAAAGGGAACTGAAGTCAGCCCCAGAGAGATCTCTAGAGATCTGCGTTGACTCTGATGTGAGATGCTTTTTGCAGACTCCAGAACTGAGGCCGTTTATCAATGCTGACAAATTTTTGGCTTTAGAACAACAACAAAAGCAAAATCATTAATAACAGTGTCTCGCTTGCAATTTGGCTCGTCATTTGATTGATGAAGAAAGAATAACTGGTACATTCTGTGTCACTATTAGTGAACGAAGTTTACTTGAACAACAATGCTGTAATGTTTACAAATAAATCCTAGTTATGCAATGTTGTAAATAATGAAAATATAATGCAAAGTCTAGCAAAGTTGTACAAAGAGGCAGTTAATCTAAGGTACTAGTGTTAAATATTTCACTTAGTCTCAGTTCATATATCAATGCGTAGAGAGGAAAGATTCGTTTTTCAATTCTGTGTGATTTGCACTTCTTAAGAATTATAATTATCTCTGATGTTTGGCAAATAAATCTGTAGAAATCAGTTTGGGAAACAAATCACTCGTCATATATTGTATATTTTTTGTATTTTGTGTTTTGCATAGTACAGTTAGCGCCTGTTTGCACGTACTGCTACCAGGTGAGGATTTAACGCAGAGCGATGATGGAGACATGAAGATCAGGCAAACGCCGACTAATTGAGCAAGATTCTCTCGGTTGTGTGCATGTGGGTGCTTGTTTGTTTTGCTGTGACTACAGGAAATGTAAGAAGCTTAGTTGGATCCTCGAGAGGATGAGCCTAACGCCAGTGTTTGTCAGCTCAACATACTGCGTTTCCTATAACAAGACCTAATTAAGTGTGAGTTTGCACAGTCAATAATTAATCATATAATAACTTAGTTGCTGGAGTTAGTAAGAGTCACACTGGCTTCAAATTAATACTAAACCGTCTTTGAACATGTGGGATGTTTAGATAAAATATCACAATTCCCTGTGCATCTAATTATAGGAAGCCAACACGTGGTCAGACCACAACTATGCACTTGAGTCCTGTGTGAGCTTGTCAGGTCCAAAAATGTACCTTTAACATGTGAGACCGCTTCAGACTCGATGCACGTTCCCCAAGAATAGAACAGAACAAATTAAAAGCAATAAAAGTAATTTGTCTTTCTTTTTAGGCTAATAATAAGCCCTTCGTTGAAATGAATGGGCTATAAATGACACTGGTATGTGCTTTATAGCTCATGTCTTTCTATCTTTGGAGTCACTTCACAATGCATAATGTGTGAAATCGGACACACACAACTCTGTGATGTGGAAAATGATCTGATGTCCAGACTGTTTCTTAAACAAAGACACAGATGGGACAGATGTCTAAGGTGATGCGTTTCTGATGGATTATTTGTTGGCAGACACTTTTTGTGTCTCTCCTGCGGCTGTCAAGTGATTGACAGTAAGCACGAGCAAACACAAAGCCACACGGAAACACTCGACTTGACGATCGGAAACAGAAGCGATTCACAAAGCCAAATTGGCGCCTTGTGTTCTCCGTGATGGATGAACTCGGTTCGGTGATTTGTGCGTCCGCGGTGAAGATGTGCTGGATTGTGAGCAGTCAGAGCGGCGGCAAAAAGCCTCTCTTGACCAAGATTGATCCGTGGTATCTCCAAATACGGTGGCAGTGTGCAGATAGGGCTGAGAATGATGTAACGGAGGAAAGAAACACTACTTCCAGTCAGGACGATCCGTCTCGCAGGGCTACCTACTGTACTTCGCATCAAAATGATTGACCAGTGGATGTGACATTTTCTCTAAATTCCCAAAGGCACAGAAAAGATTTTATATTTGTTTAGAAAATAGTACAATTAAGAAATTACTTTCTGTTTTATTTACTTCCATTTGATCTAAATTCCTGCTCTCCGCCTATTTTATGGGGAGCAGTATTTTTAATGCAAGTGTACCTGAACACATCTTTATTTATTAGGCGGCCATGCAGTACTATCGCATCGTCAACAGATAAATAAATAAAATGACATATTTAGCAGCGTTACCTTGACATCACCTTCAGTGCTCTGTGCTAGCTACGGAAAGTTTAAAGCGCAGTGATGCTTAAAGCAGCTGTAATCAATATTTATTTCAATATTAACACATCAAACAACTGCGTTCACTGTGCAGGTGGCTGCTTTAGTGAGAAACCTGCAGAGAGTTATCGCCTGTGACTGACTTCATGACAGGCATCTACAATAAGATAAGTTTTACAGCAAAGAACATCAAGTTACACTCTATGGCTTTCAAAGCCCCCTTGTTGCTGGGAGACAACATATGGAAGCTGAATACGGTAATGATCCTTTCAGGTCCACTTGGACTCGGTAATTGGTGGACTTTAAACTGTACGTTGTCTATTAGGTTCTTAAAGGGCTCATTTAGAGTTGACCCCATCACAGAGGCCAGAGGCGCCGCTGTCTCCCGACGGCAGCAGCATCTTCATCTGCCCAAACAATAATGGTTCCATCTGTCAGAAGACAAAGTGGGTCACGAGGGAAACCATACTGGTGGCTGCCACCTCAACTTTTATCTCTGATTAAACTGTAAGATTCGCCGTCTTGGACACCCTACTGGACACTGGCCGTATGCTCCGGCTTTTCCCACTGATTAAGCCCTCCTTCAGATTTATTGGCCATGGAAAATAATGGGAAACACAGCGAATGTGGAAGTTTTAGCCCATTACTCATGGCTTTTATTGGCATCGGCTCTGTCTGGCACACAGCCAGTGACCTGCACAGAGGACAAAGCAAGTAACGCCTCTCCTGGCTCCTGGCAAGGAAAAACACAGTGGTAAGGGGGTGGCTGTACCGAGGAAGAGAAAGCGAGAGAGGTGAAGTGATAGCAGTGTAGGTGGGTGGCATGAGGATAGAGGAGAAGGAAATGGTTTAATAATTTACACAAAAAAAAATATGAACAGTCCTTCAAAACTTATCTCAAAACAATTTTCACCGTCCCCTTGTAATATACAGCAAAAAGGGGGTAGAAATAAATGAAAGCAAGCATCTAAGAAGGATTTATAATAGCGTCTAGACAGAATAGCTGGTCTCCTAGTGGCAATGTGAAAATGAATCCGTGTGTACTGTGATAAAACTAAAGTTTAAAGACATAGTCGGGATATAAAGAAGTAATACACGTCTTTACGGACGGCGTATTTCAAACTGTCTCGTGTTTGTACAGACATCAGTACAGGTAATAAAAAAGCGGTAGCAGCTCCTAACTTTGTTTATTCACTTCATCATGACCTTTAAACATAATAAAACCAACTGATGGTCTAGACATAAGTCATTAAACTGTAATTTTTTGAGTTATAGCAAAAGCCACCTGTGTAAATATGTGTATGAAACCCACTGTGAACCATTGTGTGATGCCCAACGTAGCTCTAACGTGTTTATTATGTCGGGTCGCATTGTCGGACGGGTAGGATCTAGAGGTTTTGTGGCCTTGTTACGTGGAAATGATGGTACTGTCACACTCATTCTGCAATAGCAATAACTGTGATTGTGATTCAGTAGACTGACATAAGGGGGAAATAAAACATAACAGAGTCATAATAAATGTTACTAATGAACGTTTTCTTTTGCTGTAGACCTAATTTGTTTTCCAGCAGATATTCCATCTTCTAATGAAATATGGTTCAATATCAGCTCTGCAGGTTTTTTCAACCTTTGCAGGCTGTTGTGTAGGAAACGCTTCACGTTCAGACGTTCGGTTATAGATGCAGCCACAGTCTTTTCCTAATGTGAATGAAAACATAATCTAATACCTAAACAGAATCACGTGATTCAATACGTGACCGTTATTATTTTCAAGTAACAGTACAAAAAGGCAGCAATGATGAAGTGAATCCAGATTCATAAAATACAGGACTATTGTCAGACTTACTGGATTAACTAACTACAATGGTTTAGCATAGGCTCGAGCAGGCGACACAGTCACATGCACATGTACTGTCCTCCCACCCCAAATCCTTGTAGAGGTCAAGTCTCTGTTAATTGCTTTCTATGCAGTAGATGGATGGAGCACAGTGTTGGAGAGGAGGCAGAGAGGTGTCAAAAAAAAAGAAACACACATTGCACATCCAAGCACAGAGAGGAATGGGCATTCAAAGCATGCACACACACACACACACACACACACACTCAGAGGCTGGCACGAATGCCAGCCAACAGAGACTGTTATCAGCTAATTAGTGCTAGTAGCTGCAGGGGCCAACCTTATTGACACTGCAATGACAGTTTTCTGGTTTGAGTGGGTGCCGTCAGTCGACCAACCATGTTATTCCGATTCAATTATAAATACGCAAATGCTGGGCTAAAAACTCCCAAGCACCCCCAAGGAGGACATGCACCGCTTTCAGAAGCTGTGATCACTTGAGCGACCATATGGGTTATTGTGCGCAAACTGACAAGTTGCTTCCAAATGGCAGACGACTGGCAGAACAAATAAATGAATGAATATTGAAAGGTTCATCTCATGCAGCTCCCTGCGTCACGGGAGGCTTATATGTATATGTATACACATATACATAAAGCAGAAGCATCGTTGTGTTTCAGCTGGGGCCTGCGTGGGGATTAGACAAGCGGCTTTTCAGTGTCAGTGGAATCGTTTTCACTCACAGCCTGATATCCTTTTGAACGTCACACCGCGAACGCAGTAGAAGAGGCTTTTTAGGAATCTGCAACTCGTCGTGATGAAATATTAGATCTATGTGTAATAGGGCTCTTGGATATTCTTGGGATATCAGCCTGAGGGCAGGATACCCAAAGCCTAGTGCTTGTTTCAATAACTGGAAGGCTTTGCTAATATGCAGGTGCAGAATTTCCTCAACACATAAGCTGCAGAATATTCAACTAAAATCGGCACTTTTTTAATGTTTCCTATGCCGGAGCGAAATCTGCATTTAACATGGAATACGTATATTCTGGTGCGATCACCTGCCACCCACCGTTGGCTCGCTTTTTTTTTTTTTTTTTATCAGTGGAAACATCCTAATATGGCAGCGCTATCACATGCTTTGTAGCTGGAGGAGATTATTTGGGGGAGTTGTGACGTAACGTGGAGCTAAGCAGTCGATCTGTGTGAGGAACACACACACACACACGGAGAAGTGGAGAGATGTTCCGACATTCGTACTTTGGATTATCTGAGAATAAACAAGAAAGACCCTGCGCAGCCAGGTCTTTGCTCAAGCTTGTGTTTCATTTGCCATTCAAGAGAAAAGTCCAGGAAATGTTGTCAGTTACAGCGCCTCAGATGTAGGAAACCGTTTTTATGGTGCACGATGCGCAGATGAAGAAGAGCAGGGATTATCCTAGAGATGCATAGTTTATGAATCTGGCTGTTCTCGTGCGTAAATGGCAAGTGGGGTTGGAGTGGATCTAGAGTGAGAAAGAGAGAGAGAGAGAGAGAGAGAGAGAGAGAGAGAGAGACGGAACGACGGGGCGATTTAGTGAAGAAGAGGGAGAGAGAGAAAGACAGATCGCGGCAGGCAGAGGGAGAGAAAACGAGAGCAGCAAGGCGACTTGGTTTGGCAGCCTTTTTTTTTTGACTCTGCCTCTCCAGCAGCGGGGAGAGCGATGTGCGTAACATGCAGCTGAGGGCTGGGATGATCATCCGTACGCCGCAACGCTTCGGACCACCGTGCGCACTCGAAGACGGAGACGCACCGTGGGGCGCATCCCGCTCCGCCGAGCCTGTAGTGAGCGACACCAGAGACTGTTGAAGAAGAAAAGGGAAGGGGAACAGAAAGAGAAGTGCTGTGCGGGAAGATGCCAGTCCTACAGTCGGTGACTGGGGGTTAATTGCTCCTCGCTTGGAGCCACTCAGACGCACCTGCGGGGAAGAAGGCGCGCATATCATTTTGTGATTTTACAGATCATTTTTAAAAAACAAACCACATCTGGACTATCATATGAGGATTCTGCACGCGGAGGATGAATACTGACTTAGATGGCCAACAGAATATGAGTCAGAGCGTGTCTGTGAGCTGAGGTGGAGCGTCTCTCTCCCGCTTGCACGGCTGTCTAGGTCCGCCACAAACCTTCCTACGCCAGGATGCAGCTGCTCAGAGTTGCGTGGGCACTGACCGGAGCGGCTATCTGCTGCTTTCTCATCCTCCTCATTCACTCCCGTTTGCTCAAAGAAGGTAATCACACACAACTTCACCGATCCGCTTCTCACTTTCACGTTGCTCCTATGCGCCACATCTTTGCTTTCAGTTTAAATGAAGTTTTCTGCTACAGTAATTCCAATGCGGGTTGCAGGCTGCGCGTCGCGTTGGCGCAGTCGCAATCAAATGTTGATTTCCAGTACAAATAAAAGCTACAAATCAAACCTGAATGACAGACAGTGGCATTTGATCACACGAGGAGGCGCAGATTGTGCGCCTCAGCCTTGATTTTACGCATTTGTCCTTCCCCAACAAGTCAACCGCACGAGGATAATCGATGGATCAATTTAATATGATCGAAGAATTAACCTGAAGCTGTGCAGAAGAAAAGTAGCATTCAAATCCTCAGGTCACGGCATAGAACGCTGATCTGGTGTAAACGTTTTCAATAGATGGCACTAGAGTCTAGCTTAAGGGTAACATTGAGGTCAAGCGGCTCCAGCGTCGTTGCGTTACCTTCTATTGTGTTTTCTGCCTCTTCTGTGGGGAGAAAACGAGTGAAGACAGATTTCACTCCAGATCATCATTCACACGCCTCCCAGCGAGGCTCACCGCGTCGGTAAACTGCGTCCACAGTGACCGTGTAATCACTACCATGCCGTGGATGGCACAGCCTGCAGGCGTCACTGCATTGTGGCAAGTTGTGGAGCTTTTTCTGGGAGGTATTAATTGAGTTTCGGTTGCTGACGTTCAGCTGAGTGAATGCATGGATGTGGTTTAATGAGCCCTGGCAATCGCGGGAAACCAGATTCATCAAAACGTAACTGATGTTTCACCGAGGCAGATTATTCATTGTACAAGTCATTAATTCCACCTACAATGGAGCATAATAAATACAAATCATACCTGTCTACGGGGAGATCTTCACGCAAAGCTTGAGTACACTTACTGCTCTACTCCTTATGAAAGTCAAATGTTGTAACCCTGGGAATTACTGTACTGCATGAACCTGGCACAAGAAACAGCACTTAATATTCCTTTATACATGTACACCCTGGGGCGAGCAGAGTCTGTTTGGCGCTTAGGAAGTCATGGGTTTCCTCTGTGCCGTTTTTTTTTTTTTTTTTGATAAGCGTGGCTTGGACTGGCCTGCCATCCCCTCCGCCGCCTCCGGCCCTGGGCAGATATTCAGGTCAAGCAGTGGCAAACACTTTCTCCTGACCGTGGTGAGGCCATGACTACTGCAGGGTAGGAGAATGTCCAGAGAGAGCAGGAGGGGGAAAAAATCTGTCAGTCAGCCAAAGCAGGAGACAAGGGGAGTTCAGAATTTGGTACTGGCACATGGCCCTGAGTCTTCCTTTGGAGTTTTAATTTACTGTGGCGTGCTAGCCCCGTTCCACAGAGGTCAAAAAGAGGATTGTGTGGCCACCTAGCAGTACGCAAAAAGTGCTGCTGATGGCTGTGTTAATGACAGGGACTCATTAGATTCAGGCCATCAGCAGTGTTGGGGCTTGTTGACTGGCAAGGCAATATTTTTGACCTTCACCGCTGAGTTGTTTGCCTGTATCATGTTGTGCTTTTTACACTGAGGTGTTTTTCCCTTAAGCCTGCATTTTCTTTGCTTTCAAACTTGACACTGAAAAGGATTTTTTTTTCTACTTTGTGGGCTGAAGCTGCTGCTGCTGCAGTGGGAAGAAGACACTTAAACTTCATTATGGTCTATTAGTCACTATTGAAATCGGCAGAAGGGAGGCGGACGGAGAGGGGCTCACGAACGGAGCTTGGGAATTTGCTCACTTTCGGCTACGAGTGGCCAAGGTCAAAGCCAGCGACAGTAGCTGTAAGGGGCTAATAAAATGAATTCAAAGGACTGCATTAGTGACAGTCCTTTGGGATCCAGGATAATGACAGGCAAGTCCAAGGGGCCTAAAAAAGACCAGATCTCTTTTATTCTTTCCACACACATTCCTTTATAACACTGGGTTTGCGCAGCTCGAACTGAGAAATAAGAAAATGTTGAGATCGGTTGCCTTTTGGGTATATATACATGTGATTGTGCTATATCTGGTGGTGCAGATGTGTGTGCAGGTGGTATCTGAAGATAGCCTGTCGACGCTAGCTCGCGAGACACCCAGGACTGGGATGTGCTGCAGTCAAAGGGACAAAATGTCACCCCTCTGCCTGCAGGTTAGACGGCCAGAGACGCTGAGGGAGGGGAGTATTTTTGGTAGGCGCACACCTCAGTGCGTGCTGTGGCACGAGACGCAGTGCACGGAGCAATGACGGTGCGGCGGCGGCGAGGGTGGCTTGGGAATGGAAATGTATTAAAACATGAATGTGGATAAATTTTGCCTGACAAATCTTTCGCACTGTCCACTTCAATAATTCAGGCAATGGAGCAAATCTCGTTATGCTCTTTATTGGCTGAGATATTTGTCACATGGCAATAGAGAGCCTGACAGGTTCATGGATTAGCGCCAGGAATTCAGGATAAATAATGGAGATTCCAAAGAACAGATAATACTGTGTTACTGAGGCTTCTGAAATAGCAGTGGCGCACATGGCGTCACCTTGAATGGATCAGCTGGAAATGACTTAGAACGGCTCATAATGGAAATCGCTAAAAGGCAGCGGCACGTCACATCCTCTTAGCTTGTCTCACTAGTGAATAGATTGCTCGTAGGGTTCTAATTCCTTTTCTCAATTCAACACAATAAGGGAAAATAGGTTTAGCTCAATGGAAAGGACGAGCCATAACATCATGGGTCATAATAAGTGTTGGCACTCATTTATCTTCTAATGGCATTATAGCTTGTGGAGGGAAAGGTGCTGACATGGATGTTAGTCATGCAACAAAGCGAGATAACACAATTGCTGCACTTATGGCGCTTATCATTGAAATAACTGATATAGCTGCCAAGCATTGCGGTGTCGAACTCTAATCTAACAGTCTGATTGAGGAGCACAGTGTGATTGCGTGTTATATCTGCTCTGTTCCCTGGGATGCGCCTTGTCTTATGAAGCTGTGAAGGATTATTAATTTAGAATTGGTGAAGCCAGAATCCATGAAATTCAAAACATAAATCATCCACTATCATTTCCAAACGGGTCCGAGGGGCTTCCACGACACAGCGAAGACATTTCATGTTAGATATAAGAGGTTAAATATTCAAAATTATGCTTTATTAAGAACTCACGTGCAGATTCTGTTGTTTTATCAGATGGGACAATTGTTGCAAAAAGAGCATCACAGGTTCGTGGTGCAGGGAATCCAGAGCATTTAAAGTTAAATAATGTTTCATTCCAAACCGTATGTTACTCACAGATCAAATTAAGGCCCCCCGTGGGTTACAATTATAGACGTGATGAGCAGCTTGGTTGTCTATCAATACAGCAATAAAGGTGTGTCTGCGTTTGAGTGTTAGCATTAGGTAAGGTTATTAAAACGCCTCCCTCTCAATGAAAACTATCATTTCAGAACAGTTCTCATGAGCAAACGACCTCAAACGTCTCCATGGCAATGATGCGCTTTTAATCTTACGAGCGACGTGTTAGCGACGTCGCTCCTCCATGTCCTTGAGCAGGTAAAACCACAGCGTGAGCCACAATGGGCTAATGTGACAGAGATGTGTGGATCTATACACTCTTCCTGACGTTGGGCTACCAGAATCACTTTTCATTTACCGCCACAGACAGACGCCAGGTCCCGGGGATGCTCTTTAAAACAAGACAGTGGATTAGACCGGGCAGTCCGCGGTGTGGCAGCTCCACTCTGAGCGGCCCCAGGCACATCACAGCCAAGCGGTGGCAAACGCTCGCCACCGTGCACATATGCCACTCAACACGTGAAGGGAGTCAAGTCTCGCCACATCGCTGACTTACGTTTAGCAGAAAGGTCTCCTCGAAAACAGGGAACCGATGGAAATCCACCAATCTGAGGCTGTGCACTCGTTTAAACCCTGTGGTCACTGATGCAGTGTCCAGTAAGACGTGTCTGCCGTTCAAAAGAGAGGTCATCAGGTGCTCTTTTGTTTTAAGAAGTCCCTGCGTAATAATGCGTAATCAGGTCACCTTTACAAAGGCCCTTAACTCAAAGGTTGGGCTCTGCAAGACAAAGGCCACTGCACTCTGCAACGTCTCCGATGTGACGTGCCCTCGATCGCAGCCTTCACTGTGCGACTCCACTGGCTGTACATTCATCAGGAGTGGGGCCGGTTCTGTAACTGCTAACGGCAGGATGCTTGGCTTACGCACACAAACTGTGTGTGATTATGTAGGTTTTGGACTGCTATGCAATTGTTTCTCCTCTTTCCTCTTTATGTGTTCTGTCTTGTTTTACAGGGGTTTTTTTTCTTGTTGCAGAGATTTGAGCCCAATTCTTGTGTGTTTGTGCCATCTGTGAATATGGTGTTTCATTTTTCTGTCAGAATATTAATTGGGTTTGTGCGAAGGAAGCAGAATGCTGGGTGCACTTCAGAGACAATCATTAAGAGACAGAGTTGTTTGCCAGCCATGCCTTGCATCTACCACGTAACACGTAGATGGTTTGATTGCAGCCAGTGAACTGCAGTGCGAGCTCTGACTTCAGCGGCAGAGGTGAAGTATTGCTTCCCTTTTTTTTTTTTTAGCATCTACTATCATCTGCAGAAAGGAGGGATTTTAGGGAACTCAGCCCCGAAGCGTCGCTCGGGGCTTCAAGTGACATAAAGATAATATGCGTGTATTTAATGCCGCAGTAATACTCCTTTAGCATACAGAAGCAATTTTACAATCACCGTGTTTTACTTGGCAAATCCTCAGCAATGTCAAATCCCTCACAGCGACGGTGCACATAGGTAAGCAGAGCGCGTGTAATCTGCTTTAAACCGATTTAAACCGAGCACAATTTATCTTTAATGGTCAGAATCAACTGTGTCCATAAGGGTAATGTATATTAATCAATTGCTTAATTGATTCATTACTTAAAGGCTTTGTTAATTAATTCACTTCGTTGAATCAATCACAGTTGCAGCAGGAAAACGCGACGCTTTTTCAAGGTAATCTAAGCCTGCGCCAAATGACCCCCTGGTGTCCTGTGTGCAGGGACACTTTTAGTCTGTCCGTGTGAAATCCTCTACGTGTAGCTGGTTTGCACATTTCCTAGTGGCTGTGGCTGGACATGTGTGCACCACTGCACCACTGCACACATGTCACACAGCCGCCTGCCAGATTTTACTGGACACAGTGACTGTCCTTTGAAAATAGCGATGTCAGAAAGACATCGACCTAACACGCTCCTTTTCTTGCCCTTCCACCCATGAAGCGTCTGAAACTCCCAGAGGCCCAACCAGTCCAATCTTTAAGACAGAGGACTGAGCTACTTTGTAAAACCTTGAATCAGCAAGGACGTACGTTGCAACCTCTTACATCCTGTGACGCATCAGCGCTATACAGATGCTGGGGATAAAGTGTGTAACGTGCGCTGCAAATTGTGGCGCGGAGCAGCAAGGTAGCACAGATTGCTCGATTGTGTTCTTCCTGGATGTAAGAAGGATTCAGTGCTTTTAAAAACCACAGCTGTATCTTTAATTAAAACGAAGAAATGCATGCTGGGAGGAGGAGTGTTTGGCAGAAGATGCACAGACACTGAATGGTAGGACAAGAAGAAGGAGGGTCAGTAGTTTGAGAGGTTAGAGACTAGAAGGGCCATTTGTCTGTCAGCTTGTCAGCTGGTGGAACAAAGATCCACTCAGATCAGCATTTTCCTCCCAGGAAAGGTAGATTCTTCTTGCACTGTCCCTCCCCTTGGACGATCCAGCCGAACTTTACAGCTTATTCATCAAGGGATGCTGACTTAAAGCAGCGGAGCCCGACTCTGTTATTCATAAGCTCCCTCCAGACTATTGATTGTGTGGCCACCAGGGTGCTTAACTGTGGTACATTCGCAAATTCTTGAGGAACTGATGGGTGAGAAGTGCGCTCGCCCCTTCTGTGGTTTCAATTTGTGCTTTCCTGCTTGTGTCAAAGGTACATGAGAGGTCATGCTTCGGTTCGATTAGTGGCCGTGTCTCTGTTCATCTAGCTGATCAATAGCTACTTAAGAAGTTTGATCTCCTCTGTGCGTGAGATCACAGTTATTTGAATGCATTTAGAGACAAGGAGTGTTTTTTTTTTTTACGTCTTCACAAAAAGCTTGGCCCTGGAGGCCACTGCGACACGAATGTAGTGTCTGCGATAACAGGCTTGGTCATGCTTTATGGATCGAGCGCGTTCGAAGTGTTTTTCCATTTCCATCTGACAGAAATGTAGGTTTAATCTGACATTAGCTTGGCTATAGCGCATTAGCTTTTGGTGTCAAAGGGGAAGAATATTACCGACACTATGCTGCTTCACCGAAACAAATTGCATGTTACTCTTTAGAAAAGTAATGGAGGCTTTATCGATTCGAGCGGGGCCAGCCACTTGCTTTGTCTTGGCTGTCAGATTGTGTCTAAAGCAATTTCATAAAGATCATTATTTTCTTTCTCGTGATGTCTTGCAGCTAAACAAGATCCTCTTCATTCATTCCTGCCTTTTTACTGCACGTGGTGTCAGTGTGTTATGCTGCGATTGAAAATGATTTACAAGAGAATGACACATCATGACAATCAGGGGAAAAAAGTAAACACACATCTTCTTAGCTTGTGGCGCCCCTGAATAGATCGCTTGTTAGGTTGCAATTCTTGATCTCACGCAGCAAGAGAAAATAGGTTTCGCTGATTGTAAAGGACGAGCAATAACATCACGGGTCATAATAAAAGGGGGCACACATTTATCTTCTAATGGCATTAAAGCGTGTGCAGGGAAAGGTGCTGACATGGATGTTAGCCACACAACAAAGTGAAATAACAGTTGGCAGGACTTACACTGTCAAATTGCTTGAACAAACATTATTCAGATGATTCCATGTTATATCTTGTTTGTTCGCTGGGACTGTCTTTGCCTTGTGAACTTTCATTTTGTATTTTGGATGCATATTCAGTGATCCGTGAAATTCAAAACACACAAGCGAAGTTTCGTTTTACACAGACTAGAACAAACTCGGTGCGGTCCATTGAAGTTTTGAAACATAGAACGAGGCACATTTTGAATTAAGCTTGTGCAGAATTAAAGTTTGTTACCATACAAAAAATGAATTGTAGGCGGACATTTGTACAAAAGTTGTGAATTAGCTCGATTCTGAGCAAACTCTTGCATCTCCCTTTCCCTCTGTAACAGTTACATCGTTCCTACATATAGTTTTACGCTTATGTTTACAACTGTGTCGATACAGCAGCAGGGAGAGCAGAGGCAAAAAAAAAAAAAAAAAGCAAAACACACCAAGCAGCGATTCAGCTTCATCACAATCATTACGGTCCATTCCACATGGGGGAGAGGAACTTCATTATTGTACCTGCAGGGACTGTTAAAATCAAACTCATGAATACAGAGAGCTTTCTTCCGTGATATGTTGTTTCTGTAAAGCGGGTTGCACTAGGAACTTTTTTCCAAGGTACAGTCTTCACTTAAAAGCATTACATAGAGGACATACACAATAATTTACAAGTCATGCTGGGCGAGTGTTAAAGCAGCCTAGGTTTGCTAGCACGGGGCGCTACTATAGTGTTTCATCACTGAGCTTCATAATGCACTTTTTTTTTTAATTCTGTATTCACTGATGTGTCTGGCTGGTGGAGCCAGACACATCCTCCACCAGCCGTCCTCGTCTCCGCACAATGACTCTGTGTTGTATATTTCAGATGTTATTATCACCGAGCAATTCACAGTAAAGGCATTTTACCACACAGCGTGAAACACAAAAAAGGTGAAATATCATATTTTAATAATGATACGTATTCAGCAAATGAGATCTGCCAGGCTTGCACATTTGCCTTGCTGAACAGACAATAAATTATACCTCGCACACCACCACATAAGCCCAAGGATAATACCACATCCAATAAGTTAGAAGGAAATGGGACTTTTGGGGAATGTAAGGAACAGAATGCCCTTGCTGAAATCAAACGGCAGCGCAGAGGAAACATTGACACGTAGGTCCTGTGCGATTCCTGTTTTCCCAGAGTGCCTCGAAGCACACGTGTGCGATGGGGTTGGCATGTAAATGCACTGCCGCGCTCCTTCCAGATAAACGCCGTGGCCGTGGAGCCCTGTTGTCAAGTTAACATGCAGAGGTGCAGAGAGAGAGAGATACAAATGCAAACATATGCACGCACACACCCACAGTCCGGCAAATACACGCCGGAGCATAATGGACTATATGCACAATCTCATGTTTGCTTTAGTACATTGCAAATTCCTGCAGCTCCAAGACTAATTCATCAAACAGACTGTGTTAGGGAATTGCGTGGTGCGTGTGTGGGGATGTGCAAGTCACACACATACTTCTTCGAGATAGTGAATAAACGCTGCGAGCACAGGCACCGAGGCAGCCGTGTATACATATGCATATGCAGCCACAAAGGGTCACATGCCCACACACACACACACACACACAACACAGAGGGCGGCAAGTTCTTATGGGACTCTGGAGAGGATGAAATATTGCTGCAGAGCCCACACACATGCACACAGTACACAGTGAACCACACAAATAACAACACACACGCTGAGGGATCACTGAAGCCATCTTGTCAAAGATGGAGATGCATGTGAACAGAGTATGTGTCTGCTACATCTTCTGCATGTCAGCAGCTTGATAACTTGACACATAACATGCATTCACACACACATGACATCCATAAAGTGTTAGCATCATCTGTCATTTGGTTGCCACACATTGACAGATACAGTACATATCCAGTTATCATTTGACATACTTACACGACTTGACACACACGCACGCGCGACACACAATGCACAGGCTATCTGACATGCGGGCGCACAAGGAAGCACAACTGACATTATGGAAGCGAAGCAGAAGTAAAACCAGCGACATCTCAGCCCTAATAGTGTCTGATAGGTAAACAGAGCATAGCCCCCCACCTGCCTTTTGGCCCAGGTGGAACCACTTGAGCAAATTGCCTCCTTAATTGATGGACTTGAACTAGCTGCTATGTGTGAGCATGTGAGTGTGTGTGCTGGGGTTTTTGCCGGAGCTTGTGACCAGGGGTGCAGTAATAGAGGAAGGAGGAATCCGTCAGCAGGTAATGAAATAATTGGCAGGAACGGTTACACGCGCAGACACAGACGCACACACAGCTGTACCTTTACACACACGTGCGCACAGTCGTCGTCACTGATTGGTGCTCTGTCTTGTACTTGCACTCATACAAAAACCGTGAGTTCAGATCGCAGCCCAGAGAAGGAGCCTGACGCCTCCGGTTGTAGCTACAAATGAACTAACCCTGCGGCTGAACATGGACCGGCTGTGGCAGCAAACGAGGCAGAAAGGGACAGACGGATAAAACGCAGGGATGGAGAAGGACGAGCGGGAAAGAAGGAATGGACACTATATACGTCACACACACACACACACAGAGCAATAAAAAATGCATGAAAGAAAAGAAGGAGCGTGAAAGAGTAGATGGCGAGAAGCAGAAGCAAAGAGGCAAGAAGGGGAGCTGAAGAGGGAGACAGACTGAGAGTGTCACAGGTTGTTGCTGATGGGTTGCTTCCTGAAATAAATTCTTTTTGGGGGGAGGTTACCATGGCAACTCAGGTAACGGCAGGCAGGGATTGGTTGTGCTAGTAACCTGCACCAACACTGGAATGAGAGAGAGAGAGAGAGAGAGAGTTCAATTGCACTGTTCGGGATAATCCAGTGATGTATTTGCAAAGATGACAACTGAGATTCGTCGAGCCATCTTCGATTTGAAAAAGACGGGTTGTGCCAAGAATTAATGGCTTCTTAAGATGTTTGACACTGACATAATTTTGCGAGTGGCGTGGCAGGGGTCAAGAGCCGTGTCTATGTACGTATGTTTTATGACAGGGTTTCTTGAGAAAGTCACACTGTGTAACACAAAATGTAAGATGTACACTTACAGACATAAACAGAAGTCAAGCCCTGCATTAAAATTATTCTTCAGAAAATATATAAATTGTTATATATTATCTAATCTGTCTAAATCTCTAGTCAACTTTCCTCAGACTAAAAAAAACTGGACATGACGAAACCTTTAGAAATTTAACACATTGTGACTAATTTAGAGACAACATCAGTCAGTAGGACGGTGGTGCTGTTGTTGTCTTCTTGCCCTTCACTCAGGAGACCTGGGTTCAAGTCCTGGCCTTAGCTGCACACCTTCTTGTGTTTTTTTAAGTTGTTGCTGTGTCATATTCAAGTATATGAGGAATGGATGTCAATCAAGGTCTTGAAGAGACAGGATGGTGGTGTGCTTGTGCTGCTGCCTTTCATCCAGGAGACTTGGGTTCAAGTCCTGGCCTCATCTGAATCTCTTTGTCTGTTTCAAATTGTTGCTGTTTCACCTTCAAGTATTTGAAGAACAGTATCTATGCCAAAGATTAGATATTGTAAATTTAAGAAAAAAAAAGGAAGCTGAAGTAACTCAGCAGTTTTCTCTGTGAAAAATGATTGTTAAAGCTACTCTTTGATAGTCTGGGGGTTAAGAACACCAGTCTTAGTGTTGCAGGATCTGGTAATGTTTTCAAGGTCGCTGGTTTGAATCCAGGCTAATGCCAAAGATGAGGTATTGTAAAAAAAAAAAAAAAACAAAGGTTGAAGTACATAATCAGCTTAAAAAACAAATATACAAGCTTGTCTTTGATAGTCCAAGGGTTAAGAGCATAGCCTCTAATAATGCTGTTTGGCTAATGTTTTAAAGGTCGCTGGTTTGAATCCAGGTCACTGCCAATCTTACCCCTTTGAATAGCTGCTCGTTTGGGAGGTTATCCTCTTTGAACTCACACCATGTCCTAGAACCACATTCAGCCCTTGGTCTAGAGAAAGCACTATGTACTTATGGTTGAAGAGGTCCCTGGTTTGAATCCAGTAATTGAGTAATTAGTTTAGCTGCTAAGTGAGATGTGCCAGTGCCACGTTTGTGCCAGTGTGTGAATGTTTACAGTCTAACTGACTATTTTACACAGCCCACCAACGCTGACTTCTGGGACACGTAGACAGGATTACACTACAATGCTGGGAGCCTAGTGTTGGACAGGTGTGTGTTTGTCTTCCAGTTTTCTGCAGTACATCAGTTAGAGATTCAACCATATGCAGTTGTGTGAAAGCTGACGTGCAACTTCGTTCCACCTGAGAACGAGGTTGCATTTGACAATTACATTGGGTACAGTGCCCATGATCTACGGACCCCTGGACCCAGTCAACCCTCCTCCCCAGTTGATCCATCATTACCAGTGAGTGTTAAACTCTGTTGAGATTGTCTTTAATACATCGTCTTACAATACGTCTTGATAGAGCAGCCCAGGCCCTGATTGGTAATCACAGCTAATTGGTGTCAGTTGGAGAAATCAATAATTTTTGGGGGGAATTTAGTAATTCATTAAAAAATAATAAATTGATTAAATAATACATACATTTACATGCAATACATTTAAAACAATGTTTTTTTTTTTTTATTCAAATGCCTTATCACATTAGACATATTTTCTGTTAATTTCCTGTGTTTATCCTGCATTTATTTGTTATTTTGCTTTTCTTTCTCATTTATATGTAACTTGTTCATTTTTTTTTTGACACACGTCATGTAGTTTATGTTAAATATGTCCTAAAACATTCTTACTGTGTGAGAGACCTGGTGGGTCAGTGGTAGAACAAGGGCCTCTGAGGTGTAAAGTGCCTGGTTCAAGACCCACTGCACATTTATCTTACGTTACCCGGAGTTACTGACGTAACTCGCTCACACATAGTCTTGAACTTCTCCGCTCGCAGTGTTTTGAAACATGCAGCGGAAATGAACGAACTGTAAATCAAACGGTGTCATTTCTACAGAAAAAGGAAGCAGTAGCTGGTTTGTTCTCTAGGGGGCGCTCTGCTCTCAGGTGATCTCCTCGAGGCCACACCTCCACGTCCGGTCACGTGTTTGTCCGGCTTCCGGTTTGTGTTGACAGGATCATTGATAACACCTGCGTTCGCGTTGAACGCCGCGTTTCACATACACAGACGTGGACGCGTGGGGAGAGTTTTTGTCTCCAGAAGTTGAATTTGAATCCAAAATGCAACAGCGAGTGTCTGAAATATTCAGGTAAGACGCGTGACAGCGCTTTGTTTCCGTCTTTTTAAGTCAGAAATGTTCAATGTTTGCTTTTCTCTTGTGGCTGCGTCGTTAGTCGTAAATGCTGCTCTGTAGTTTTACGCAAAGGGATATTTGTGTTTGCAGCGTCCGTGCAGAGGCTCAGTGTTGAGTAGGCGGGTGTGTAGTTGTTTAATTGTAGCTTGAAAGCCCAACAAATGTCAGTGGATCGTGGTTTTCTTGTGTAGACTCCACTGTTTCGGTTTGAACTTTAGTAAATCAAGGTCCTGTTTGTTACTTGCTAAACTAATTCTGCTGTTATAGTATCGCAAACAAATATGTTCAGTTGTTATTTATGTCCGTCATTGTCTTATTGCATGTGATCCTATCAAGGCCACTATGTCACATACTGAACCTCTGTCCTTTCTCCTTGTTTATGCAGGACAGGTAAGACTTTCACTTATTTTAAGTCTTTGTTTATACTGTTTAGCTGACAGACATCTCTACTTGTACTTGCTACAAAGAAGTTGAATTTTGTATTGTTTTTGACCCACTAGTATTTGCTATATTTGCTATTTTATTTGTTTTATTGTTTTGATGTTGTACTTGCCATAAAAAACTAATTTTTGTTGTTTTTGTACTTGCTATAAATAAAGAATTTTCATAGTATGTTTTATTTCTATAATTTAAATTGTTTTTGTACTTTTCTTAGTATTTGTATTTTGTTAAAAATAACTTAGTTTTTTGGTTTAAATATTTTCAAAATCTGTTTTTGTACTTGCTATATAAATAAAGAATTTTCATAGTGTATTGTTTCTATACTTTAATTTGTTGCATTTGACCTTTAGTATAATTGTTTTGTACTTTAATTTTCTTGGTATTTGGTTAAATTGTTTGCTTTATTTTCATGGTGTTTATACTGCTTTTATGATTTTTGGAAAGCAGTGGTAGTCGTATATTGCACTGTTACACCTCTCTAGAATGTGGGTTTGGGTCCTGGAATATTTCACTTGACATGAAAACAACTTCAAATAAAGGGTTCAATTCAATTTATTGGTTTTTCTTTCAACACAAAAAAAACATTTTTTAAAAGCTTGATTTCTCCAGTTGGTTCAATCTGCAAAGAGAAATGAAAACTTAGAAAGCACAACAAAAAAAATGCAGAGAATTAAACTGCTTTTTTTTTAAAAAAAAAAACAAAGCAAGAACCACCAGAATTCCGTACATAAGTTTACTTACTTTGCAGGAACAGGGCTCTTCCTCTGAATGGAGTGACTGGAAGCAAGAAGAAAAAAAAGAAAAAGTTAACAAAAGTAGCATCTAAGAATGTGAATTTTACTACAGGGAAGTTTCTTTAGTCTGCTTCACTTTTTTCTTGCCACCTGGTTAAATAGGATGCACAGGACCAACAATTATATTATAAGCAAAGTTAAGTCAGTCAGTCAAGAGTTACCCTTTACCTTTAAGAAACTAAGAACTATGAAAGTAGAAAAGACCAGAAATCTGTACTAAACTGAAGTTACCTTACTTGCAGGAACAGGCCACTTCCTCGTTAGTCTGGAAGATAAACATTAGAAAGACAGCAAAGGACAAACAATTACAGTAACATCAGCCAAGACAGTCAAGTGTTTAACTTACCTTCTGTTGGGCTTCACCACACGGCAACTGCTTGCTATAAATAAAGTTGCCGTGTGTCCGCCCCCGTGTGGATGAAACTGGAACAGCAGCAGGCGGTTGCGTCGTTAAAGCCAAAGCGCACTTCCGACGCTCTCGGGGGCGAGTTTGACGTCATCACCGGCACGTGACTGCTCGCACCTGTGGAGAACAGGTTAAGAAGGTATGCGATTAATTAGCCATTTAACAAATGCAGCGGATTAACAACTAAAGAACTTTCTGCTCTCGTCTCCTGTGGAAGCGAGGATTGACCACAGGACGCAGCCGCGTGTTGAGACGCACCTGGACAGAAACGCTGCCTTCGCCTGCTCCTCGCCTGGTTTGGGTCCAGCAGCGAAACACGTTGTTCCACACACGCACCAACTATTGTTTGGACTTTTATTATGACACAAACGTTCTTGAAATAAACCAAATGCAAACAACGTGTCCGGCGTCAAATGGTAAACACCGATAATTAGCAGATAATCAAGTTGGTATTTGCTTCTGGAGTTGGTGGAGACTAGAATCTGAGCTAAAATAACACAGACCTCCTTCAGTGGCTCCTCACAAGGCTGATTCAGCAAAACCACAGACCTGAAACAGACAAAGCGCCATTAAAAATAAAGTATCCTGAAATAAAACAAATGTTAATTATTAGCAGCCACATGAACATTGATAAGGTAAAAGTCAGTTAAACCTGCTCCCGGACAGACGTCTGACAACGTCGCCTCACGACAAGACACTAACCTGAAAGAGCAGTTTAATCGGGTGATATTTAAAGCTTTCGCCGCGCATGTGCACATGAAACAGTAATTTCCTTGACCTGCGTCCAAACGCCCCCTGCTGGATGTTTACCACACTTACATTCCAGAGTGAGAAATAAAGAATGAGCCACTGAGATAAAGTTGTACAGTCAACAGAAGGATGTCTGTAAAAGTAGTTTGACAAGGTCAGCAAGAGCAAAGGTATGAAAACCATTTACATAGATGAGTGATATTTATTTAGAAAAGTGAAAGTGAATGAATAAAATGCATACTTTGACACCTGATGTGAGGAAATACATCTGTTTTTGTTATTTGTGAGAAGACCTGCCAATGAGTTGTCACATATCTGATTCAGAATCTATAATAAAGCAAAATGATGACATATCCTTAGTGGCATTTAAATAAGAGGAGATTCATCAACTGTGTCCATACGTCGCAGACAGTGTTAAGAGTTTATTTAGGACATTTGTCACAAATGTGACCGTGTAGAAAACGTGTGAACGTCCCGTCAATAAACCCAGTAAATAACGTGGAGCCACTGTGGCAGTTTTAGTAATATACGTTTTGAACAGCAGATGGCGCCGTTCGCATGTTTCGCGTGGTGGTCGAAGGTTGTCTGGAAAATATAGCAAGAAAACTAGTCGCGCTGTCTGGAGACGCTGTGTCGTAGAAACCACGGCCCCTAGTGGCGGCTGCGAAGCCTTCGAGGGGTCAAAATGAAAAACAGTGCCGGCAGTCTACCGGAAACCCAACCTGTGCTTTGCTCTCATTAGCTATTCCTTGACACGTGACACTGGTTTCCTTCGCTCCCATTGGCTCGAGCGACTTTGCGTTGTAAACAGCGAGCACCGGATGTGTCACGTTGAGCAGTGAGATAACAACAAAGTGAGTTTACAGTGATATTTATTTAATCTGTGCAGACTTCTTTGATTAAGACATAACTTGGTAGCTTTAGCAGCTTTCCGGTTGAAGGTGGAAGCTGTTTCTCGTGTTGGTTGAAGAGAAACTTTGCTGGAAACGTCCCTCACTCAGTGCAATGAACAGTCGATCGCTAACGTGCGTGTGTTTGTGTTGACGTTTTAAAAGACGTCAGGCTGCGAAGTAAACAAGACACAATTGTCTTTATATGTAAACGCATTGTAAAGACGTTTATTATGGAGTTGGCTCAGTAGCTAGTGTTTGTTTCACCTGTACTGCAGAGCTGTGTCTGTGTTCAGCACAGTCGCAGATCACGATGACACGTCGTTAGAATGGTTTGTGGACATGTGTCGTCATTGCTTCTGAAAGTGGCGTCAGATCACAGCAAGGTAGCATCAAAACCAGCTGAACCACTGTGACCCTATTTAAAAATAATAAAAAGATGGCAACTGTGAGCACAGCCTATATTTATCAATGACTTCTTTGTTACAGTTCATCTTAAATGTTGTTTTCGTGCATGGCTGTCTATGAGCTCATCACCTTAAGCAGAACACGGGGTTCAGTGATATGGAAGGAAGCTGGGCTCACAGTGAGCGGAGCAATATGAGAAGACGAGCACTGAAAAGGGCACAAAACCCATGGAATCGATAGAAAAGGACCAGGAACAATGAAATGTGGAGGTAGTTGTAAACATGGGCGTAGATGTGAAGAAGAGAGTGAGCTTAGTCTGACTGTGGAGGCAGAGCTTAGGTTTGACTGTGATGAGATGGACAATTAGAAACTTTTGTCATCACCTTTTGATCCATTGCCTGTGTGTGTTTTAGTGGCTGTGTGACTGTGTTAAACCATTAAGCATCACTGACTCTTTCTCTCTCTCTCTCTTTATGTTGCATCTTCCTCCATCCTGCTCCAAAATCAAAAGCAATTAAACCTACACAGGTCACCTGATGTTTGACGGCCGTGCCTTTCTAACAGAGGTACAGTGACGCCTCTTCTCTTCATGTCGTAGCTGAAGATGTTTACCCCCAGAGCTGTCTGGGACAACACCACATGGTGACAGACCTACGACCTCACCGCACTACACAAAGCCATCAACAATGGGTGGCAGACTCAGGGAAACTGTTTTATTTAAGAAGTAGTGTGTTGCAGTCAAGTACCGGTAAGTTTCTTCCTTAAAGAAGCAAGTTGTCTTTAGTTTCTGTGTAGGAAGTTAAAGTTAGTTTCTTCCTTTAAGAACGTGATCGCAGCAAAGACAGGGGTCGAGTCAGTTGAAACACTTTACCCACATGCATGTCAGTGTAGGGGTCATCACTGACGTCATTGCCATTGTGAAGTGAATAAGTGAGCCAAGTACAGTGGAAACGACTCTTTGTTTAAATAAAAATCTCTGATTTACCAAAATGACAAACATGTCTCATCAATGTACTAGAAAGCAAGATTTCAGAAGCTCATATAGCGCCAGTAAGATTTTACTATCACTGTATCATTACTAGCACTTCTTGGACAAAACAACCTTTATTTAAGAGTAAGACATGAACTCTGACCTAATCCACCACGTATCAGTCAGGGTTCGTCCTGATGCAGTTTCACCCCGCATCCACCAGGCGTCGCTGTTCTGACTGTATCTACTGTTTCAGCTCCGTTGCTGCGTAAAGCCTCCACGTCGCCATCACTAGGCTGCAGGTAGAGAGAAGCAGCTTATTGCGCAGAGTAAATATTTGAATGTTTTTGTAGCAGACCGCTCCCAGAGTATGAAGCGGAAATGAACGAACTGCAAATCAAACGGTGTCATTTCTACAGAAAAAGGAAGCAGTAGCTGGTTTGTTTTCTAGGGGGCGCTCTGCTCTCAGGTGATCTCCTCGAGGCCACACCTCCACGTCCGGTCACGTGTTCGTCCGGCTTCCGGTTTGTGTTGACAGGATCATTGATAACACCTGCGTTTGCATTGAACGCCGCGTTTCACAGACACAGACGTGGACGCGTGGGGAGAGTTTTTGTCTCCAGAAGTTGGATCCAAATGCAACAACAAGGTAAGACGCGTGACAGCGCTTTGTTTCCGTCTTTCTAAGTCACAAATATTCAGTGTTTGCTTTTCTCTTGTGGCTGCGTCGTTAGTCGTAAATGCTGCTCTGTAGTTTTACGCAAAGGAATATTTGTGTTTGCAGCGTCCGTGCAGAGGCTCAGTGCTGAGTAGGCGGGTGTGTAGTTGTTTAATTGTAGCTTGAAAGCCCAACAAATGCCAGTGGATCATGGTTTTCTTGTGTAGACTCCACTGATCACAGTTGTGTCAAACAGAATCGGTTTGAACTTTAGTAAACCAAGGTCCTGTTTGTTACTTGCTAAACTAATTCTGCTGTTATAGTATCGCAAGCAAATATGTTCAGTTGTTTTTCATGTCCGTCATTGTCTTATTGCATGTGATCCTATCAAGGCCACTATGTCACATACTGAACCTCTGTCTTTTCTCCTTGTTTATGCAGGACAGGTAAGACTTTCACTTATTTTAAGTCATTGTTTATACTGTTTAGCTGACATACATCTCTACTAGTACTTGCTACAAAGAAGTTGAATTTTCTTAAACATATTTTGTATTGCTTTGACCCTTTGTTATTGCACCACTAGTACTTGCTATAAGTGACCTTGTTTAATTTTCATAATCTGTTGTATTGTTTTGATGTTGTACGTGATATAAATAAAGAATTTTAGTAGTATGTTGTATTGTTTCTTTTTTGTACTTTAAATATTTTTTTTAGTATTTGTATTGTTATAACTTAGTTGAATTGTTTTTTGCTTTAAATATTTTCCATAGTGTTTATACTGCTTTTATGATTTTCGGAAAGCAGTGGTAGTCGTATATTGCACTATCTGTTACACCTCTCTAGAATGTGGGTTTGGGTCCTGGAATATTTCACTTGACATGAAAACAACTTCAAATAAAATGTTCAATTCAATTTATTTTTCTTTCAACACAAAAAGACAGTTTTTAAAGCTTCTTGATTTCTCCAGTTGGTTCAATCTGCAAAGAGAAACGAAAACTTTGTTAGAAAGCACAACAACAAAAAATGCTGAGAATCAAACTGCTTTTTAAGCATTAGTTCTATTTAGTTTCTCTTCAAGGTAAGTTAACTTACTTTGCAGGAACAGGGCTTTTCCTCTGGAAGCAAGAAAATCAGATAACACAACTAGCATCTGAAATACTTCAATACAGGGAAGTTCCTTTAGTCTGCTTCACTTTTTTTCCTGCCACCTGGTTAAATAGGATGCACAGGACCAGCAATTATATTAAGCTAAGTGGAATCTGTCAAGAGTTACCCTTTACCTTTAAGAAACTAAGAACTATGAAAGTAGAAATGACCAGACATCTGTACTAAACTGAAGTTACCTTACTTGCAGGAACAGGCCACTTCCTCGTTAGTCTAGAAGAAAAACATTACAAAGACAGCAAAGTCGCCATAGCAACGGACTTTCCTCTGCAGTAGAAACCTATCACCACCTATGCAGGTAGCTTCTTCAGGCAGAGCCTGACAGACCACGTGGTTATGGGAGCAACCACCAATAGCAGCTCTTTCTAAATGCATTTTAACGTGACTCAAACATGCAGGCAGCCTGTGACTCTGATCAAAAGAACAAAGCGCATCAGTATCAAAACTCCTTTACAAACGCGTTTATTTCCTTCAGCTGTGGAAGCAGGTTCTGACAGGTACAATGTCCGCCCCCGTGTGGATGAAACTGGAACAGCAGCCCGGCGGTTGCGTCGTTAAAGCCAAAGCGCGCTTCCGAAGCTCTCGGGGGCGAGTTTGACGTCATCACCGGCACGTGACTGCTCGCACCTGAGGAGAACCGGTTAAGAAGGTATGCGATTAATTAGCCATTTAACAAATTTAGCGGATTAACAACCAAAGAACTTTCTGCTCTCGCCTCCAGTGTCTCCTGTGGAAGCGAGGATTGACCACAGGACGCAGCCGCGTGTTGAGACGCACCTGGACAGAAACGCTGCCTTCGCCTGCTCCTCGCCTGGTTTGGGTCCAGCAGCGAAACACGTTGTTCCACACACGCACCGACTATTGTTTGGACTTTTATTATGACACAAACGTTCTTGAAATAAACCGACTGCAAACAACGTGTCCGGCGTCAAATGGCAAACACCGATAATTAGCAGATAATCAAGTTGGTATTTGCTTCTGGAGTTGGTGGAGACTAGAATCTGAGCTAAAATAACACAGACCTCCTTCAGTGGCTCCTCACAAGGCTGATTCAGCAAAACCACAGACCTGAAACAGACAAAGCGCCATTAAAAATAAAGTATCCTGAAATAAAACAAATGTTAATTAGTAGCAGCCACATGAACACTGATAAGGTAAAAGTCAGTCAAACCTGCTCCCGAACAGACGTCTGACAACGTCGCCTCACGACAAGACACTAACCTGGAAGAGCAGCTTAATCGGGTGATATTTAAAGCCTTCGCTGCGCATGTGCACATGAAACGTTAATTGCCTTGACCTGCGTCCAAACGCCCCCTGCTGGATGTTTACCACACTTACATTCAACTGACTGTGGAATTAGAAAATAACGAATAGAGAGAAATAAATAAATGAACTATTATAACGTCATCGTATTATTATGTTTATTGCTATAATTTCATGAGTTTTGTTTGTTTCAGGGCTTCCTGACAAATACCTGATAATAAAATTGTTGCAAAACGTTGACTTATTTGCTGTGTCTAATATGTTTAGCGTCGGCGTTAAGGTCTGCAACAAAATCATTCAAATATTTACTCTGCGCAATAAGCTGCTTCTGTCTAACTGCAGCCTAGTGATGGCGACGTGGAGGCTTTATGCAGCAACAGCAAACAGTAGATACAGTCAGAACAGCGACGTATCGTGGCTGCAGGGTATAACTGCATCAGGACGAACCCTGACTGATACGTGGTGGTTTAGGTCACAGTTCATGTCTTATTCTTAAATAAGGGTTATTTGTCCAAGAAGTGCTAGTAATGATATATTGATAATAAATCTTACTGGATAAAGATCTATCTATCTATCTATCTATCTATCTATCTATCTATCTATCTATCTATCTATCTATCTATCTATCTATCTTTCTCGTACATTGATGAGACATGTTTGTCCACTACAACAACTGCTGAACATATTAGACACAGCAAATAAGTCAACGTTTTGCAACAATTTTATTATCAGGTATTTGTCAGGAAGCCCTGAAACAAACAAAACTCATGAAATTATAGCAATAAACATAATAATACGATGACGTTATAATAGTTCATTTATTTATTTCTCTCTATTCGTTATTTTCTAATTCCACAGTCAGTTGAATGTAAGTGTGGTAAACATCCAGCAGGGGGCGTTTGGACGCAGGTCAAGGCAATTAACGTTTCATGTGCACATGCGCAGCGAAGGCTTTAAATATCACCCGATTAAGCTGCTCTTCCAGGTTAGTGTCTTGTCGTGAGGCGACGTTGTCAGACGTCTGTTCGGGAGCAGGTTTGACTGACTTTTACCTTATCAGTGTTCATGTGGCTGCTAATAATTAACATTTGTTTTATTTCAGGATACTTTATTTTTAATGGCGCTTTGTCTGTTTCAGGTCTGTGGTTTTGCTGAATCAGCCTTGTGAGGAGCCACTGAAGGAGGTCTGTGTTATTTTAGCTCAGATTCTAGTCTCCACCAACTCCAGAAGCAAATACCAACTTGATTATCTGCTAATTATCGGTGTTTGCCATTTGACGCCGGACACGTTGTTTGCAGTCGGTTTATTTCAAGAACGTTTGTGTCATAATAAAAGTCCAAACAATAGTTGGTGCGTGTGTGGAACAACGTGTTTCGCTGCTGGACCCAAACCAGGCGAGGAGCAGGCGAAGGCAGCGTTTCTGTCCAGGTGCGTCTCAACACGCGGCTGCGTCCTGTGGTCAATCCTCGCTTCCACAGGAGACACTGGAGGCGAGAGCAGAAAGTTCTTTGGTTGTTAATCCGCTAAATTTGTTAAATGGCTAATTAATCGCATACCTTCTTAACCGGTTCTCCTCAGGTGCGAGCAGTCACGTGCCGGTGATGACGTCAAACTCGCCCCCGAGAGCTTCGGAAGCGCGCTTTGGCTTTAACGACGCAACCGCCGGGCTGCTGTTCCAGTTTCATCCACACGGGGGCGGACATTGTACCTGTCAGAACCTGCTTCCACAGCTGAAGGAAATAAACGCGTTTGTAAAGGAGTTTTGATACTGATGCGCTTTGTTCTTTTGATCAGAGTCACAGGCTGCCTGCATGTTTGAGTCACGTTAAAATGCATTTAGAAAGAGCTGCTATTGGTGGTTGCTCCCATAACCACGTGGTCTGTCAGGCTCTGCCTGAAGAAGCTACCTGCATAGGTGGTGATAGGTTTCTACTGCAGAGGAAAGTCCGTTGCTATGGCGACTTTGCTGTCTTTGTAATGTTTTTCTTCTAGACTAACGAGGAAGTGGCCTGTTCCTGCAAGTAAGGTAACTTCAGTTTAGTACAGATGTCTGGTCATTTCTACTTTCATAGTTCTTAGTTTCTTAAAGGTAAAGGGTAACTCTTGACAGATTCCACTTAGCTTAATATAATTGCTGGTCCTGTGCATCCTATTTAACCAGGTGGCAGGAAAAAAAGTGAAGCAGACTAAAGGAACTTCCCTGTATTGAAGTATTTCAGATGCTAGTTGTGTTATCTGATTTTCTTGCTTCCAGAGGAAAAGCCCTGTTCCTGCAAAGTAAGTTAACTTACCTTGAAGAGAAACTAAATAGAACTAATGCTTAAAAAGCAGTTTGATTCTCAGCATTTTTTGTTGTTGTGCTTTCTAACAAAGTTTTCGTTTCTCTTTGCAGATTGAACCAACTGGAGAAATCAAGAAGCTTTAAAAACTGTCTTTTTGTGTTGAAAGAAAAATAAATTGAATTGAACATTTTATTTGAAGTTGTTTTCATGTCAAGTGAAATATTCCAGGACCCAAACCCACATTCTAGAGAGGTGTAACAGATAGTGCAATATACGACTACCACTGCTTTCCGAAAATCATAAAAGCAGTATAAACACTATGGAAAATATTTAAAGCAAAAAACAATTCAACTAAGTTATAACAATACAAATACTAAAAAAAATATTTAAAGTACAAAAAAGAAACAATACAACATACTACTAAAATTCTTTATTTATATCACGTACAACATCAAAACAATACAACAGATTATGAAAATTAAACAAGGTCACTTATAGCAAGTACTAGTGGTGCAATAACAAAGGGTCAAAGCAATACAAAATATGTTTAAGAAAATTCAACTTCTTTGTAGCAAGTACTAGTAGAGATGTATGTCAGCTAAACAGTATAAACAATGACTTAAAATAAGTGAAAGTCTTACCTGTCCTGCATAAACAAGGAGAAAAGACAGAGGTTCAGTATGTGACATAGTGGCCTTGATAGGATCACATGCAATAAGACAATGACGGACATGAAAAACAACTGAACATATTTGCTTGCGATACTATAACAGCAGAATTAGTTTAGCAAGTAACAAACAGGACCTTGGTTTACTAAAGTTCAAACCGATTCTGTTTGACACAACTGTGATCAGTGGAGTCTACACAAGAAAACCATGATCCACTGGCATTTGTTGGGCTTTCAAGCTACAATTAAACAACTACACACCCGCCTACTCAGCACTGAGCCTCTGCACGGACGCTGCAAACACAAATATTCCTTTGCGTAAAACTACAGAGCAGCATTTACGACTAACGACGCAGCCACAAGAGAAAAGCAAACACTGAATATTTGTGACTTAGAAAGACGGAAACAAAGCGCTGTCACGCGTCTTACCTTGTTGTTGCATTTGGATCCAACTTCTGGAGACAAAAACTCTCCCCACGCGTCCACGTCTGTGTCTGTGAAACGCGACGTTCAATGCAAACGCAGGTGTTATCAATGATCCTGTCAACACAAACCGGAAGCCGGACGAACACGTGACCGGACGTGGAGGTGTGGCCTCGAGGAGATCACCTGAGAGCAGAGCGCCCCCTAGAAAACAAACCAGCTACTGCTTCCTTTTTCTGTACAAATGACACCGTTTGATTTGCAGTTCGTTCATTTCCGCTTCATACTCTGGGAGCGGTCTGCTACAAAAACATTCAAATATTTACTCTGCGCAATAAGCTGCTTCTCTCTACCTGCAGCCTAGTGATGGCGACGTGGAGGCTTTACGCAGCAACGGAGCTGAAACAGTAGATACAGTCAGAACAGCGACGCCTGGTGGATGCGGGGTGAAACTGCATCAGGACGAACCCTGACTGATACGTGGTGGATTAGGTCAGAGTTCATGTCTTACTCTTAAATAAAGGTTGTTTTGTCCAAGAAGTGCTAGTAATGATACAGTGATAGTAAAATCTTACTGGCGCTATATGAGCTTCTGAAATCTTGCTTTCTAGTACATTGATGAGACATGTTTGTCATTTTGGTAAATCAGAGATTTTTATTTAAACAAAGAGTCGTTTCCACTGTACTTGGCTCACTTATTCACTTCACAATGGCAATGACGTCAGTGATGACCCCTACACTGACATGCATGTGGGTAAAGTGTTTCAACTGACTCGACCCCTGTCTTTGCTGCGATCACGTTCTTAAAGGAAGAAACTAACTTTAACTTCCTACACAGAAACTAAAGACAACTTGCTTCTTTAAGGAAGAAACTTACCGGTACTGACTGCAACACACTACTTCTTAAATAAAACAGTTTCCCTGAGTCTGCCACCCATTGTTGATGGCTTTGTGTAGTGCGGTGAGGTCGTAGGTCTGTCACCATGTGGTGTTGTCCCAGACAGCTCTGGGGGTAAACATCTTCAGCTACGACATGAAGAGAAGAGGCGTCACTGTACCTCTGTTAGAAAGGCACGGCCGTCAAACATCAGGTGACCTGTGTAGGTTTAATTGCTTTTGATTTTGGAGCAGGATGGAGGAAGATGCAACATAAAGAGAGAGAGAGAGAGAAAGAGTCAGTGATGCTTAATGGTTTAACACAGTCACACAGCCACTAAAACACACACAGGCAATGGATCAAAAGGTGATGACAAAAGTTTCTAATTGTCCATCTCATCACAGTCAAACCTAAGCTCTGCCTCCACAGTCAGACTAAGCTCACTCGCTTCTTCACATCTACACCCATGTTTACAACTACCTCCACATTTCATTGTTCCTGGTCCTTTTCTATCGATTCCATGGGTTTTGTGCCCTTTTCAGTGCTCGTCTTCTCACATTGCTCCGCTCACTGTGAGCCCAGCTTCCTTCCATATCACTGAACCCCGTGTTCTGCTTAAGGTGATGAGCTCATAGACAGCCATGCACGAAAACAACATTTAAGATGAACTGTAACAAAGAAGTCATTGATAAATATAGGCTGTGCTCACAGTTGCCATCTTTTATTATTTTTAAATAGGGTCACAGTGGTTCAGCTGGTTTTGATGCTACCTTGCTGTGATCTGACGCCACTTTCAGAAGCAATGACGACACATGTCCACAAACCATTTTAACGACGTGTCATCGTGATCTACGACTGTGCTGAACACAGACACAGCTCTGCAGTACAGGTGAAACAAACACTAGCTACTGAGCCAACTCCATAATAAACGTCTTTACAATGCGTTTACATATAAAGACAATTGTGTCTTGTTTACTTCGCAGCCTGACGTCTTTTAAAAAGTCAACACAAACACACGCACGTTAGCGATCGACTGTTCATTGCACTGAGTAAAGGACGTTTCCAGCAAAGTTTCTCTTCAACCAACACGAGAAACAGCTTCCACCTTCAACCGGAAAGCTGCTAAAGCTACCAAGTTATGTCTTAATCAAAGAAGTCTGCACAGATTAAATAAATATCACTGTAAACTCACTTTGTTGTATCTCACTGCTCAACGTGACACATCCGGTGCTCGCTGTTTACAACGCAAAGTCGCTTGAGCCAATGGGAGCGAAGGAAACCAGTGTCACGTGTCAAGGAATAGCTAATGAGAGCAAAGCACAGGTTGGGTTTCCGGTAGACTGCCGGCACTGTTTTTCATTTTGACCCCTCGAAGGCTTCGCAGCCGCCACTAGGGGCCGTGGTTTCTACGACACAGCGTCTCCAGACAGCGCGACTAGTTTTCTTGCTATATTTTCCAGACAACCTTCGACCACCACGCGAAACATGCGAACGGCGCCATCTGCTGTTCAAAACGTATATAACTAAAACTGCCACAGTGGCTCCACGTTATTTACTGGGTTTATTGACGGGACGTTCACACGTTTTCTACACGGTCACATTTGTGACAAATGTCCTAAAAGACTAATTGTCCTAAATAAACTCTTAACACTGTCTGCAACGTATGGACACAGTTGATGAATCTCCTCTTATTTAAATGCCACTAAGGATACGTCATCATTTTGCTTTACTATAGATTCTGAATCAGATATGTGAAAACTCATTGTCAGGTCTTCTCACAAATAACAAAAACAGATGTATTTCCTCACATCGGGTGTCAAAGTATGCATTTTATTCATTCACTTTCACTTTTCTAAATAAATATCACTCATCTATGTAAATGGTTTTCATACCATTACTCTTGCTGACCTTGTCAAACTACTTTTACAGACATCCTTCTGTTGACTGTACAACTTTATCTCAGTGGCTCATTCTTTATTTCTCACTCTGGAATGTAAGTGTGGTAAACATCCAGCAGGGGGCGTTTGGACGCAGGTCAAGGAAATTACCATTTCATGTGCACATGCGCGGCGAAGGCTTTAAATATCACCCGATTAAGCCGCTCTTCCAGGTTAGTGTCTTGTCGTGAGGCGACGTTGTCAGACGTCTGTCCGGGAGCAGGTTTAACTGACTTTTACCTTATCAATGTTCATGTGGCTGCTAATAATTAACATTTGTTTTATTTCAGGATCCTTTGTTTTTAATGGCGCTTTGTCTGTTTCAGGTCTGTGGTTTTGCTGAATCAGCCTTGTGAGGAGCCACTGAAGGAGGTCTGTGTTATTTTAGCTCAGATTCTAGTCTCCACCAACTCCAGAAGCAAATACCAACTTGATTATCTGCTAATTATCGGTGTTTACCATTTGACGCAGGACACGTTGTTTGCAGTTGGTTTATTTCATAATAAAAGTCCAAACAATAGTTGGTGCGTGTGTGGAACAACGTGTTTCGCTGCTGGACCCAAACCAGGCGAGGAGCAGGCGAAGGCAGCGTTTCTGTCCAGGTGCGTCTCAACGCGCGGCTGCGTCCTGTGGTCAATCCTCGCTTCCACAGGAGACACTGGAGGCGACAGCAGAAAGTTCTTTGGTTGTTAATCCGCTGCATTTGTTAAATGGCTAATTAATCGCATACCTTCTTAACCGGTTCTCCACAGGTGCGAGCAGTCACGTGCCGGTGATGACGTCAAACTCGCCCCCGAGAGCGTCGGAAGCGCGCTTTGGCTTTAACGTCGCAACCGCCGGGCTGCTGTTCCAGTTTCGTCCGCCCCCGTGTGGATGAAACTGGAACATTGTACCTGTCAGAACCTCCTCCACAGCTGAAGGAAATAAACGTGTTTGTAAAAGAGTTTTGATACTGATGCGCTTTGTTCTTTTGATCAGAGTCACAGGCTGCCTGCATGTTTGAGTCACGTTAAAATGCATTTAGAAAGAGCTGCTATTGGTGGCTGCTCCCATAACCACGTGGTCTGTCAGGCTCTGCCTGAAGAATCTACCTGCATAGGTGGTGATAGGTTTCTACTGCAGAGGCAAGTCTGTTGCTATGGCAACTGTTAGACGACCTCACCTGGATGACGTAAATTGGATGAAGATGCCAAGCAGTTGCCGTGTGGTGAAGCCCAACAGAAGGTAAGTTAAACACTTGACCGTCTTGGCTGATGTTACTGTAATTGTTTGTCCTTTGCTGTCTTTCTAATGTTTATCTTCCAGACTAATGAGGAAGTGGCCTGTTCCTGCAAGTAAGGTAACTTCTGTTTAGTACAGATTTCTGGTAATTTCTACTTCCATAGTTCTTAGTTTCTTAAAGTTACAGGGTAACTCTTGACTGACTTCACTTAGCTTATAATATAATTGTTGGATCTGTGCATCCTATTTAACCAGGTGGCAAGAAAAAAGTGAAGCAGACTAAAGAAACTTCCCTGTAGTAAAGAATTTCACATTCTTAGATGCTACTTTTGTTAACTTTCTTTTTTTTCTTCTTGCTTCCAGTCACTCCATTCAGAGGAAGAGCCCTGTTCCTGCAAAGTAAGTAAACTTATGTACAGAATTCTGGTGGTTCTTGCTTTGTTTTTAAAAAAAAAAATTTAATTCTCTGCATTTTTTTTGTGCTTTCTAAGTTTTCATTTCTCTTTGCAGATTGAACCAACTGGAGAAATCAAGAAGCTTGAAAAACTGTCTTTTTGTGTGTTGAAAGAAAAATAAATTGAGTTGAACCCTTTATTTGAAGTTTTCATGTCAAGTGAAATATTCCAGGACCCAAACCCACATTCTAGAGAGGTGTAACAGTGCAATATACGACTACCACTGCTTTCCAAAAATCATAAAAGCAGTATAAACACTATGGAAAATTTAAAGCAAACAATTTAACCAAATACCAAGAAAATTAAAGTACAAAACAATTATACTAAAGGTCAAATGCAACAATAATACAACATACTATGAAAATTCTTTATTTATAGCAAGTATAAAAACAGACTTTGAAGACATTTAAAGTATAGAAATAACACAACATACTATGAAAACTCTTTATTTATGGCAAGTACAACATTAAAACAAATAAAAATGAAACTAAGTTACTTATAGCAAATACTAGTGGGTCAAAAACAATACAAAATTAAACTTCTTTGTAGCAAGTACTAGTAGAGATGTCTGTCAGCTAAACAGTATAAACAAAGACTTAAAATAAGTGAAAGTCTTACCTGTCCTGCATAAACAAGGAGAAAGGACAGGTTTAGTATGTGACATAGTGGCCTTGATAGGATCACATGCAATAAGACAATGACGGACATAAATAACAACTGAACATATTTGTTTGCGATACTATAACAGCAGAATAAGTTTAGCAAGTAACAAACAGGACCTTGATTTACTAAAGTTCAAACCGATTCTGTTTGACACAACTGTGATCAGTGGAGTCTACACAAGAAAACCACGATCCACTGACATTTGTTGGGCTTTCAAGCTACAATTAAACAACTACACACCCGCCTACTCAACACTGAGCCTCTGCACGGACGCTGCAAACACAAATATCCCTTTGCGTAAAACTAACGACGCAGCCACAAGAGAAAAGCAAACACTGAACATTTGTGACTTAGAAAGACGGAAACAAAGCGCTGTCACGCGTCTTACCTGAATATTTCAGACACTCGTTGTTGCATTTTGGATTCAAATCCCAACTTCTGGAGACAAAAACTCTCCCCACGCGTCTGTGTCTGTGAAACGCGGCGTTCAACGCAAACGCAGGTGTTATCAATGATCCTGTCAAAACAAACAGGAAGCCGGACAAACACGTGACCGGACGTGGGGGTGTGGCCTCGAGGAGATCACCTGAGAGCAGAGCGCCCCCTAGAAAACAAACCAGCTACTGCTTCCATTTTTTTTTAATCGAAAACAATTAAACCTACACAGGTCACCTGATGTTTGACGGCCGTTCCTTTCTAACAGAGGTACAGTGACGCCTCTTCTCTTTATGTCATAGCTGCAGATTTTTGCCATAAAGAAACATAAACACATACTGTGACTCTGCTTGAGATGGGGCTTGAACCATGAACCTTCAACCTCAGAGCCCATTGCTCTACCACTGAGCCACAAACCTCTTCGCAGAAAACTGATGTTTCAGGTCATATTTAACACATCCTGCATAACAGGTATCAAAAAAAAATAAAAAGCACAAAAATGAAAACAAAAACCAAATAAATAAAGCAAAATAAACACTTACAATGTACAGAAGAGGTGTTTAATCTGATAAGGTATTCAAATTAAAATTGAAAACTTTTTTTATTTTATGACTTTAAATTTCACCTTATCGGAAAGAAATATTAAATCAATGTTGTGGTCAATATAAGAAAAAATATATAACTTAATTTCTCCAATTGAGACCAATTAGCTGTGATTATCAGTCAGGGGTGAGCTGCTTTATCAGGAGGTGCACTGTACATCAGGACGTCAACCAAAGACAACTTATTTCTTTAAGGAAGAAACTAACTTTAACTTCCTATATACAAAAACCAAAGACAACTTACTTCTTTAAGGATATAAACCAATTTGCTTGAGTCTGCCAGAGTCTGCCACCCGTAGTTGATGCCTTTGTGTAGTGCGGTGAGGTCGTAGGTCTGTCACCATGTGGTGTTGTCCCAGACAGCTCTGGGGGTAAACATCTGCAGCTACGACATGAAGAGAAGAGGCGTCACTGTACCTCTGTTAGAAAGGCACGGCCCCAAACATCAGGTGACCATGAGCCATGCACGAAAACAACATTTAAGATGAACTGTAACAAAGAAGTCATTGATAAATATAGGTTGTGCTCACAGTTGCCATCTTTTATTATTTTTAAATAGGGTCACAGTGGTTCAGCTGGTTTTGATGCTACCTTGCTGTGATCGAGGTTAGCGATCGACTGTTCATTGCACTGAGTGAGGGACGTTTCCAGCAAAGTTTCTCTTCAACCGACACGAGAAACAGCTTCCACCTTCACCCAGAAAGCGGCTAAAGCTACCAAGTTATGTCTTAATCAAAAAAAGTCTGCACAGATTAAATAAATATCACTGTAAACTCACTTTGTTGTTATCTCACTGCTCAACGTGACACATCCGGTGCTCGCTGTTTACAACGCAAAGTCGCTAGAGCCAATGGGAGAGAAGGAAACCAGTGTCACGTGTCAAGGAATAGCCAATGAGAGCAAAGTACATGTTTATTGGTTGGGTTTTCAGCGGAGGTATCAGCGAACAGAGTAGTGAGACATTTCACTAATCTTGTGTTATAGTTGCTGATGCCACACATTGCGCTCACTCTCACCTATTTACAACTTGATTTTTGTAGAACATTATGGATATTACCGAACTTCCAGCTTAACTCCTAGCATGGTTTAAGTGTGATGAACAAGGAATAGGGAAATATTTTGAAGGCTGCAAATACACTGGTCTTCCAACAGACCAACAAACAGTAAAATAAGCATTTATATTAAGATTAATCACAAAATGCATAACTTTTCATGCTCCTACATCATCAAGGCAGCATCATGAGACGCACCTCATCCTTTTCCTGTGACCTTTCTCTGTCAAGTTGAAGTTTCTTTTTTTCCCCTTCACGGCTTGAAGCGACGGCTGACCATCAGCTGGCAATAAAAGCAGAAGTCTGATGATAGCGCTGGTGCTGAAGCCAATGAATAATTTATCACTTATGTGAGCACAGTCTCCATTAAAGCACATTGACTGTCAGCGCTCCAGCTCTAGCCCCTGGCCTTATTACTAATGCACATGCATGTGAACGTGCTGATGCTTACACACACTTGCTGGCACGTTTGAAATAACTCACACATGTATTCATAAATGGAGAGCTTCTGTGTACATGCTCCCATCTTTCCACCTTTTTCCATCTTTCCTATTTCCCCCTCTTTTGTTATGCAAAATGCTGTTGTCACTGGAAGAAGCGCTGTTTCCTCTGTAGAAGCAGATTGTGTTGCCAAGAGTACAGAGTAGAACAGAAATTCAGTTTGGATCAACTTACTGAACAGTAGCTCATGCTACAATGGTGAACAAAACATGATTACATCATAAATACATTTAGAAATACATAAATAAACATAGATATAGGTTAAAAGCACCCCTTTCTTTCCTGCTCCATTCCTCTTCATATAAGGTTCAAATTCCTTTCTACATATATTTATTCAAAGGTTTCTGTACAGTTTTATGCTGGTGGCCAAAATAAGTGATTTAATGATTAGTGTTTAAAGTCAACTTATAATTCTTCAGACATCTTTGGAGACGGGTCACATCACCTGACTCTAACAAGGCTGCATGTGCTAAGAAAAGTAATTTCACACTGACTCAGATGCAAGAGAAATGTGCCCAGCAATGAAAGTTTTAATTAAGCCTGTGGCATATTTTTGCAGTCCCCATGGAATATATCCAAATATATAACCTTAGCTTATTAGAATTTATATTAACGTAGCAGCATGCTGCCACTCTACCTGTAACACTGCCAACAAATATGATTAAGTTTGTATTTTGTTTTTTCCTCTGTTGCTTTGGATTCACTCACCAGCAAGTTTACTGCCCAGAAATTTATAACGGTACAGAACAAACGCTTCTCTTTAAACTGAAATTGTATCCTGGAGGTTGCAGCATGATGCACATGCCAATCTGCACCTCGCTCCCGCAGGGAATAATCCAAAAGCCAGTTTTAGTATTTCTCTGTATGCATCTCTTCTTCTTCTTCCTGGCTTTCTTGCACATGAGGCGCCAGGCTGCGATATCTCAGCAAGTACAGGCCGGGCAGAAAGGTGCGTTATCAGTGTTGACACACTTAAAGAGGCGCCACACATGCATAAATGACACACACTTTATAAAGTTAGTGCATTGCATAGATAAAAGATACAGTGAAGCGCAGGCACGGAGGAGAAACAAGCCTGAAAGTGGCCATTTTAGATTATTTGGCTTTGCTTTGTTTGAATTTAAAGGGTTTTACATTCTTCACTTTGAGTTTTTTCTCAGACGGTGGATTTTCTGTTAAGCACTGACGGCTAGTTGCACATGTACAGTATGCGTTTTCTTCAGGTTATCTCCTCCTTCATCATTATTTCCTGCGCTGCCTCGTAAATCTCAGTGCTGACGGCACTGCTTTAGCATTCTAATGCATATTCATAACCCTGCGCCTACATATTCATGAGCAAACGTCTGGCCAAACAGCTTCCCCCGCTAGAATAGTGAAATATAAGACACAGTTTGCCTTTTTATGTGCTTGTTTTCGCTGCTGTTCGTGGCAATGGGTGGGGTAGTTTTCGAGGAGATGATGTATTTGCATGTCTCGGGGAGAATTATAGCCACAGAAGTTTCCCTCCAACTGTGCAGACGACTTCACCGTGGTAGCTTCCACTGGAGGGTTTCGTTGTTTCTTTTTTTTCTAAGTGTATTTTTCTCTCAAATTGTAGGGAAGCTGGTATTTGAAGTGGAAAAATGAGCAGAGTAACAACTTTTGATAGGTTTATTTTCCAGAGATGGCGCACATACATCACAGTTACAACAGTAAATGACATATTACTATGTAAATTATGGATGCATCACTGCAACTTTTTTTTACAAGCAAAGTATAATATATTTTATCGGATGATGTCAAGTCCCCCTGTGATACCTTTCAGGCTTTTTACTGAGCAGTGCTGTAAATCAGATCAGACAACTTCCTTCTTTTTCTTATCGCTGTGCTCATGCTTTCCAACTGTGAACAGATCTACAGGTGCATCCAGTCCAGTCTCATACGGTGCAAAAAAAAAAAAAAGTCAGCTTGTGTTTACAATGAACTTATACACAGACCCTGTAACACGAGGAGCCTGATGACGCTCAAGCATCGCTCTGTACCATCTCAGATTAGGGGTAATGATGAGAACAAGGTGTAGCCATCAGAAGCACACGGATAACTCACCTTCCTCCTTCTGTTCCAGCACATTCCCGCGTGTTGGGCGCTGGAGACAGATGCATTATGGATATTGATAAATGAGTGCCTTTTAGCAAACCTGATGATTCAAGCTTAGCTGAACAAAATGACTGGGCTTATAAGATTGAGCAACTGCTTAGTAACCCAATTATACAGACTGTGTGAAAAAAAAAAAGACCCTGTGGGAATTCCGCTATTAAGGGTCCTTCCCTATGTCGTTTATTTCTAGCTCTTTCGTTTTACACAAGCCTCTAACTTAAAGAACGTCACACGCTACAGTTGTTTGTCCTGTTTATGATTCACTGAGTATAATTATGTTGCTGTAGCTCATTTTAGGAGAAAAACTCAACGGAAGCTGCTTTATCTCACACATTAAACCCTTACCTCGTAGTGTGGAGACTGCTTTGTTATTGCACCAGCAAACGTCTAGCGCGCCTTCTGAAATGAAGACAGACTGTAACAGAATGACAGTGTCTGGCAGCCTGTCCCCGTGTCTGACAGCCTAGCACCCCCCACCACCAGACATCATATGGCCACCAAATTATTCATCTGTGGAACATTTGAAATGAAGAGAAAATTGCAGAGGAACGCATTTCTTTCTCTCTTTTACGTTCCTCACTCACATTCCTGAGTGTTGGTATTTCACTTTCCAGCAAGCCAGAAAGTGTAGCAGTCAGTGACACACAGTTCTGAGGAAGCGCAGCTTGTGCAGATGCGTGAATGAAAGGCACCCTTAACAATGGTCCGACATGAGACGAGCTGTGTGCTTCATGCTCCGCGTAGTCGTCTCATTGTCAGTCAGTCAGCTGCGGGCAGAATTATTGCAATGATTAGGAAAAGGCCTTTTGTTCAGCTGAGAGAATCATCTCTATTCAGCTCTTTTGGATGAGAGAGGAGGTGAAGAGAAGCAGTGGCTGATGAATCCGTATTTGCAGCACAGGCTGCTCAGATATTTTTACTGGTTTACTCTCTGTTTTTTTTTTGCTCGATCTTCACCTCGTGTTCTCCTGCAACTTTCTCTTCTCTCCATCCATCATCTCCCTTTTTCTTCTCCTTTCACTCCCAGGCACAGTGACATCCACACTCAGATACACAAATTGCAAACTTTGACGTGTTAGTGAAGTGACAGCTGCATGCTTCACTGTCAGTGTCTGTCTGGCTTTTATTGGTGCCCCTATGTGGTGCAGTGCTAGTTGGGTGCATGGTGGGTTATTTTTTTATTTTTAATGTTCAGTCCTCTTGACTTGTTTTCTTGAAGAAACACACCTGGTTGTTGACTGTTCTTTCCAGACACTGAAGTTATTAGAAAATTCCAAAGTTAAAAGCCCTATAACTCCTTTTAGAAGGTCGCTTGGGAACCAAAACAAACTCAAGACCACATATAACTGAACAACTGAAGTCTGGTAAGAACTCAACTAAAGGCCACAGATTAGCTACAAGAATAGAGTCTTCTACGATCTAAATAAAACCTCCTCAGCTTCAATTATTGATGCGGTGCCCACTGTTGGAACAGTCCACCTGAAAAGCAGCCAAAAGCCACCCTGCACCCATCAGTTAGAGTGGATACGCCAAGGGCTCCATCGTTTTGTTTTCAACTCCCGTATCCCGGGTCTTGCTTACATCTTCGTCATTTCCACTAGTCGAAAAAACACGAACTGCCAGCCTGATGCCAACTTGCTGCACCTATTGGCACATTTCGCTTGTCACCAGTCGCTTTACATGGGTTACGTCTGTGTTAGCCAAAACAAGAAGCAGCTCCATCTGCTTCTGGAAGTCAGATACGCAATAGACTATTTTAAATATGTTTTAAAATGAAGCTGCAAGAACGCGAGGCACATTTGTATCTTCTGACTGTTTGGTGGCGCTACGCTATGAATCTCTACTCCTTCCTTCTCTAAAATGCAGTTACGGGGTAATAAATTAAAGAGTTCCTCCAAGCCACGTTCCTACTGGAGCTGCTTCCTTCATGAGCAAGAACAGTGTTGCCTCTTCATATATTGACTCTCTGCCTTTAAATAATTGAATGCTCAAGAACCATTATCCTCACCGTACGCTTGCTTAGGCCACCATCTTCAGCAGAGTGGATTTTTATAAACAGCCCTGTGACAATGCCCTCATCTTGACTTGGGCCACCCAAGGAAGGTGACACCAATGCTCCCCTCGGTGAACTGGCTTCAGAACTTTAAAATATTCGCTGATAGTTCTACCTGCAAGACAAAAGGAAATGTTTACCTGCAGGGATGGCTGGAATATAATGAGATGCAAAAATAATGCTTTTTATTGTCTCTACTCGCTTCAAAGCACAAGGACAGAAGCAATAAGAGCACACAAAGCAGGCTTTTACGGCTCCTCTTTTCCCTGTCAATTTTAATTCCTACTCAGGATGCAAATTATAAAAAAGACAACTCTTACAACGGCATCTACGGGAAGAAAACTCCTCGGTATATACTGTACTTTTCATACCACTCCAAACATCTAAAGCAGAACCTGCCAGTGAAGCGAAGACTTCATTTTAAAGGCGCAGGCTATAATGATATTTCAGGACCATGGATAGAGCAATAAGAATAAACTAGCACTTTATTACCAAACCCAGCACTGTTCTTATTACAAGCAGTGAATAGAATAAACCCAGACACAGAAATAGGCTCTGACATGTACTAAAGCCGAATAAAACTGTGCTTATTATTTAGGTTTACAGTTAAAGAAGGCAGGACAAACAGAGGCATAGGGACATGACTGCGAGAGGCCGGTGGACAGAGAGATATGTGTGTGTGTGCCCCAGCTGAGCCTCAGCAGAGCAGCAGCACAGAGGCCGAGTTAAACGGGGAGGGGAGATTAAAGGCAGCGTCGGGGCCTGCAGCCTCTGTATTCAATCACCGCTCTCCGCGGCACCTCAGCCTGCATGCTGATCGAGCTGCAGTGAAAGGAGCCATGCACCCTGCCACTCCCAGATACAAGCGCAAAGGCTACACACTTGTGTCGCTGTGATAGCAGACGATAACGTACGAGCATGAAAACGCAGGCTACGCCACGCCCTAATTAATAACGCCGCTGATGATTAACGCTCAACTCCTGGCATACCACACAGGAAACATACAGTAGCTACACATTGGATAGGACGCTACAGTTGTTAGTTGCTGGTCTCTCATCATAACACAAAGAGATGATACTTGTGTCACCAACACCATTACCTACTAGCTGAGGAGCAAATGCAAGTAGCTCAACTTGACCAGTCACATTCTGTTCCCATGTAGTATCCGTGTAGCCCGCCTAGCCCCGAGCACCCGTTACATTTTTCAAGAGTTGCACCTCAGCTCGAGCATCGCCTGCAGCAGAGCCACTGAGCCTCTGTGACACCCTGATGCAGTAACATAAATCCATTGCTCTCTCTATGGTGACTGCAACTGTGACTTGTGAGGTTAGTGCTGTTTCCTCCGGGCCATCCGCATTCTTCTTTGTGTCACGTACGAAAACATCGCTTTCCGAAATATTACCAGAGCAGCGAGTGGAGGCGCCTTTTGGAGATGGGGATGAATATGTTTTTGTCTCATAAAAATAGCTTTGTTTAACTGATATTTTGTTAGAGAAGGGCTGGAGACGCGAACTGTGAGCGTCCGGCACCCCGCTGAGTGGAGTGGAAAAATAAATGGGAGATGGAGCGAAAGCAGGAAATAACAGTTTATGCTAAGTTGCAAGTGCAAATACAACAGAGCTAGTTCAAAAGCAGGAATCTACTACAAACAGGTACAGTGACATTTAACCACACTCACTGCTTTATTATAGATTTTCACACGTCGGAGCCAAGCTGGCCTTGATCAGGAGCCTAACGCCATGCGACATACCTAGCTGCTGTCCCCCAAGGGTGCAGAGACAGAGAGAGAGAGACGATTGGACTTTCACACGTCCACCCTGCGAAATCATAGCAACATTTAAGGGGCTTCACCTTATCATCATTGCCCTGTTGTGGCATATTCTCCGGGGGCGGAAAATGTGCTTAATTTTCAGTAATGAAGTGGCACTGGTACGTGTGTGAATGTGTGTACGTGCGCATAAGCTTTCTGCGTTACCAAGGGTTACCGGGGTCATTTGTTTTCCCTTTTCTCTCAGCGTTTTAATTGATGATCATTCATTGTTTCACGCCACCACCCTGTTATTAAGCAGAGTTCATTATTCTAAAACACTAACGCTGGGGAAAAGAGGGCATCTCATGGGAAAACACCATTCTTTACGTGCTTTACACAAGGTCACGGTAGGAAAATGGGGGAGGCTTCATTATGAAAACCCTATTAAGCTGCATTGGAATGAAATTTATTTTAATCAAGTCATTGCAAAAGAGAAAAAAATGCATTAGGTTCATAGGAATGTCTTTAAAAGCCTATTTCCCAACTGTCCTAGCGTCTTGGGGCCTCGTAAAAAGACGAGGTCTCCCGTCCCCATCTAGGGATTTTGTTATCAAGTATCAAGTTCACTATTTGTGCAGTTTATACATTTGTAGGAATAAAGCTTGTGATCACTCTCCTTTGAGTGTTTAGTGAATATACAGTCTATCAAACGTCTTGGTCTTTGTTCCCCAGATGTCCACCTTCTGCTCATCATTTTGTTTTTCTTAAATGACTTAAAGATGATCAGACTAGTGGCTGAGTCATTTCTTTAATTTAGCAGCTAATTGTTGCGGAGTAAACCATCTGATAAGCTGATGCAACGTTTGCCTGTACTGTGTGTGCGCCTGTAGGATGCCCAGGGAGGCTGAGCTTCATCCCGTGGTTATATTCGTCATTTATATGCGCGTACTTGCGCTTTAGTGCGTCTGTTAGTGCTTCTCCGGGCCCGAGCCGAGCGTTGCAGGAAGACGGGATAGAAATGCAAAATCCAAACACTGCTCAGAGTGACTCCACACAGAGAAGCCGTCATACAAGCTTCCTTCACCCAAAATAGATCAGCCAGACCGCAGTTCTTCGCCTCTCTCGTCATGATGAGAGAGTGCTCCCAATGAGAATTGTCTCCATAACTTTCTATGACTCATGGCAGCATAGGCAGGGTATTAATAATTTCAAGGCTAGCTTCATGATGGGTTTTTGGTCACTCTATCAGTGTTAGAGGGGAAATTAATGTCTTCTGTAAGCTGAGGCAGTTTGAAGGGAGTTCAGTTCCTTCTAGCAGCAATTTACTGTGTGGGGGAGATGAAGGAACATTAAATGGAGCTTTTTGTCTTGACTTTATCAAATTTTTCACCAGTGTTTGTATTTAAAGTGTCTACTTTAAGAAAAAGAGCAAGTCAGAAAGTAAAGTTCAACATTATTTGCAGTCGTGTTTGTCTTCAAACAAGCCTGACATTTTGGGGAAAATGTACAATATGCGAACAATCCTGATGACGGCAAAACAAGAACACGACTGCCACTGTGGCTGTACACTGCTTGTTTTCTGGAAGGAAGTGTATTCCCCAGCGTGTCAATCTACCTAGAGACAACCTTTGACCGTCCAAACATAAGCCAACAAGCCATTATGACCAAAACCATTTGCTAAAAATGATTTTCTATTCATCCTTCCACATCATCTTTCACGCCCTTGAAACTCAAGGGCAGGATGTGTCTTAATGAAACAGCTTTTAATGGCCATCAAGGTCCATTCACCAAACAAACAGCAGCCCAAGCTTCATTGTTTCTGTGCTTCGCTTTCCTCCCGTTCAAGTGGAGGCTGTTTTGCAGATTTAATTTAGTCCCTGCATCATCCGATTGCTCTTTTACCTTAAGCACACATTTCTTTTCCTGCTCCGTGTTACACCACATGCTCTGGCTGGCTCTTCCTCTGATTAGGCTTGTTAAAAGGATTTGTCTAAAAAGTAGCCCTCCGGGCTTCAGGGTAGCAGGCGTTCTAATAATGTGTTCGGGTCTTATTCTGAGGATATAGCAACGTCTAACACGCACACAGGCCATACATCGGTTCCCACCTGCAAAACAAGCTGCATCACCTGACGTTTTGAAGCGAGCATTTCGTCTGAGACACATGGCGACAACGTTTGCCTAACATACAAATCAATATGTTATATTTCAGCATTTAAGGCTCTTCACCTTACGCAGCATATTTTCAGCACTGCTAGCGAGAGCACGGTTCTCTAAGGACGCCACAATGGTCTGACTGATAAAAAGCTGCAAGGCTCTGTAGTAAAGGTTGCCACTGTTAGCATCATAACTACCTTACAGTCAAAGCAGGACACCTTTTAAAAAATAAAAGGCGATACACACCATCAAGACCACAAGATGCAAGTCATGTAGCAGCTCTGTGTTCCCGTCCTCTTTATCTTTATTATATAATGGTAATAATTGAACTGCAAAACACGTGTATTGCTCAGGATGTGTGAGTTGGGATGCATCTGTCCAACGTGAGCCCTAATCTCCGTTATTTATGCAGCCGCGAGTATTACTGTCAAAACGAGGGCTAATTTAAAACTCCGACCGCACGTCAGCGTGGTCGGCGCATTTCACGGCGCACTGCGTTTCTGTGTTGGACCTAGAAGGACGCTCAGAAATTCTTTGGAAGTAGCTGTTTCTTGTGCAGCACAGTGTGCGAGCCCAGCGTGACTCCAGCGCGCTGCAGATTTTCAAAGGACAAAAAAAAAGAAAGAAAGAACCAAACCTAAACTACACATTTTATAAATATCTAAGCGTCTGATTCAGCTGTAAAAAAAGAGCATCGAGCAGATTCTAGTCGTATTTCTCGAGCAGCGAGAATAATAACGGAAAAAACCCAACAACACTGCTTTTCGACATCTGGGTAAAAGACACAAGGACGAGAAGGGGGAAAATGTCGCGCTTCCCAGTGCTGTAGCTGTGCCAGACATTTGTCAAATGGCCTTGTATGGCAGAGCAATTGCACTGTGCTGAGGAGCAGGAGGAGAAATAATAAAGCAGAGGAGCATGTCAATAACATTACGCTGTATTAAGCCATACGCCGTGCCACGCGTATCCATCTTCTGCCACAGACAGAGCTTTCATTTGGCTCTGGGGTGGCCACACATACATTTTAATCAGCCATTTGGCCGGCCAAACTGACAACTGCTCCACAACAGCAGCCGATAAGGACGATGATAAATCATAGCACTGCTGGTACAAGCTTTGGGTTCGTTTCAGGGAACACCTGCCAATTCTAGATTTTTCCCACTATTCATGAGGCCATTCCAGAAAACTGGATTACGGTTTCCTCTCTTCGCGGTCCAGCTTCTTCACAGGATCAAGACACTGGCCTACATCTTGTTTTTTTTTCTTCCCACATATAAAAACCATCTATAATGAAGGTTGTGTAAAAATATAGCAATGTTCTTCTTCTGGATGTGGGAAACGCTTTGTTTTGGATCTTGTAATATTTTCTTAGCTTTTCCGCAGATGCCTCCAGGTCTAAAGGAGGCGGCACACTTTATTATGCTGGGGAGGTTTGGTTCAGTACTTTCATTTTACTGCGTTATGAGTGGCAACGGCAGAGGTGTCCCTGGCTCTACACTCTGGGGACTCAGCCACAAGGATGCTTGGAGCAATTTGTTTTAAAATAAGGAGCAATGGAGTCGACTCCTGTTTTACTGGGGGAAGGAGACCAGCTTGATCTTAGGTTGTGGCGCACACTTGTTAGGTGGATTGTAAACAAATGCTGGCAGCTGAAACCAACTTTAATTGTTTTGGTTTTTGGTAAATCTCTGTTTCTGTCAAGTCTGGTTAGACTGATAGCATCATTGCTTTATCTACAGTAGGCAGGTGCTGTGGTCCATCAATGCAACAGAGTATCACAACATCAGCATCAAATACACCACAGTCTTTGAGCCCGTTGCAGTCACACGTAGAACCTCTGCACCATTGTGATCTGTGTCACACGACATCCGAACAGTGTTTACGCCTTCTCGCAAAAGAAAAGGAAGTGACGCGACAAAAAAGCAGATCTGCAGAGATGCATGGGGTAGGAAGCAGCACGTGAACACACACGCACACACAGAGGAGCTTAGAGGAACAGTTATTATCCGGCATCATCAAGAGAAGACAGAAGAGCTGGGAAGAGGGAGGAACGCGTTAAACGAGGAGGCATGAAAGGGAAGAGGAGAGAGAGCCGGGAAAGGAGCTGTGGGGTCGGGTGGTGGGTGCCACAGACGTGACAGAGTAGATTGTGCTGTTGTGTATTTCTGAGCAAAAGCATCCAGTATTGAAACACCTCAAGGCAGATCTACAATCACCCCTGTAATATTAGTGGAGCTGTATTCACAGATAAACACGTATTATTAATGCATGGGTAACGGATGAGATGGAGGAGAACAAACATGTTAGTTCTATAACAATGTGTCAGGGTGTTTTTCTCTTACGTAACATCATAAAAATGTAAATAATTTAAAGATAAATATACATATATTATAGCTTTAATGACACTTCATTACAATAGCAGCATGCTTTCTGCACCCAGGCCTTCTCCCCCGTCTGGGGCCGAGGCCACCGCAGGTACCGGTGTGCAGATGAATCCTGATAGATCCCCATTACCTCGGGTGTGACCCCTCACAGCTCAGTTCATTAAGCCAGCCACCAAAGTGTCTGGGACTCAAGTCCAGATTTAATCACAACTCCCATCCGCTTGCCAATCACAATTAGGTCCTGATAAGCCTCCGCAGGACGGCACCCGAGGGCCCTCACACACAGACAAAGGTTAATTTGCGAGCAGCAAGGGCCCAGCTACAAGGCTAAAGGTCGTCTGATTGAATACATGGAGGATGTGTGAGAGAGAAGTAGGGGGGCTTGGCAGCAATTACAATGTTCATCAGTATTCCTGTGTTTCATTCATGGCTAATGAGTACATTACCTTTAAAAGGTGTGCTGAGAGAATGAGGCTGTTAATAGGCGGAAATTTAAAATCCTTTCTTCAAGACCTTCACACATGCGGTCACATCTAAGAGCTGCTCCGTTTCCTTCTTCTAAGCGTTAACGTACAAATCTTCAAACTTCAACGTGTAAATGTAGACGTGTTTGTGATTTCATCTCTCTGATTGCTCATCATGTGCTGCGCTGTTACTTCCAGGCCAGCTGGCAGCGGGGACATGTGAGATTGTGACACTGGACAGGGACAGCAGCCAACCACGGCGGACCATCGCCAGGCAGACGGCCCGCTGCGCTTGTAAGAAGGGTCAGATCGCTGGAACTACGAGAGCCAGGCCCGCCTGCGTGGACGGTAAGAGGTGGGGCGAGGGGCGGGGATCCCGTCTTGACCGTACAATTACCGACACATGAGCACATTTTTACCTGAGGCTTTTCTAATCATGCGGGTGTTATGGAGAGCGTTGAATCATGCTGACAGTCCCAGGGAAGTTAGGATCTGGCTGTTTATAAGAAGGAGCTTAAGGTTAAACCTGCAATGTGGAGCAGAGTGGATCAATCTTTGTGATGTTCTGCACCAAACAAATTTACCGACCCCCCCAAACAAATTATTCTATGGAACAGCAACATGACTGCTGAAATAGTGTTTCAACATACTTAAAGTGCTTTATCTTACATATTATATTATCAACATTGTTAGAGTTGAAGACACGTTTTGATTATGTGGATTAGTTAGTGGATTAATAAAACAGTAACTGCAGCGGTTTGAAGAACCATTAAACTGTGGCAAGAAGCCACAAATCTCAGTTTGAATAGCTCTGTGATGTCTCAGCCTTTTATACGCATATACGTGCGCTTTGATGGCAAAATGAGCAATTGCAAGTATCCAAACTGGACTTGGTCATTTGACCTGTTTGAAGGTGTCCACACATCACGACTAACTGCTCTCCAAATGTCACCATCGTGCCCGTGACAGCTCAGTGCTTTTCAGGGAATCCAAGAAAGACTCTTCACACGGGCTGAATTCCCGCGTGCTTGTTTTGACGTCTTCATAACAAGCCCACTGCCTCTTAGGGTGCCTGTCAGTCTCTCGCTCTCCCGTGACGTGGCCTCCAGCATGGAGGGACGGGAGATTATGTGCGCAGGTGAAGGCGGAATAAACAGCTTTGTTTGTTAGGAACGACCTGCGGTGAACCGTGCCTCCTGATGCCTTGTTTTGGTCTGTGTTGACTGTGCCTTCCCAGCTGCATCGCTGATTGGATGAGCTGTCTATCCTCGCTTCGCTGTCTGACAGGTTTAAACCTGCTGATCGCATAAGGGAAAGGCTCAGCACCACGTGGAAGTGGACAGTGGCTTAGGCCTGTTTGTGTGGCAGGCAGAGCTGGACTGTACACGACACTGGAGATTTGACCTTTCTCGTGGAATTCATTTCTTCCTTTCAGCACGGCGCTTCACGGAGATTTGTGCGTTTCGTCTCAGTCCTCAAAAGGCGAATCTGATCTTGTAGACACGACCACATGCACAGACCGAGGGGCCGCTTCCGTGTCCATGCTCATGCCTCTCCTACTGCATAAATCCAGTATCCAGATATTATCAGAAGGTATTTGTCACAACGTGGAGCACTGTGGCATTTGGGTTGGCTAGATACTGCTCGTCACTGAAGAGGGCTTGGGCTTATCACCTGGCCTTAAGGGAACCCGCGCAGGTGGATTCAAAAGTGTCATAATACACATCATAGGAATAAAGGTTAGAAAAATATGCTAGTGCTTTGCGTCAACCAGTTCCTCCGTTCAACACCAGCCACTGTCGTGATGTGTAACCAAGATTTATTGTCTGTTATTGCAAAACCATATGGCCTGACAGTGCATTTGTTATGCATCTTTAAAAATAAAAAGATGGACCACATCCATTTTAATGACTACTCTGAGAGCCGTAAGTCTAACTCACAACTTTGTGCAAGTCTGACATCTGCAGACAGTTGTCAATCTTATCGCAGCATAGATAAAATAATTATTGTCGTGTATTACTCAGCCATACCTGAAACATGCACCTGCTTTTGCCCACTGGCCAGCTTTCATCAATGTCAGCATCATAGCAGTTGAAGACCAAACACAAACCCGTTGGCCTCGGGCAGGGGCTTCCTGCCGAGATGTCACCGACACAACCACACTGACCCCCAACGACCCCAGCGTCTCTGAAGTTAGGCCCCAGCAGCAGCGCTGCTGCCTGTCTTTGCCGCAACCAGCACAAGTAGCTACGTCTCTGCTTCTCTCTAATAGCCTCCCTCGATCTCTCACCCTCCTAATAAGAATCAATATCAGCTCTCTTAAAAGTCATCAAGCACAGAGGTAAAAAGGCTCAAGAGCATGAAATTGCAGATGGGAGAGGGTGTACTTATGCAACACTACCCTGTAATGTGAGCTTCAAATGGGTAGAGCCACAGAAGACGTGCTGCGCGGTGCAGAGAGAGAGAGAGAGACGATGAGTGTGAGACAAAGAAAAGCACAGAGGAAAAATTAAAAAGGGAGAACTAGAAAGGGTCACAGGAGCATTTCAAGCTGCAGAGATGCGACATCGACGAAAGGATGATCATGTCAGTGGCTTATGTTGCATCCTCATCTCCTCAAAGCAATAAACAACACACGGAGACAAGTGGAAGAAACTACAAAAACAAGAAGTAGCGACTCTTCTGGATCAATGACACTTCAGCTTCCCGCGCTCATATTATCCCGGGAGCCGGGTGAGACTGTTGATGGAGCTATGGATTATCCAGCATGCACGGGATGACCAATGTGAACAGAGCCTGGAGCATGAAGGACACAGATTGTGTCAGGCAAGGCAAAAGGCATATTACAACCGAGAGCAGACCTCAAGGACTCCAGCAAATGAAAACTGATTGAAATCCCATTTGTGGGGTTTGGGGTCTTTTAAGTCAGCTCTCTGGCTGGTTCACTTTCCATGTTCCCAAAGTGAGCAGAGCCCGACTCCGAATAAACAAATAAGATTGCATTTGTGGAGACAAGCATCTCAGATTTGCATGGCAATAATATGAAGCCCTGGGAGTTTGTAATATGAACAGCAATAAAGGTGTGTGTGTGTGTGTGTGTGTGTGTGTGTGTGCAAGATAGTAAATCACCATCTGACGTCAACACACACGTACCTCTGTGTGCAGTACACGCATTTAAATTATGTGAATGTGTTGTCAATGCCAACACCTGAAATTTATATTTATAGTTGCATAAAAAAGGCACAGCAATACAATAATAATAAGCGGTTCCTCCCTTCGATCTTATCTGCACGTGAAATCTTTGTCTGACTGGGTGAAGGTCTGACACCTTCAACCCAATGAGCTCCTATGTATATTTGAGTATTTCCAGTGTTTCGTAACGTGGTTACTACTACTCTCATCCATGGGCATCTTGCATGTGAGGAATCGTTCCAGCGAACCGAGCAGCGATAGAGACGACAGTACGCGTCAGGCTCGGTCTCTGGGCTATTAGACGGTACCAGAGCTCCAATCATACTGCATCAACCCACTGGTTTGATTTGATCCAGTGAGGAACGGGGGGTGGGGGGGGGGGGGGGGGGGGGTCTGTTGGGAGAACATGTCATGTCAGCACCGGCAGCCAGTTAGCAAGTTAGCTGCTACCACAGCGCGGTCCAGAGGGACCAGAGGCCGCAAAAGATGCTCCAGCAGTGAATGTGTAATGTCGCTCCTTCGATCTAGTTTCTACGTCTCCTGGCCTTTTTCTGTTTCACATGCACACATGCAGCCCGAAGATGGATGGCCACTGGCTGCAGCCTTGTCAGAAGGAGAGGACGGGGGGTGGGGGGGGCGGGCAGATGGGGAGAGGAGCCCGAGGTGGGCCGCGTCTCCTTGGGTGTGCTGGTCTAAACTGGAGCGAGGGCACGGATGCCCTGCGCTCCATGTGTGGCTCTAGCATCCTTTTCTATTAACACTGATGCTGTTGAAGTTTTTTCCCCTAACTGAAATGAACATTGCAGTTTAATTTGTTTCTACACATGCTCTGTGTTACTAGCTTAAACTGTTCCGCTCTGCCTCATATCAGAGTTGATTTTAGTGGATTTTTCCTTTTTTGGCATCCGTCTGTTTTAAATTGAGCCAATGTTTGTGGTGGTTCTCTGAACCTGTGAATCTTCTCCCGGCGTCACGTTGCCTGTGATTTTGGGAGGTGCTTTCATACATCTTTTACTAAAATAATAGTGTTTTGGAGCGAAGCAGAAAACAAAATGGGTCGAGATTCCAGAAGATACCAAAATAAAAACGCTGTTTACTGCTACGGCTGAGTTGTGATGATGGGGCACTAAACCCGATGGTATAGGTTAAAAATAAAAAGAATGTCTGGAAGGAAAAATCTTCCTTTTGTGAATTAGGTCAGATAATAAAGTGCTACAGTCCAACCAGGAAAGGTCCAGCTGAGCTTCCAGGCACTGATATTTAAAGATGTCATTTTTGCTGCTACTGTAATTTGAGAGCTTTAGCAACTTAGAGGTTTCGAGTTATGCAGCAGCATTTAAAAAGTCTCAAAACTTTAATTTTAACTTTGTAAGTGGTTTGCACATTCCAGCGGTGGGCACGTCTTTAACAAATTAAAGCAGGCAGAATAATATGCAGGACGAATTTTTTTTATGAATATTTGAAGAAGTAGTATAATAGTTGCAGCAACGTGGATGTGCATGAGTTAGAAAAAGTATCTTTCTTTTGCTGTTCTTCCGAACGTCTTCTCTTGTTCCGTCTACATTCCCCAGATATTATTGCCGTAACTTGCTCAAACTGTCGAGCTGTCGTTTTTTTTTTTCCAAGGTCTGCGTGAGAGTGAGAACCAAAGTCCCAAATGAAGTGTTTTTACTTCTTCGTCTCTTTTTCTTGCTACCTCCAGTTTTGGGCACTCTGAATTTTTGGGAGACATTAATGCGCCGCGCTCCCCCCAGAGCTGCCGCTATCAAAACTGCGTCTTTGTGGGTTTACGCGCATACAAAGCCGTGTTTGTGTTTTGCGGAATGACAAGCAGAAATATATTATAACGAACGCTTGCGTTTTCCCCCCGAAGGATGAAAAAGCTGACGAGTGGTGCACATTAGCATAAAAATAAGCAAAGTGTTGCTCTCTGGCTTTCATTCTGTGGCACAGATCCACTAAGTTTTCTATCCATTAACCTTGCATTATGTTGCTTTATAGCTTCCGTCTCCCTGCTGGATTCCTCAATAAGGAAAATCCATTTTCACGGTTCTTTAAAAATGACCTGTTTTTGAAAATTTCTCATTAAAAGCATGACTTACTGAATACGTGCACACGCTGAATGTAAATATATACAACAGGCGACACCCTTTAAACCAAGTGCCTTCATCTGAGATACAGTATAAGGTTGTGTTGTGGGGTACGGGCGACGCCTCCATATGTAGAATGATAGATGCTGCTAGAAGTGAATAAGTAGTCCACTGATGTGTGTGCGGGAGTAATTCCATATGCAGACGGTAAATATTTAATATCATAGGTGATATAGCTCATAGAGATGCTCTTAATTAAGCTGCATTACCCACGTTCCCCTTCTGCTCGGAACCTATTGCTTTCATAAATCTGTGGGCGCGGGGTGATAAAGTGGACCCAGGTGTTCGGCGGTTCAGAGCTGCTGATAGCGTCAGGGGTTATTGATGCGCCGCTGTTGAGCATCTCGCTTTCTGTGTTTTAACAGAATTAATCCAGGTCGAATGGGAAAGAGGCCACTTAAATTCTCTTTAGGAGAATAAGCAGACGCTGTACGCTGAGGACGCTACCTGTATTTACATACAGCTTTCAGTCAGCTGGGCCTTTCTCTCTCTCTCGTCATTGTCTGTGTCACTGTGAGTCACCGGCGTTTTAGTTCTGGAGGGGGAAATCATTTCTGTATAACTCCTGCTAAATTCTGTGCTGATTGAACGCCAAATCATTCAGCTGAAGATCAACTCTGCACTAAGTGTTCATAAAGAGGGATGTTGGCTCGCTAGATTGACTTCACGTGCTGCCTCTGGCTTTCAAATGAGCCATCAGGCTCTTGTGTTGAAGTATTACAGAGCTCTTCATAGAGCGGGATTCTTAGCAAGGCCAGCACACCAATCACTTGGTAAGCCCATCAGAGTCATCCTAACATCTCAGCCTTATAAATCTTCAAGAGCTAATATGTCTCGGCTCAGCTGTCACCCTCCGCCCTCTCTCTTGCGTCCTCTGCGAGCGTATGCATACAGTAGGACGCGAATGCGCCAAAAGGGAAAATGCAGACATGACAAACACTTTACGCTCCTACTGTAAAAGCACACAGATTAAACGACGGCACATAAAAAAGGCAGCTCCTCCGTTTTCTCTAAGCGTCTTTGCATCTTCGTCCCCAGCGTGAGCACTGACTCCGCTCGCACCACGCACGGCCCTTGTCGCCTGTCCTCCCCGTTTCCCACAAGCCCCGCTCGCTGGCCCCGCCGTGGTTGATGGCCCGTGCTCTCGCCCTCTCCACCTCACTGGTCTAATTGGAAGAGAAAAGTTCCCCCTGCCATGAAGGCACGTACGAGGGACTAAGTCTCGCAAGGCTACGGACTGAGAATAATTAACTAATGCTTCTATGGACCCCCCCAAGGGCCCGGCCACAATTTACAGCAGGAGGAGGGCGTCAAGTCAGTCTGCAGACTTAAATACCGCAGGAGCATGATTGCAGTTACAGTTCATTTATCTCTAAGGTTCCTGTTTGATCTAAATGAACAGGAGCTTGGCTGATTTGCGATGACGTGTTTTTCCTTAGGACCCACAGATCTCTGAAAGCAAAATCAGCTACCACAACATATTTAATACTGATGATCTGTCAACGTTCTAACAAATATATAATCCGGGACAACACTGTAGCAAGCTTTGATAGGACCATGATTACAAATGATGAAAGTTTGCATCACTAAGCAGTTAAATCTTTACGGTATAATCCAAAGAATCCAGGTTTGGTCTCGTACAGCCCGTGCAGGAGATCAGGTTTTACTGATTCCCTCTATTTGTCCGAGACGCGGGGACGATCGCTTCTCGAAGCCCGGGCGCCATTTGATTTGCGCTGTGGACCGAGAGAGCTGCCAAGAAGGGCCGCGAGTGTTCACTCACTCATTCACTCGCTCACTCAGAGCTCTGGTCCAACACATACAAGCCCATCTGGCACAGAGAGAGAAAGAGCTTTCCCTGTTTAACCTCCATTACTCACGAGGTGCTGATTCCATATGATGGGTGTCAGAGCCCTGCAGTGTACATCTCCTCCACTCTCCTGCACCCACTTATCTTCCTTTCATCTCTTCCTTGTGATTACAGTTACTTTTCCCGGGTCCCCGATATTTTAGTTGATGTACAGATGGATAGACGGATGGATGCAGGGGGCATAACGCAATATCACTGCTCTTCCAGGAGTCGGGGATCTGAGCTGGCTTTCACTGCAGGGCACGTGAGGGGAAAATGAATAGGAGGGAAAGGGGGACCGGCCTTTTTCTCTACAGTGCAAACACACAAGCGCATCTGTCTCCCTTTTAGAACACACCACAATCAAAATAACTACAGATTTCATGCGTTTAGTTACATAAAAACGAGGTGACTGTGACCGTGTGGCCTTAACATGATCCGTGTGTGTGCTGCAGTAGGAAGGCATTTGGTGGCTGGTGGATGTAAATTTACACGGTTGTGATTATTCTTTATCTTCCTCATTAAAGCAGCGGTGGAACAGCTGCATGAGTACACAAGGCAACTAAAGAAGGGAGGCACTCTATTGTGACTGAAATGATAAAATGCATAATTAGGTAGTCAATGTTGTGTTCCATCTCTCCCTTCCCTCCGCTCGCCTCGCTCTGTCTTGTGCTGATAGGTGCAACTTCGTGTTTCCTCACCATTTTCAGAAATGATGTTGTTCATTAATGCGATGCAATTTCAGGCGTGCCCCCCTCGCTCGTCTTCGCCGCCCTGCGTTTTGTCTTTGGTAATTTAGCTTTATTGGCTGGCTTAGCAATTTCATCTGAACACGGGTTCATTTAATAATGTATGTGTCTCGTCGTTGTGCGCTGTTCCAAGCCCCACCTGCGATTGCCGTGCAGCTGGGTGCGCTAGGCTGGATGGAGGCTGAACGCGTGGCCCCGGTGAAGAAGGGAATACCACTAGACGAGGGATGATTCTGTACACAATGTCTTTAAAGGAATAGCTGGAAGGGCTGCCATGTAATTAATCTTAATGTTTGCATTTATTATAAATCTATCATTAACTGTAGCTGGTAACCTCTTTGCTTTGCGCGCGTCGTACGTTTGTCTCTCCAAGCGCTCGTGTGTGTCTTCAGTAGCTATTTTACCCGAATTCCAGTCGTTATGCTACATCATCAATCGATTAAGCCCACTTCTAACGTCAAACATCTTCCTATAGCTCTGTGTCTACAGCCAGGCTGGTACATGTCCCGGCTCTGATCTGCTCTGTGTGTGCATGTATACATGTGTGCACTGTCCTGAAACCCATCTGCAGTCACCCTCTCATCTAATTGTTCTGTAAAGCCCCGTGAGGAGAGCTGTGGTCACAGGCGTCTTTGTCCTTGGGTTGGAGCACCACTGGCTCACCTTGCCAGTAATATATATATATATATATATATATATATATATATATATATATATATATATAAAAGCCAGGCCTTCTGTTAAGTGCACATGCACAGTCCCCGACTACGAGGACAGGCATCATTATCCCCACCCTTCACACCATTCTGTCCAGGGGAGCCTTTTAATCTCCTTGTTAAAAAAAATAGAATAAAGCCAGAAGAATGAGGGGAAACAGGACCCGTCCCGCGGCTCCCTTCGCTTCATCTCCTGCTGTCGCGCAGGAGCAATTTTTATAAGAGCCAGTCATGGGACATCGCATGGCCAAAATAATATTAGTATGGTGGTGACAGGGATGTGAAGGCAGGATGAATCTGGGATAAAAATAAAGGCAAATGAATACAAATGGTGTCTCCTTCACCTAGAGGGGGGAATAAATCATAAGTGGACTAATGTGGTGTGTTCTCTCTCCCCCTTGCGCTTCGTTGCGTTTGACACTCTCCCATTTCCTCCTTCTCTCTCTCTCTTTCTGTTTTCATTGCCTTTCATCCTCTGACTCACTTCATCTGATTAAGTTAGCTACAAAGTGTCCTTCTGTGTTAATAACCCGCGCCGGGAGGTGAGCAGAGGTATTTACTGTACGTACTGTAGCAGTCAGAGTGTCGCAGGCTGAACAGGCCTTTGTTTACCTGAGTAGTACTGGGCACTACAAGCTACACATAAGGGAAGTATTTGCAGTATTAGAGTCAGTACCAAACTAATGGACGCAACAGTCACAGTGCACCTCAGAAGCTATTGGAGGGCTGGTCATGTGTAATCCTCTAGTAAGAATTTCATTTTCTACTGAATTTAAATTCAAAACATTAAAACCTTTGCTGCTGGTCCCCCTTTTGGTGGTAGCAATCTGTGTCTTAATCCACATGATTCCCTCTATCCATCTGTGCCCGTTCGCTTGTCCATCTTGTTAGTATGGATTAAAAATCTCTTGGCGCCACTCGGAACACGCAAACATGGGGCTAAGCCAAGACTTGTAAACTGGAGAGGCAACAGCTGCCGGGCTACCCAAGGACAGATTGGCCATTTTGTCCGCTGACAGGTAGAGGAAGCGGCTGGAGGGAGGTGGAGCCGTCACACGCGAGCTTTTATGAACGGATAATTGAGAGGGAGACGGAATGGGCACACGTGGGGGCAAATGTGCGTCGTGGCAATTTACCTGCCTCGCCGCACGGCTGACCTGTGATCACCCGATAATTTGGGCTGTAAGTGAAGAATAATGCTCACTCTATGTTGCATATTTGGTGTCCGGATGTATCAAACCCCAATTTTCTACAACCGGCAGTCTGAGCTAAAGCTTGGACACTTGTTAGAGCGTACACAAAAAGGTTCATAAGGAAAAGGATCATAATGAAGCCAAGGTTACAGCTAGTGAGCCAAACTTTAGAAAGATTTCTTCACCAAACACCAAAACAGTAAACGCGCTACCTCTTACCTCCCTGAGAAACGGATAAACTGTGGTGTAATGGGACCAGGCTGGACTGATTTGAGGGTGCAGAGGGCACGTCCCGATTGATAGATGGAAGAGGAAGAGGTAAAGCCTCACATCGGCCGATTGTGTGTTACGTGCACACCCGCAGGCAAGCAAACTCTGCTCCCTGCAAATCTCTGCGAGTCTACACCGAGGCCAGAGGTTCGGTCCCAAGGGGAACAACACTTTGCAGGAGCACTTAGCATGGTTAAAGCACTTTAAAGGCCAGGTCTGAGTAGCAAAATGGATTTTTGACAAATGCTGACAGACCGTAGAGCTTATTATAACGCTTAACAGATTCAAAGTCCTAACAGAGCAACGGATACATGTATTTATTACGCATTCATTAGAATCCACTTTACCTAAACCTTTGAAGAACCAACATTTTTTTTTTTTGTATTAAACAATCTTTCGAGAAGCTGTTATCTAAACATGGAGGCCAGAATCCTGCAATCAGAAACTGATTTGTGGCAGAGATGTCAAGTGAATGCAATTAACCAGCGTAGACTAGACAATCAGCAGCACTCATGGCCGTGATTGACAGCCGTAATTGCTGTAAAGTGGACACTTCCCCTTGAAATTCTAGCCGGCGCCACTAGATAGAAAAAAAAGTGTACAGGGAGCCTGCCAGTTTTCTTGGCAATGGTCTTTGTAATTATACAAGTTGCTAAAAAGGTACAGTGATGATTTATTGATGTCAGCCACTAAAACTAAAGATTAACGGAACAAATCTTTGAAAAAGTGAACACACAGCCACACGGTGAACGGGGCCAAAAGGGTTTCCTGCTTGCTATGAGTTGAGCAAATAAGCCAAGGTGACAAGTGTCTTCAAAGCTGTTGGCTGTAGCGCCCTCTGCTTTTTTTGGGGTCCTTCTCTAATAGCACCACCAGCATTCAAACAGGCTTTAAAAACACCAGCGCAATCTCAGCGGGTCCTCAATCTGTAAATGGCAGGGATGTGAATCACACTCCACAAATCAGCCTTCAAGCTCAACAGCTCCAAGACAAAGTATTCACCGAGCCCCGTGCAATTAGAAAATGGATCAATAACTCATGCATCTCCTCTTATCTATCCTGAACGGCGTCCCATTCCACAGCCATAAGTAACAGTACACATAAAGAATGCTAAAGCGTGCACCCCCATACATCCCCAGCACGACGAGGACTCGCTAATCTCTTCGCTTTAACACCTTCGTCACCAGCGTTAGTCTCGAGGTAACATGTTAAGTGATACGGATACAGGATCAGCATTTCATACACACTACAACACCTTTTACTGTATTTACTGCATGTGCACGAGGAGTCTGAACTGTCTCGGTTTCCCCTGGGAGACACGATCACATCCCCAGACAGGACAAAGTCAATATGCAAGAGTTGCAAAGATCCCGCAGGGAGCAGGCCACCGGAGGCCGGACTGATGGATAAAGACAAAGAGGGAAGGGGAGAAAGCAAGGGCAGGGGAAAGTGAAGGAGAGCAGGACACGAGCGCCGTTGTTTTCAGTGTGGGTTAGCTGGTGCACACAGCTGCTACGATACACGAGCGCAGGAGTGATGGATTCTGCTTTGCTGGGGAGGCGTTGTGCATTTAATCAAGCATTTCAAGCTTTTCTTTGTCCGTTTTGTTTTTTCAACAATGTCTGCTACCCTCCTAGAATATTCCATTTGGAGTATTTATGTGCCAGTTATTTGTACAGCTCCCTTTAAGTCTTTATTTATATTATTATTAGTATTGCTAGTATTTAACTTATACAAGTGGCTCATTATCTTTATCGTCTCCGTCTGTCTACATTCTCAAAATGAATGAATCCTACACAACCCAACTGCTGGGCAGCTGAACATACATATTTATATGGTACTTTAATAGTTGTTCCACTAAACTATAGTCAAACATTTACTATCATTCATTATTCGTCTCGTTTTCTGCTCCTTCTTAATATTATTATTTCAATTGTTGTTGTTTTAATGCTGACAGATGTGTATACTGTACAAGCAGATTCTTATTACCATGGTAACAGTAACTGAAGTGGTTTACTACTGCAAGGAACATACATTGTGTAGCTGCTTTGTTAAACAAGCTCACATTGTTTTAATAAGTATCTGACATATCTATGATGAACGTGAGCATCCGACTTGAGGGAAGGACTGCACCACTAATAAACACTAATACATCTACGTAATTACAGAATGTACATACATAAACTCAGTGGCTACTTATGCATAGTAACATAGAAAACCATTTAATTTGACAACGGAAAATATTAAGGATATTAATGCATCGCTTAAACTTCAGGAATTGTTTCGTGATAATAATGTCCTGGGTTTCTGTGTATCGTTGACTGTGGGCTATGTTCAACACTCCACACTCAGCACTTGCTGTGTCTGAAGAGCACTAACAGTGTTTCAGCTCATCTTTGCTCGTCACTATCGTGTTCATGCGTCGCTACTTGATCTCGGCCCACACAGGCTCTTCTGTGGATAGCGGAGCAGGTCCTCAACGCACAGCGGAGTTTGCATCGCTTCAGCTCATTTCGTTTTACAAGCTAAGCAGAAGCAGAACGGCCGTTTTAACTGGCCGTGTGCGCAGCTACTGTACGTGGGTGGAGGTGGGGAGAACAGACACAAGTAGAAAAGTTATGGTGAAAGTTGGGAATGTGGAGTGAAGACTAGATCTTCCTTGTACCTACAATTCTCCCATGGTGCCTTGTTGTTGGCCGCCTTTAAATTTGTCCAGGGACAAAGCGGCACAAGGTATAATCCACCTGCCAGTCCCGTTCAGCATCAGCAGCACTCTGGCAGGAACATTCTGCCCCCCACTTAAACACAAAATACCATCAGTGCGGAACAGTAGAACCCATTCTCCTCTCCTCTCCTCTCTTCCTCCTCCACCTGCTCCTCCTCCTGCTCTCTGGATTACAAATGCAGCATGGGAGAGCAACGTGGGCGGTGATGCAGAAAGACAGGAGAAGGAGACGAACTCAGAGAGGGTAAACATACAGAGGGATACTTTGGAGGCAGGGTGAGTATTAGCAAGAGAGGAAAAAGAAGGGAGACAGCTTTTTCTTTTTCCTCTTTCCTCGCCCTGCTCACCGGCGGGAAGGCCCCCGGGAGAGAGTTGAGATTGATCGGTTCATTTGGATTGGAAAAGTGGATCTCTCCCCCCAAAAAACTTGTTTCCTTCCAAACCAAATGACAAATGAGCTATTGATTTGTTGCTTACCATCCGGGGTGCACAATGCCCCCCTCAGCTCGCATCACGGACCTCATAATGGCCGGGTCTCAGAGGTTTACCATCGCCGCTAACTGACAGCTCTCCCAACCACACAACGCCCACCGCTGTACTGTACGCGCAACCCCGCTGTTATGTCGAGCACTTCGCTCTGCTGCACGTACGACAGTTCTGATAGGAACTCTGCTGCTCAGAAGCAATAAATAGCAAAAGTTCAGCTGTTGTCAAGGACGATACGGACGCGGATCCAAACATTCTCAATGTCTGTCTCTCTTTTGGCGCCGAGGCGCAGATGTAAAAATACTCTGCAGCGACGCAGGCGATTAAACAGCGCAGCCTCGGGCACATTTCCTGTGCCCAGCGCCACAATAAGCCAGAGGTTATTGTTTCCCTGACCTTTGCTATTGATCCTTGCTGATCCTTGGAAATGTCAAGTTAAAAACTCCACAAGCCGCAGCCACACTCACTAAAAGACAACAGCCACACTCAAAGACTCAAATACTGCACATCCGGACCAACAGGGTCACTTTATTAAACCTCACTTCATCGTGGACCATAATTGTCAAACGACGTTATTGTGAACCAAGTGCATCTAGTTACGCCAGCTACTAGAATTGTGTACGAGCTCTGCGGATGTGAAATAATAAACAAGCCTCTTTATTCACCAGCCTGTTCTCCCATGTCTTCATCACACTGTTCATTAGCATCAATGGGCTTTTGCGGAGATATGACTTTATTGGCATTTACTCAGAAATATGTGAAATAGTCTTATTATAGATTCCTCCTACGTACACATCCGTACTGCATTGACTGGCACGTATATGAGACTCTACACAAGGATCATATGCCTTCTGTGCCATTTAATGTGCTTGGCTCAAAGTGGAAATCTTCAGATTTCAGATAAATACACATCGTTGTGCGTCACACAAATTTACAAAGCTCTTTTACACATCAAATCCAGTTCACTGCAATGTTTCCTTTTGAAATTGACTCTGTAAAGAATGTAAAAACAGTTGAAATATAAATACGTAGGCAACCATCACACCAGCTACACTTCACCTCCCTCCAACTCACATACAAGCAGCAAAGACAATGAGAGACCACATGAGCTAGAAATGCATCAAACATCTGCAGCGAGAAAGTTTAAGCATTAATCTAAGCTTGGCAGTTTGATGGGGGGGGGCAGTAAAGAAAGAAGATAGAATCAAGACTACAGGCAGATTGGCCAGATTTTGATCTGTAGCTCAGCACTTTTCTGGCAAGGAGTGAGGCTGAGGGTGCGGGGGCAGAGGAATTGTGTAGGAGTGAGAACTAGATTGCTTCCTGATGTTGCTGTCATGCCAGGCCGGGAGGAAATGACATCAGACATCAGAGGAGAGGGAAGAGAGGCGGGTGGAGAGGAGCAAGGGGGAGGCGGAGGATGGCTACAGAGCTCAACCATGCAGTACTCTAAATACATAACTAATGTTCCTTGCGGTGCAACTAGAGTCCCGGCTCATTTATTGTCTCAATAAAGCTTGTCTGACGGCCTCTGCATCGGTTATCAGTCACAGAACCGTCTTAACTGGGTCAAGACCACTGGGGTGGAGGGGGGCGGGGGAGATTCGGTTCAACCTCTCTCTCTCTCTCGCTTTCAACCCTCTCTGTCTTTGGAGCAGCGGTGGTGGCAGGAAGCACAGCTGGGGCCCCGTTATCGCTCACACTTAATGGAGAGAGGTCTCGGAAACTCCGAGTAGCAGGACAGATATATTTGGAGCGTTTAAACCCTTGAAATGCACACATGCGGCCGAGTGAAGGACACCTGGTGCATAGTGGATGCGTTGGAGACCATACCTTTCATAAGAGTCAGGATGTTGCATGAAATGAACTTTTGAAATACAGCTACTATGTATTTCAGTACATGAAATGATATTAGAGGATTTCTGGTATATTTTATAATCAGAGGAACACATTGGAGTTCGTTGAATTGTGTAGCAGCGAAGTGATCCTCCTAACAAGCCTTGTTTCTTGCGTCTTTAATTTTAAAAATGAGCCACTCGTTTTGTTACCATCTGTCGCGAGGAGTTTAATTAATGACGCAGACTTCTATGTCGAGTTAAAGCCTCAGTTTGAAAGGAGAAAAAAGGTTCAATTTTCAAAAGGCGTGTAGGATAATGAAGCCTGATTAGTTTGTGCTATTACAGAAAGAAAAGCGCCTGTAAAAATGAAACGAATCGTCGCAAAAAAACACAAACAACGAAGCAATCCAGTAAGAATCGCAGCAGCCGGAGCGCTGATAAATGTTACAAAGACGTGAGTGAAAGGTAATTTGTTGTCCTTTTGAAAACTAAATATAGTCGAACGCAGCATTTAAATATCACAACGTGCATTCAAACAGCAAAAATACTCCAGCAGAATAAAACACGGCTTATTGTGAGAAACATAAAACTGAATACAAAAGTTCAAAAGATGAAAAAACTAATATGGGGAAGGCTCCAAAACTTTCTTTCTTCGTGACTGTATGAGCATTTATTTCTCATGTCTTCTTGTGTTACTCAGTTTAAGATCATTACCTGCCTGGCACACTGCTGGCTTCCTTCTGTCTGAAAAGGTAATTAACTGAAGTGAGGAAGTGTTTGGATCCAGACACATCTCATTTTCCGTTCCCGTTTCATTTACTTTTCTTGCTCTAATTATTAAATTATCACACACTGTAGCACCTGAAGGCACAGAATGTCTCAGAGCTGCTCGGCAGATCGTCCCTGCTGCCGCTGCCCAGCCCGAAGCCAGAATGAAAATGACACGGGCTTCAGGGAGAATGTCAAGCCTTAAAGGTTTGCATGGGATTATCTATAATAAATGTCATGTTCTATGAATATTTTACATGTCTGTTAAAGACAACAACTCTATTGGTACAACATGTCTTTACAAGCTGTCATCTCTAAAGCACCGGAGAAAAATTAGCTGACAAAAGTATCAGATAGTTTCTGTTGCTGTTTAATGTCCACAAATTTGTATAATTAGTGAATGAGCATCTTCTAATAGGAAACAATGTTTCGTTTAAAGCTAAAATAGTTAAAAATGTTGTGTACCATGGTAATTTTCACTCACTGCCCTAGAATTGACGAAACTGACCTTATTTCAGCAACAGGAAGTGTCAGCGACAACAGTGCCAACAAGTATAATGATAAGACTGTAAAGCACCCAAAAACCAAATGACCTGGAAGTAATACGTAATAACCACATTCGAGCCAAACCGACTTCTAGTCATGTTCTAAGCAGTGATGATGCCTTTATCTGCTTTGGGGACTGTACTGAGTTGAATTATCATTCATGGTGTATTGCTGTTTTGCTTAATTGGAATTTGTTTAGCGGGCTTTGTAAGGGAGCAAACGGGGAATAAACAGATTTATAGGGAGCTCTGCCAAGTAAAAGGTTATGCATAATTTAAGGCGGATTAGTTTAGATGCAGAGGTCAATAAGGCTAAATAGACAAGAATCATCAGCATCCAGGAAGGAGACGCGGCGTCTTGAGGGCCTCGGCCTTCACCGGCTGTACGGACTAACAGGCGCTGAGGCTTTACACGTGCATCAGCTCACACTAACAAACTCATACACACCTTTCTAGTAAATCAGTACACACACACACACACACACACGAGTATCTGACAGAAGGCAAACTATAAGAGTGTGTTTATTCCTGCTCACGGCCTTGAGGCGTTGTTCTACTTAAGTCTAAGTATGTCATTGTGTCATTCGCCATCAACTTCAACGTAGTCACCTTCATTACCGTCGGCCACATCATAATCACAACTGTCATCACATGGTCACGGCGCTATACTGTCCCGCCGCCACGCGCGTTCATTCGTCACGTCCCCTCGCCCTTTGCGTTGTTTACCACTTGTTCACTCGGCTGCTGATAATGGCAGGATAAGCAAACAGCTATTTGTTTTACTGATTGTAAGTCGCCTCTGTCAGGCGGCCGCTCGCTCTGGGAACATCATGCAAGGGATCAGGAAGTGAAAATATTAATACTAGTAGTAGGTCGAAGGGCTAAATTTATAGGCTTATGCTGGAAAACAATAATAGGTTTGAATATGGATTTTATAAAGCTGCTGAGTATGCACATGAAGGCATCGTGTGGAGACTGGTCCACTATATTATCATCGATTCCATTTTTTGTTGTTGGTTATGTTCACTGTCCTTTTGAATTAACATTCTTTCTAGAGGTCTTGCATTGGGAACTGTCTGCTCAGCAGCTGCTTCCAGGTGTTTATGTCAGGGGTTTACTATCCCCTGTTGATGCACTGGTGTCTCTGTAGAGGTGGTAAATGATCTCTTTCCCACAGACTCCTCTTTACACTGACACATCCTCTGGCTCACGGTGTCTTTTGGGCTCTCCTTTGTATGTGTGTGTGTGTGTCTATGACGCGGCGTGTGCTGCAGGTCCACAAATCTGGGATTGCTATTAGCGTTCAGCTGCGAGGAAATGTCAGAGCACATCTGCAAATGCACGATATCAGCACTACCTGGTATCCAGAACACATATAGAGACACACACGCACGCACCAACCAATGAAGAACAAGCTGGGAGGTACGGCACACAACACTTCCTGCCAGTTATGGCCACAATGACACCATCAGTCAGCCGTATAACGGAGTAGGAGGATGTAGCTGGGAGCAGCAACGACACCTGGACATTAGTGTGAGCATTTGGACACGAGGAAGCAAAGACTATTTATACGATCACTGTCGGGTTGCTCATAAAGAAATATGCTGTGAATCTTAAAGTACGTCTGCACAGAAGATGCAGCGTGAGCAGCATGAAGAGGCGTTCAAGCGCAGCACAACGTGTTGGTGAAATTGAAACAAATTCGCTGCTTCTTTGCATGTGCTGTAACACAAAGCTAAGCTACTAAACTTCACAGACTGAAGGACCCAGCTATTCCGCTGACAACATTTCTAAATGACGAGCCATCTAAAACATTTCCACGGCAAAGAGGGGTTAAATATATAAATATAGGGCAGTCGTGTGTTTGCGTATTAGAACTTTAAATTGAATGAAGTTCAGAGAACATCAGTTTTGTCTATTAAAGCATTGCCGCCTTTCTTCAGTTAGTGCACCAAAAGATTGTGAAGACACCGTTTGGGATGAAAGCAGGAAAATTCAAGATGTCTTTTTTTAATCTATATTTTAACATATATTTGTCATGTTCTACATCACAGACGTTATATGCATGGTGATAAATAATATCAGCGTTCTCTGCTCTGCACGCACATACGCACAACGCGGGACAGCTACGAGCTTACTGTACGCGCACGCACGCAGGCACAGGCTGAGGTCTGGAAATGTCAGTCAGCGTGCTATCTCATTATTTCTGCCTCTTGCAGTTCCATGAGTGCAGAGCAGCTATTTGGGACACACATTCATTTCGCCCCAAAAAATAAAAAAATAAAATAAAAAAGAACTCTGGATTTTTAAAAAGGGGCTTGACAGCTTTTAGTGTGCAGATACTCATCAAGGCCGCCAAACGGGTGGAATAATCTTATGAAAATCAGGCAAGGCAATAGACTGGAAAGGAACAAGCCGGGGAAGGGAAGAGAGGTGAAGGGAGAGAAGAAATAGAAAATAGTGTATGTGAGGAAGGGAAACAAGACAAGAGGAGATGAGCTGTGAGCAGAGCTGGTGGCTAATTACAAAGCGCGGGGATTTATTTCTTTGCATTGGGTTTTTCTCTCACATTGCACTAAGCCTCCTCCTAATTCCTGCTAGGCTCGACTCAGGTTTAGGGAACATCTGCCTACCACGGCAGGTCAGATAGTACAGTTAATTATCCAGATTGGAGATCCACTGTAAAATGAGACACGGGAGGGGATTTTCCATGATGAAAGCACGTTTCCGAGCCTTAATGGCACTCAGCTGGGCTTTTTCACACCATCTCTTGTTCGACTTTTGTTGCCTCACATGAGAGAGAAAAGATTATTCAGAGTGTGTGTGTGTGTGTGTGTGTGTGTGTGTGTTTTCAAATGTGCAGTGCAAAATGCACGTGAATGTTCACGTTCCATTACTTACACTTGCCAGCAGTTTCATTCCCATCAAGTCAAATTAAGTGCAGTGTAAAGTGAGCCTAAGTGGCCAGATCACTACCAATAATACCACTGTGCGAATTTTTGTTTGTTCAAGAGTAGAATATATATTTTTATATATTATATATATATATATATAAAGCACACATAGTATATATAAAGCAGATATAAATGTAGTATGGCCAGCTGCTGTTACAGCCCCTGATCATGCAGCAGCTCCATCCCCATTATCATCGTCTCCTTCATGACACTGTGCAGCTTTTTTTTCCACACAGAATGATTTGCTCTGATTATCTGTGGCTACAGATGTATGTGTGTGTGTGTGTTTCACTCAGACGCACGGTCCGACCATATCTACCGTCCAGCATCAGCAGCATCTGGCGCTCTGCTGATTCTGCGACCTGCCCGAGCCATATCTGATCTGTAGCTTGTAATTCGCAGCACATCTTCCTCGTCCTCTTTGCACCGTCTCTTGGAGACCACTGCGTTTGTCTTTAAGTCAAATTTCGCTCTTATTGGTCCATTTTCCCGCTTTGCTCTCTTTCACACTCAGATACATCCATCCATCCTTACTGCACACGCACCCACACGCATACAGCAGTCCGTCCTTCTGCTGGCACCTCCGGCTTGGCGTGGCGGGATGTATTAGACGGGATGTATTAGGCCAAGATGCTGGCTGTTGACATGAGTGTGATCTACTATTTGGTAGGAAGATAAGTGTCCCATGGAGGGTGTAATAATGTTCTCTCCCTCGTTCCTCCTTATCTTGCACAGATGACACTGCGGCTGATACTATCCCTTACACATCCCATCCAACCTCTGTGTGTATGGGTCAGCCTGGTTGTCTGCATGTGTGGGAGTGATTTTATTTTTCATATCGCCTTTGACTCTTCTAAGTTTCAACATCAGCCACTACCCTCACATTAGCGCAGAGGTGAAGTGGTTGAACGGTAACAGATTGAGTCACTATCAGCCAAGATGTTGCTGGGAGATGAGTTCACTTAGCGGCGCAAAGGGAAATGTGACCGATTAAAGCTGCGTCTTAGCTCGTCTTCCTGGCTTGTGATTGGCCGGAACATGAATCACAGTAATTGGACGAGTCGCGCGTTAAGCAAAACGTCGCGCTTCCTTTCCGTCTGTAGGCTTCTTGAAAATTGGACATTTAACATCTAGGCTGCAGCAATTTTAAATCATATTAAACAACAGTGTGAAAACTTATTTTTGCACTATTGCTGAAAGGCCTTTTTCCAGGTAAAACTAGCTTTGAAGGTTTAATAATTTACCAGTTTGTTAATAAGCTTTCTCCACTATTAAGAGGACAGTCAATGCCAATAGCATATTTATTTGCCTCTTTGTTAATTTGTTGCTAGTTAGTCCCCAGTTAAAACTCAAAGTCACTTCTTTTGACATTGATGGATAACGTTTTCAGGAAAATCAACAATAATCACTCGTCATCTGTGAATCCGTGCTATCAAAGGTCCAACTGCCGTCACCAATGAGGCTGTTTTCCCAGACATCTGTAACACACGAGACGACTTGCTCATCCACACGCTGCGCATTATTCATTCCCTCGTTGTCATTATTTACCAGTGGGCAGTATTCATCTCCATCAGCCGAGGGTCACCCCACTGGGTGTTAACCGAGACGTGAAACAGAGCCCATTAGTGAATTATATAAGTGACCTTGCTGACAAACTTCATTAGAAACATTTTTAGTATTGGATTAAATAACAAAATGGAAAAAAGGCAGGTCAGATAAGTTTATTCCTTCCCTACCTCAGTGAATGGTGGCTTTTCAACGTGTCTCTAATTTCCTCTGCTGCCCTCGTTCTTCCATTTTCTATTTATTTAAGTCTGCACTTCCAGCCTCTGAGGTCGCCCCTGCTGTACACAGAGATCAGAGCAATTTCTTGTCCTTTTAGAATGACATGAAATGAGTTCCCTCTCAGGCCCTGATATACTCCACGACAGAGAGCAAACAGGCCTTTAAAATCAAACACTCTAACATAGATGAATGTCGTGTGTAATTTAAGATTCAAAGCATGAGGCTAAAATGATTGATTGTAGCAACAAGGGACATTACAGTAACTGAGTTAAAGTTTTTCTTGCTTTTCTTGTGAACTTAGAAATTAAAAAGACAGATTTCTGTTTACATTCGCTTTCAACACAGATGCTGCTTAATAGACAATATTCTCATTGCAATCCATCTCAACCGTCATATCATCAGCATATAATATGATACTTTATAATGCAGAGCAGAACAACATGTATGGATGCAACCGTAACAAACACCTGCAGGCAAACCAGAAAACCATTCGCTGCTAATGACATTTAACACTTTCCAGATTCTTGGGCTACTGTAATTCAAACTGCATCGGCTGCCCGTACACAACTTTGTCCCCGAAGTGAAAATTTCACACCACGTTTGCATGCCGCTAGCCTTGAGGCGAACTACAGCAGCGCAAAGTAATTCAACCTCAAGTCGCACGTCAGCAAAACGCACCCAACAATAGCAATGCTTTATACGAGTGTCAATTTCCTGCTCGCTGTCTACTATGCTGACACAGTCTTCATAGTACTTTCATTATTTGGGCCGTGTAGTGCTTGGGAAGGTATACTCATTTCTGGGAGTGACAGATATATAGAGATTGTTTATAGTGAACACAGATTAGCATTGGGTACACTGGTCACTGATGATATACATGCAAGGATATGACAGCTACTGAAGGTGCCCTCAGGGCAAATTTATAGATATAGAAGTGAACACAATTCTCAGATGTGTTAAAAGAGTGAGCACAACATGAACGCCGTAGTAAAATATGATGAATGCATGCTCTGTCCATTAAGGACGGCCGTGTTTCCTTTCATACATGCATATGAATGCGAGCATAAATGCAGGCCCACACACTTATCCTGTAGGTCCTCCTCAAACTCTCTCCTATTTCAGTCCTTTAGTTTTTATAGCTCTTGGTTACATATTCAGGTGGCTGCTTAGTCGTTGTTGTTTCTTTCATTCACAAAAGCAAAGGGCTGTGATTATGCAGTTTTTTCTTATTGCACCAAACCTACCTCATTACGCCAAATTCATTACGACCACAACCACCGTTTTTCTTTTCGGTATTTTCCCCCAACAGCCATCACTCCCACAAACTGCGTTTAGGAAAACAAAATGATATTTGTTTATAAAAATAACGTTAGTATACTGTGAAATCTCCACGGGGTATCTTTAATGTCTTGGAAGAGGCGAGGATATTGGTTTTTTTTTATATATTTTGGAGTTGTGCCATCATTATAGCTGTTATTAGATATTCTGGTGCTGATGAGCTGTTATAGCAGAACAATTTCAGGTGGCACAGGTTTAATGTACATTTTTGAAACGCTCACTGATGATTCATTCTGCCTCACTGCCTCTCACAGAAACAGGTGACTGCATTTATTGTGTCTTATTTTCTATTTCTGGTAAATTGCTGTTGCATCGAACACAAAGAAAACTATTAGAGGCGTGTTAGCGGGGCTATAAAAGTCTTCATCAGTGCTTCCCAAATTTTACTTTTGTCTGAGTTCAAGATATTTTGTTTGGCCATGTAAGTAAGCGGGGCTGTCATTGTCCTTGAACGAACACGTGATCGGTTTGAAATGCTGCCGAACGCATGCAGAGCTGTAAAACCAGCTAAATTTGTGGAAGAAAATCATTTGTGATGTTTGATTTTATTTACCCGAGTGATCACAGCTCTCGCCGTCTGTCTGATTCTCTCAATCTTTCCCTCATCTCTCACTGTCATCCCCTGCTTTCATATCTCTCTAATTGTCTCTTTACTCCATTGCCCATCTACCTGCACATCTCATCTCTCTCCCACCATATATTTCACACCATTTTTATGTATTTCTACATATTTTTCACATCTCCTCTTTGCCATCGTGCTATATCTTTCCCATATCTGTCTTCCTCGATCTGTAATTCAACCCATGCTCTGCATCCAGCTCTTTATCATCTGTTCACATCTGGCAAACTTATTTCTCGTCTCCCTAATTGTGCTTTCTTGTTCTGTGTTCTCTGCAGCTGGCATTGTTCGGAAAAAGCAGTGGTGCGAGATGGTGCCGTGTTTGGAGGACGAAGGCTGCGACCTGTTAGTCAATAAATCTGGCTGGACCTGTACACAGCCCGGAGGCCGAGTCAAAACCACCACGGTGAGCCCCGACTCTCCTTTAGCCCCCTCCCAGGTTACACTAGCCCCTCATAAAACAGAGTGTGTTGAAACTGTGTGTTCCTACATCACTGCACAAGTGGCAGAGAGAACAGCCTTTGAAAGTCGATAGTGGATAAAATCAAACTAAGGACACATTTCAACAGATTCTCAACGGGTTTTGCTGCCAACCATTATTGTAAAGTGGCCACTTTAATAAGTTGAGTCAATGTACACTATGAAACATTCCTGTGTAGTTGCGCCCATTAAAGGCTGTGATACACAGGCACACAAGATATTTTATATTAGAGTGAAATAAACGATGGGACCGAAACATTAGAACCATCTTTAAGCATAATTAACTACGGCTTCCACAAATATTCAGTAGTGTCACACTTACGAGTCTAATCCTACGAACAGGTTCTGCTGAAACATCCGTACAGCTCTTCTGTTTGATGTCCGAGCTGCTCAGTCGTCACACAACATGTAGAACACCGGATCATTTCTGTCTGGCTGTTTAAACCCTTGTATTTATAACACAGTCACAGACATGACATGTTTGTTTCATCGCTCGTCTCTGATTTGACAGAGGGGCTGTGCGCACTTCTGGCACAGCAGGGTGACTTCATTCATTATTGATCCCAGCAAACAGCCACAGGGCCGGTCAGGATCTCACAGTACAGTAAATAGCTGTTTTTACTGGAAAGCTTTTCCTCACACATTCCTAGTTTAGCAGGGAAATCCCCCAGAGTAATGCAGCTGTCCTACGGGTAGGCTCCATCAGATCTTTAAGGAGGTTTTTATTAAAAGCAAAAATCCAAACCTATTAAAAATGTGTTTGTCAAAAAGAATAGTTCATTAGAATAAAAAAAACTTTTCCACTTAAGCTCTGAAATCCTGCCTGAAAATAATTAAAGCTGTGGTCCAGTTTGTGAAGCTGAACCCACGTGGAGCAGAACGTCATCATCAAGCAATCTTCTAGCTTTAATTATCTCCAAATCCGTTCTGGTCCGAACCTGCCCCGTCAGTGCAGTACCGGACTCGTAACGAAGCAAGATATTACCATTATTGGTTCATCACCACCTCCAGCTGTTGCCTAACTACTATACTTCACATCAGCTCACGTACAGGCAGCATCACACTGGCTCACTTCTCACTCCTCCATCTCCTCCTTAGCCAATCGCTACCAACTGTAGCAGTTTGCTTATTTTCTTGTTGCTGGCAATTAGCTTGAATTAGGGATCCTCTTTATGTTAATGCCGGCAGCAGATGGGGATCCGCCAGTTGTATTTGCTACGATGCCGCCCCTTCACTCATCAGGCCGTCCTGCACACCCCCCCCACCTCCATCGTCTCACACACGTCTTCCTACAGTCCCATCTTACACTACACACCCTCCTCCCTCCACTTTGACTCCACCAGCCGTGTTACCAGAGATGTAAACACCATCCCTCTCGCGTTTGAGTCTATACGGTGGCGACGCACGAGGTCTCACTCGAGAAGCGTGTTGCACAACACGCGCGCACACAGACAGACACAACACAGCTGCCCTATCTGTGAATGTCAGTGAGTGAACATTGGGGACTGGTGGGGCATCATTAATGCATCTGTCACGATTTAGTCATCAGCTGACTAACTTGTTTATGCCTTCCTGCTGAAAAACAAACATACACACACAGAGCTCACAGAAAACCGATAGACCACTCAGTGCTGAACCCATCATACGGTTTGTTATCAGTCAGCTGCTGCCACCCCGGCTACGCCCTGAATCTAGCTGCTTGGGGAGACTGAGGAGACAGCTGTTACCTGTGCCACTACAAAGTAATTATTGTTATCTGGACACACACACACAAACACACACACACAGGTAACATATAGCTGGGTCTATTTATCCTTTGACAGATGTAAGCGCCGGTGTGTGAGCTGTAGCAGGTTGCGTACGGAAATGCGGTTGTCACTGAGCATTTGAAGGCTAATAGATCTGATGCATGTGCATTGGTTCGTGTATGTTAACATGTCCTCGCCGCCCGCGTCTGCTCCCTCCTGCGTTGTCAGCTGTTTGCATATTCATAACGACGGATACTGTACATGCTGAAAAAAAAAAAAAAAACAACACCCCATACACTTTGGCCTTCATGTACATTTCATATCTTTCTCGGTACGTCAGTCAATGCGCCGCTCGTCGGCTTACGCTGACAATATGCAGGAAGTGACAGGTATTACTTGCTCGCTTCATTGGCTACTTTAGGCGCGGTGACAGCTAGTCAGGCGGCTGGACAGCTATGTGCACTCATCTGTGCCTGCGTGTGCGAGTGAGCAGCTTTCACAGTCAAATATTCTAATAACATGCTCAAATCAGACTCAGACTCAGCTCATTTTGTCTCCTAAGAGTGTCCAAGTGCACATATTGTTTCTAATGTAGGGTTTATATTTTAGTCCAGGGCTGCATTAAAACTGCATTCTATGATTTTTGTGCAAATGTATGTTAAAATGCATCTTTATGCAACAGCTCCTCAGGCTTGGAGACTAAAAAAAGCTGATTTGATCTCCTGTGTCTTAAAGGCCCCTTCTCTTCATCCAAGTGTGCTCTGATTGGTCGGTTTGGGAGTGTCTTCCGGGAGGATGATCTCCCACACGGTCTTTCAGCAACAACCTAGCCACAATTCCTCCTGCATTACAGGGGAGGGGAGATGCTGGCACGTACCTGCATCCATTTGTATTTTATGGTTTTGTCTTTGGGAAAAAAACAGCGCAGATCACAGAAAGCGTATTGCGATCACATCTGGCATTCAACGTGGGCGGGCTAACCTTAGAGGACGTCTCCTTTCAAACTCACGTACATAAAAGTCCAGTCGATTCGGAACTTTACCAGATGATTCTCCAAAGCAAAAAAATTACATAAAGCTCTTGTTATCTGCTCACCCAAGGGGGAATCGTGCACAAGAGCAAAACAAACAATTTACTGCTCACCTCCCTCTGGTCAACTTTGAACAAATGGCCCCTTCCCCAAGGCTTTTCAAGGTTAAACCCAAATTGCGGCCACCCCAGTATTGCCCAAGGATGACTGTTGGCTATGCACAGTCCAGTGAGCATGTCCGACCTGTCTGTCAGGTGTTTGTGCGAAAACATCAATGCGGACAAACAGACATGTCCCTAGGGGCATCTGACTAAGCCAAGTCAATCTGACTCAGCCCCATAAAGAGCTATTTTGGACAAATGTCAGCAGGCGCTTTGCGTGTATTGGTCAAATGTTTGAGAATTTGCGTTTTACTCTGTCAAACAGAAACAGGAGGTTGTTGTACTCCTCTTTACCTTTAGACTGCAACACGGCACAATCGGTTCGAGTGGCGAGGTGATTTAAACGTATCGTCTCCATCTATAACCTATGTAGCCGTCACTCAGCTCGACGGCCACCATCTGATGAGCTCCCGTTTAAAAATAAGCTCCTCGCGTTCCGGTTTTCTCCCTTCATGACTGCTCGTCAGCCGCTGTCTCTTTCCACTTGCACCCACTGTCTTCTTTTGTCCTGTCTTTCACGTATTCCCTCCTCCCGTTTGTCCCCTTCGACGTGCATTTATCTTGCTCTCAATCTGCTTTGAAGAGCACATGTTGTACCAGTCAATAAAAATGCAATATGGATTTTTCTAAGACCAGCTCAAAAATAAAGGCATGAAGATTGATATGTACATTGCTAAATGTTGACAGTGACGTTCTGAGAGGCCGTACTTTTATTAGAGGTGAACGACAGCCACACTTGAGAAGGACACACATAATAAACAAATAAATGTGCCCCTCTGTGTGGCAAAATGTACGACCTATGACAACCGTTATGCACGAAGAAATTTACTTTGAACACGCTACAGACACATAACATCGCTTTCCAATCGATCGAATCCAATAGTTATGGATCTACACAATCTATTATATGTGTACGCATGTCATGCTGTACAAACTGCTGCGGAGGTCGTGTAGTAAGCAGCAAAAAAAACGACACTGCATGAAATATAGTATAAACATTCATTCAACTTTGTGTTTGTTTACTTTGTTGTCGACTTGACTTGTATTTAGAAGCAACAAAACTATATTAGTAATAGGAAAATAAGAAAAAAAAATAGATTATTTGATTAGTAAACAGAACATGCATTTAATGATTTGTTGATGCTAATTGATCTGGATATACATTTCATCGCAGTTACCACAGTCAAACGCTGCCTTCCCTCAGTATTCTCTGGTAAAGCGATATGTAGTCTCAGCAGTCAGCTCCTATCCCTCCTCTGCTCAGCAAAAGTCTTTCTGCCGTCTCCCTCCAGAGAGGAGGATGCTCCACGTTGTGCCCTCCACCATTTCAGACTGGCAGATGAAACGGCGCGAGGCGCTCGCTCTCTGCGTGCGCCGACGCGGGGAGCGCGGTGAGAAAGAGGCAGAGTGAGTGCACCATTAGAAGAGAAAAGCGAAATCACCTCAGGTTATCCGACGGCTTTTGTGACAGCCTGATAAGACGAACAATTCAAAACAAGAAAGGGTGGAGAAGTGTGAGAGAAGAAAGGAGCAGCGTGAGGGAAAGACAGAAGAGTGATTTGAAAAAAGCTGTCAGACTGTGAAATATTATTTAAGTCATTTAACTTGGTGAGAATCAGGCAGTGGGTCATATGAGGCCTTCAATGCCAGTTAAGGCGACGGCGGTTTAGAGAAGTAGTAGGTTTTTATGTATTAAGTCATAATTGCACAGAAAATGAGACTTTCAAATAAAGCGTCCAGCCAAAAGTCTCATCTTGTCTTGTTAAGCACTGTGCTTTTAACTTGTAATGACACAACACAGCATTATTTCTCCGCATGCACTCCCACAACAACTGGAATGAGGAAAAAAAAAAACAACTAGGTCGCAATCATACGTTCCATTAGGTCGGTCCTGATTGGGGTATTTAGGCTGTGAACAGAGTGCTATGAGCAAAAGTGGCACCTACTGAGAGAAAGACTGTGATTACTGTAATCAAGACGGTTTCACTGCAGATGAGATCGAGATATTGAGGAGGAAGGAGGAAGAGTTTGCTGGAAAGGACAGAGTCGGCCTTTTTGTACACAGGGTGGTGTTTACACCGGTCTGTGTCTCCCTGTAAGCTCTGGTGTATTTACGCATTTATACATCGGCCAGTGACAGCGTGTGTTCGGCCGAGTGTGAAAAAGCTCCTTCGATCGTAGTGCTGAGGTTTGTCCCGCAGCCACCCCCCACTCCCATTCCCTCCCTGTATGACTTCCTCTCTGTTTCTCAGTGGAACAAGCTTAGTCTGGATCTGATGGGATCATCCCAGCGCTCCTACCATCGCGCGCCCCTCCCCCCGCGGTTCTGGGCCGGTACCGGCCTTGATAATTGATCCCTCTGGGCCCTCCAGGCACATCCAACAGTGGGTAGAACAGAATCACCACTAAGAAGACAGCTGCTTGGCCACCCCAGACAAGCCGAGAGAAAGAAACCCTGTTGCTGCTAACCATTAGTTCTATCTGCCACATTCCTTCTAGAGGGAGCCAAGTCAGCACAACCTCTCAGCTTGGAAAATACCAAGTGCTTCATTTTGGGAAGCTGGGAAGGATGTCCGGACTGGAGACACGAGAGCGAGAGAGGGAGAGAGAGAGGGTGGGGGACCAAGAAGGACATAGTCTGGCTTTCCAGTTATAAGCGGTACATTCTCCCTATTTCAGGCCAGGTGTCAACACAACACAGATCGAGGGTTGTCGCGATCTCCACGTTGCCACGATATGTGGTTTCATTGCATCGCTGTGACGCTGCAGCTCACACTGAGAGCAGCTCCTGGTTGGTAGAGCAGCATATGCGCACACAGACGGGCGAAACATGTGCGCGCTCGCAAACAAGTGTAAATACAGTATTGTTGCTTACTTCTGTAAAACGTGTATCACCGGGATGGCGTCTGTTCTGAGGAACAGCTCTGTGTTCACCTCACTTTACATGTTACGCAAGAAAAAGCTTTATTGGCGTGAGGAGATTAGCTCTGGAGTTGTTGGAAGGAATATACATTAGACTACAGTAACAAATAATACACATTATAAAGGTTTATGAATGAATTTAAGTTGGGTCTTTGGCTATTTTATCGCTCAAGTCAATAAATACACAAGGCCTTTGTATTGTGCTTTCACGTGGGCTACTGTTACATAAAATGAGACCCCGTTTTACTCCCACGTGTCTATATTTAACAGCACAACAGATTTCAGACAGAACACTTTCCTCGCTGTGAACACAAGAACAGCTCTCCAGGGCTGCACAAAGGCGGCGAGGCACATTCTAAAGACACCTCAGCAAGACAAGTTTGATGCTGCTGCTGGTAGTGATGGCGTGAAATAAAGCTCGATAACCATGCCAGCCTCCACCTCTCCCTCTTTCCTCTCCCCCCAGGCTCTATGACGCGACAAGAGTCCCCCTCGACACTCTTGCACTATGGAGAGCAATGACGACCCCTTGACAGACAGCCAAACACCATCTACCACCACCACCCTACCAACAACAGCATCACAACAACTCCACCCAAACCCTGGTCCCAGAGAGCAGGAAGCAACACAAGCAGCTACAGAGCGCCAAGGGCCTCTTGCAGGCAGCAAGGTACATCAGACTCCCCCTGAATGTGGACGGCGTCTTTAAATCCTCTTGTGATAGTGAAATGACTATTCTTTGTGTTTGTTTGTTTTTTTTTAATATACATATATCATTGTTTTTATAGAAGCTATAAATAAAGTCTTCATCATCCAACTAGCAGAACATCCAGCAGGAAGCACTCACTGGCAATTTACACACAAGGCTTCCTGTTTGATATCTTTATCTGGCTGACTCGTTTTTCCATAAGCTCACCAGTTCCCCAGTGTGTGTTTAACCGAAGAAAATCCATGTGCGCAGCAATAACAGTAAAACCCGTCGGGTTTATTTCCAGCTTGTTTTAGCGCTGCTTTATTGGCGTGCCTTGTATGCTGTCCTTAAAGTATTCTCCATGTCAGATGGCGTCTGCGTGCGCGAATAAAAACAAGGCGCCAGGCAGACACTGATATTTATGCGCGTGATTGGGAAATACTGGTGGCTGTGTAGTAAATTTAGCATTCAATGCAATAAAAGGGATGAGGCCAAAGTCATAAAAGTGTCCGGTCTTCAGCGTTTCAGAAAGCCAGGCAGGCTCTTCCCTTGGTCAATATTGTCAGCATTTATGACCCACCTTATGACTCGCTTTCTTCAAATAATCTGACCCTGCTGCTTTGTAGTCCAGGCGCCTCCAGTAGATTCGAGCCTATACATAGACATGGGGCAGAATGCGTGTGGTGAAGTCACACAGGAGGCCGTCGTCCACTGGGTTTCAGCGTTACAGCGTAAAGCCTGCAGTTATCTGACCCCATGCAGCGCAGCGGCTTACTAATCTATATGTTATAGCGTATTAAGGGGAAGAGTTGAGGCAAATTGCTACTATCTACATCAAATCCACGGCGTTTTGTTACCCGTCGCCGTCGTGGTTAAACGCGCTCTAACGTTCCCTCCTGAGCATTACGGTTCTGATCATATTGTAGAATGCAGACAGCGAACCGTGTTTGCTTTGATGTTCTGACGAAATGCATGGCGCATTTCATAATGACATAACAGCACGGATAGCTTTGAACTCTCTCTTAATGCAGAATGGGGCCTGGTATCTGGAGGCCTGAGCGTACAGCGCGCGTTCCTGTATTTTGATCTCGGCATCTGCTTCAGGCATTATTCAACTTCACAGCACGTAATGAGCGATTTCCCTCTCCCTCAGTAACCTGTGGATCGTTCACTAACTCACAAGTTCAGTTATGAATATTCATGCAAGCAGATTATCCTGCAGTTTGCATGCCCCCCCCCCACAAAAAAAAAACAGCAGCACCAGACTTTAAACTTTAAAAGCAATGAAACGAGTATAGTGAGTGGATAGAAAACATGGGAGCACTTTAGAATGACAGACGAGAAGAGCCTTTATTCCACTCGCGGATGTTTTGACACTACCTCGAATCCTTCACAGTGCAGCGAAGCTACGCAGCACGCGGTTATTCGATCATGCGTCAATTAGTCTGCTGCACACTCCGGAGGATTCTCCAGCTATCAGAGTTTGGAGGGGCGACGGAGATGGGTGTTCTTTCTTGCGTGGCCATTCACACGTTGGGCACGGGTCACCTCCCCGTGACATTTCGAAGGGAGTCAGCGAGAGTTCGCACAGGGAGGAAATATCAAGCCGACGCCATATGTTTGGGTGCATTCGCCTTCAAACCCCAGCTGGAGGCCGACTCAGTGTGCAGCACGACCGTAGCAATCTCGCGCTCCAACAGATGGCTGCGCGCCTCCACGCTGCACATACAAAACACATATGAAAGCCAGCACAAACGCATGCATGCTCTTATTTACACACCACAGTATAGCGAGCTTTGCCCAGAGACAGGAAACTCGATACATCATCTCTAAAATCAAATATTGTCCCTTGTCCTCGAATGAATGCTGCTGGGTACGTATCGATATGTATTGACCGGACTGCCTGCTGATCCATGACAGGAGAAACCTGCACAAATGAGTCATTAACACGAATGTGCTCAGGCTGTGACTTTCCCTTCTGATACTGTGACACCTGCAGCAGTCATTAGCCTCACTCGAAAGCCTAATCCGCTTTCTGGCTTTGTTTGAACAGCTAGACCCACTGCACTCGCGCTTTCTGTGTCCACGCCGAGACTGGCTCTGCATCAAATTCCCCTCAAGTCTGCATTCCTCCGACACAATAATATGAAATATTCTCTCGCCGTTATAAGATATAAAATAGAGTAATATGGTCGTTTCCTGATAAACCCAAGGTAATAATCACCTAGGGCCTGTGAATTTTATTCATAGGGCAAATTCATCTCATATTCATCTGACATCCATTCCTCTTTTTAATAGAAGGCTTGCAGTTCCCCGAGATGGGATTTATGTGCGAGATTTATGGGGAACCATTTGCCGTAGTGTGGGTGTGAGGAGAAGAAGGGAGACTAACGTAGAGAGAATATAGGAATATTACCATGGTAGTCACAGACTATATTGAGGCTTAAATAAAGCAAAGGCCATCTCTCGCCTTGGCATCCGTTTCAATCCGCGTGCGTTTCCCCTGAGACGTCTGTCGCATCAGCCGCTGCTTGACCATTCCGCGCCACCGGGATCTCTGCGCGCCCACTAGGAGGCCATAACAAAGGGAAACTGTGCTTACACTGGAATCAAACAGCTATTTGTGCAGCAGTCACGGTCGAGCAGTCAGCACAGCCATGCCCCCTGCTTTTAAGCCGTTGCACCACGGGGTCATTTCATGCCCAGCTCCAACAAAACCGTGACATTCTTTTTATTGAAGCTCCAGCTCATTGAGATTATTCCCAGAGCATCAGATATTGTCATCTGTGATCCATTGCCGGTACGCCATCCAACACCTGCCCCTTTCAAAGTAATTTGCACCCTGTGAAATCATCAAGGGTTCATTATTATGAATTAAGCTTCAGCGGCAATGGAGAAGTACTCTTGGAAGGCATTGGCGGTTTTGATCAAGTTAGCTGCGAGGCTGGCGGGGGCCAGATGGTGAAGAGGCTTCCAGATTTATCTTTCTGTGATAGATTAATTGTTTCTCAGTCTCTGCACTGGGAGACTGTTGGGTTCCACCCGCTGAACGATACTAAATATTTGACTGGCAAACCAGAGTGCTGTAATTAACATGTCAATTTTCTGAAGAGCACTGGGTACACAAACGTCTGCTAGCAACACACTGTATAAATATTTTAACGCGGAACATAAATTCGAAGAAAGGGCTTCTCCCATGCCCTTGTGTTCATGCTTGTCACGGTTGGCTTTTCTCTTCCCTCGCTCCATCCGTTCGAAGCAGATGGCCGCCCACTTTGAGCCTGGTTCTGCTGGAGGTTCCCTCCAGTAACTCCACTGCCACCTACTGGTTGCTTAGGGGGGATTGTTGGATTTCTTGCCTTGACATGATTCTTTTATGATTTGGTGCAATAATAATAAAATTGAACTGATTCGAACTCTTTTGTTTTATGTAAAAACTCTTTCTCAGGGGCTCGCAGCTTAATTTGTGATCAAATCTTCTCACGGCTTCTCTCTTCCCGCTTCCTCGCAGGTCTCATAACGCAGCCAGAAACAGGAAAACCAGGGAGTTACACACGAAGGAGCGAACTTTCCCCTGGACACTGGACAAAGTCTACTCACTGTCAAACATTTCCTGCTCCCTGTGACGGGTTCCTCCGGTTTTGCGACGTCTCCCTACCGCTATCTGTCCTTGGGTCAACATGCGTCCACCTCCTCTCCACTCTACAGTATCCGCCTGCTCTGTGAAACTAGCAGCGCCTGCTCTGTGCCACGGAGGATCAGACACCTTGAAATCCCACGAATGTCTCTTTTTCGCCTCATTCTGGAAGTTTGAATGACGGGACTTCCCCGTATCTATCTCCCAGCCTCTAGAGCAGGGGTTCCAGAGCATCGATGGGATGATTACAAACCAGACCCTGCTGCTTGTCGGACCACCTCCCACGAGGCCGCAACAACTGAACTGAGCGCTCTCTGCTGTGAATAAGCCTTCTGCTGGAGTAAACCTCCCATATTTTTATAGACCAAAGAGCAAAACAACAAATATGATCATTGTGACAGAGTGGACCATGTGGCAAACACACACAGAGACTATGTGACCGTGCTGCTTGTCACCGCCGGCCGGCCAACATCTGCCCCCACAGACACAACGCCGCAGAAGCAGACAAAGCTGAAATGTATGGCGAACAATCGAAGGAGTACTTTTAAAACTTTTTTCTCAGACTAAGTCCACCACTGTATTTTGGAACTGGAGATATAGGTACTAAATATGTATCAAATGTGTATCAAAAAAAAAGTCTGATTTGCATTTTTCAGTAGCTACGGTTATGACGGTTGCAGTAAAAATGTTTCGGTTGGTCGAGCATAGGAAACGCAAATCAAATCAAAGAAATATCTACAGAGAGTATAAATGCTGCTGAGTCTGAAAAGAAAGAGTGAAATGTCATTAAATGTATTTTGAAAGGCCCTAAAAAGTTATATATTTAACAGTTTTCTATGTTGTACCTTTGTAGAGAAGCTTATTGGACTTGAAACGTGGTCATAATGGCAGTTTAGTAGGATGTGAACAAATGCTGTTGTTCTCATTACTGCTGGCTCGTAGTCCCAGGTTTTCTGTTCACACCTCGGTAGCCGCTTTTTTTTCATAGTCATCTACAAGTCACTGTCTATCAGAAGCATTATGGGGGGAAAAGGGAGAGAGAACGATGCATTGAGGACTGATCTGCAGCCAATTGAACATTGTAAATCTATGGTAGTCAGTGGAAGCCATTGAAATCTGCTAATTTGCTATGATATTGTATTGTACACAGTGTGGAATACTGACTCATTTCCTCTCTATGGGTTTTGATCTCTTAATTTATTTTTGTGCTTGTGTTTGTTTGCACAAATCTGGCCTCTCTCTAGTGGGAAGGGATACAACGAGAGAGAGAGAGAGAGAGAAAGCGGAGGAAGCACTGCAGAGGTATAAGAGTCATTTACATACATTTTTTTATCATGAAATATTTTAAGAATAAATTAAATACATGAAAAGAAGTGTGCCCTGCAAATCTAGACGGTCTTGGTTGTTCAAGGTCATCAAAGGGAAATACTGATGATTCTCTTTGCGTCTCGCTTTGATGAAAGTGCCGTATATGTGCCGAGTCCTGAGAAGCTCGGTGGGAAAAATGTATGTAGGGAAAAGGAAAAAAAAAAAATCAAAGTGGTTTAAACTGCCAATATTCAGATCCAGCTAATGTCCAATCCTGGTCCTCGAGGGCCACAGTCCTGCTTGTTTTCCAATTCTTCCCTACGTCACTGTTCTGCCTGCTGCTGGTTACATGGATCACAGGCCTTCAGTCAGAAAACTCACAGTAATAAATACGTCTGGACGTAAAATCAAGAAACGTGCGAGGTGAGTATTTGTCCCGCTTTTACAGGTGTGTCAAGCTCACGGAGAAACGGCAGAAACCCCATCAAGTCTGGATTTTATTCATAAAAAAAATGGCTACTAATTGTTAAATATGCGCAACACAGATAATAGCTGCTGTCGCTGTAATACGGGTGAGAAGGGCTCCACGCACTGGTCATAGTAATGAGCGAAAACAACAGTTGGACGCATTAATCTACATAAGAGTCCAATTACACATTGCACAGAACTCTTTTGTACAGTGATGAATGCTGTTGTGTTTTTCCCAATACGCTGTTCAAGGGCTATTGAATGGACTTCACTGGAGGGCACTTGCAATAATATTGACTGTATTACTGGTCTCCACGGTTGTTAGAAGTGACACTTAAAAGCAGCAATTTCTATGCAAGGTGATACAAGTGGCACAGACTTACCTCAGCATTAACTACAACTACATGCTTCGTGCTGTTTCTCTGTAGTCTCCAGTGCAGGTGAAATTAAATAGATATTAATAATTGTGTGCATGCCTTGCAGATATGCCGCTGCCGTGTGAAAACTTTACTAAAAAGCAGAGAAACAGCAGATGTACTGTACAGTATGTATAATTTAGATGGAGATTACTTTCATTTGTACTCCGGTACCAGAATGGTAGAATCACTTCAGGGCGCAGTGAGTAATTCTAGTGTGAGACTGTCAGGATGCTTGAAGAACTCGCTTCCTCTCTGACCTGACGCCAAACTACACGAAATCTCTCACGATTCAATGTTCAACGCTTCAGGAGTATGTACACACACAACGGACACGGAAACACTTCCAGGTACAGGCAAGCGCTTGTTCCAGGTATATGTTAAATCCCACATCACACCAGTGGGAATATTTATGAGCCTCCTCAAACAAGGAGCAGAAATCCATCTGAATCCCCTGCTGAGGTTGTGCAGCAAACAGAGGCTTTTGATTCTATGGTAAACACACAGAAGCAAAAGGTCTTAACCCCAGCTTCTCTTCCTAAATCCTGGTTTCAACCATTACGCTCACCCGTACTTGATTTTTACCCCAAGAGCTAACACTGCGATCTGGCTGGATCACCCCGTGCACCGCCCTCCACGACTCTGTGTACGGAGGAATATCTGCAGACAGAAGCAAGACTTCAAAGTAACCAAAGGGCTTTATGTCTTTTATTTTTTCTTCTTCTTCTGCGCAACAAGGGGATGATTGCTGGGCAGAGCAGTTGGGGGAGGAGTGTTTAATTACATCAGATTGAATTCCAATAATCTGTTGCGTATCCTTGAGGTTTTTCTGACAGTGTATGGAGTCGTTGCTCGACACGTTTTAATTTGATTAGTACAGGACAATGTGGGGTTTCCTGAAGCAACGAGTATAAGCAGGTACAGTCAGAAATAAGCCAAGCCGAGCACAATGACACAATCCAAGAGTCAGTCTGAGGAGAATATTACACAGCGACTACATCTGTGCCTTAGGTGGGATTTTTCTTTTTCTTTTTTTCAAAGCTTCAAAGCGCCGCTGCTCTTTTTCCTCATTTCTAGTAAAAGACGGGAGAGCACGGCTGCACGTTTGAATCCCCGCATGTTCCTGTTTATCCGCCGCTCTACGCGCGCGTCACCGAGCGGCACCTGCAGAGGTGAGAAAATGAACACACGGGACGCATGGAGCTCGACATCCTGCAGCAAAAGCCAGAGGATAAAAGATCCTCCCTGCATTTACAGCCCAGATAAATCTCTGAAATACCAATAGTGCATGGCGCTGCACAAAATATTATTATTTGCTTTGATGGATAACATTTACCTGCTAATTCAAATTTCATACTGTGAGTGTTTACAGTATAAATCTAATTAAGTGCAGCCATCACAGCACAAGGTGGATCGATACACAATATGGCCAGCACAGCTGCTTACCTCCCAACGATGCTTCCTCTGCCAATATTTTCAACCTATAAAACAGTTCGGGGCTCTCACGGCACGGCCAATAATCTGTCAAGGTTAGGGCAACGAGAGACAAAACATTACCTCAGTGGGTGACACGCTGGCTACAGAAGAACAAATGACTACACCAGAGTCATGCGGTGTAAGACGGGGCTTATCCATCCCGTCTTTTGATGAATACATTTATATTAACAATGGATTCTGTTAATACGGCCTCCACATCCTATTCTGCAGCCTTTGTCAGGCCCAGAGCTGCTGCCACTGCTCCGCTCGCATGCTGGTCACGCTGCACTTAGATGTGTTAAAGGTTAGGTTCATGCAGACGCCTTCCCCAAAGTGGCCACTTATTATTAAAGTTACACCATAAACACATGCAAAAGAATAAGGTCATGAAAATATATTTACTAGAGCACAGACTTCTACAGCAAACACACGAAACATCACAACACTGCAAGATGAAATTAATAGATTTTAATTAGATATTTACTAACATGCAGATTTAAAACCAAGCCTGACCCACTTGTGGTCTGAAAGTGTAATTAGCATATCTGCCCAACACCACTGCCGTCCTCGCCTTTAGCTTCACGGAGCACCTGACTGCTGGAGTCAGACACGTGAAGTCTCAGGTTAAGCCTCAGAGCTCCAGGCCTGGGCTCTGCCTTTACTCGTACCATCAGCCTCTTTGTGGTAGATGGTTCATTGTCAGCTGGGTGTTCAAGCTCCATTTAACTCTAACTAACTGCCTTTAGTCATTATCACTCCTCATTAATACTGCACGGGTGCTGCTGAGCAGCCCTGAGAGCATCTGGGTGGAGTGACTGCACCATGTATAACTGTGAGAGGACCACACAGGAGGTGTGCGTTTGCTTTAACCGTACTGCTACGTGCTTAACGTTACAAGCATGTCACTAGGTAAGACAGCTATACTCAAAGAACTATTTAAACACACCAGCCAAAGCAAAATGTGCCCATAAGAGCTGAAAGTGGGATTAAAAGGGGTGTTGAAAGCAATAATTTGAATAGATGATGTAATCAATACATTGTGTGAAACATAATATTCATAAAATCAACGTAGTACTGTAGAAGTACTGCAGCAGACTAACTTTTCTAACTTCCAGCTACAAAAAGACCAACTGAAAGTACAACAACTGAATAACACGCACCAGTGCTAAATTAGATTTAGATACTGAAAGTTAAGATTCGATAAGACTTCACAGAACATTTTACAAAAAAAAAAAAAAGTGGAAAATCCCAGCTCAAAATACAGAGTGTAAAATAGTTTCTCCGCCCGGTGTGCGGTGGGTAATCGGGTTTCGCTACTGTACGGCGAGTGCTCCCCACGTCCGCGCAGAGGCAGGGATGCGGGGCGACAGCTGGGGACCCGGCCAACACACTGGACCACTAAATGAGAAAAATGACCAGCTTTCAGCAGCTCTTTTAAAAACTCATTTACATCCTGTCAGATTTCATTATGGCCGGGGACCTGCACCGGAGCTGCAGGACAGGACTAAGCCTGAGCGCACTGACCATGCTGGCCAAGCTCCTATCAGCCCGACCTGCCTCGCCGGTCCAGTGGGCAGCTGATTCTCCTGTGTCAAGCTTTTTTGGCTTCTCTCCTTATTTTCTTTTTCCTCCTCTCTCTCCATTTTCTACACTACCTTTGGTGTGCACTTGGCACAAGAGTAGGCATTTATCAGAGTGCCTGAAAGCCCACTTCTTCTCTTTTATGCAATTACTACATAGTAATTGTGCGTGCACCTAAAAGCATCAGCGGATTACGCTACTAAATGCAGAGGTAGAACTTAATAAAAAACAAAAAACGCTCCCTGAATCTACTTTTATTTAAAAATGCACATAGGAGCTGAAACGGCTGCTAAACACAGGGGTCACAGTCTCCAGTCCTGCCTTAAGCCGCTTGTGAAACGTCTTGATAGTCCGGGCACGTCTGCAACGCTGTGATCTGATGCATACATCAAAGCCGCGGAGAGTACCTCCACACACTAGGAGCTCCACGAATCCCCTCCGGCCTGCGGAAACTGCCTTTTCCTACACAGTCGGCCATCAAGGGCGACATCCTTGAGGAGGTGATACAAACAGCATCTAATGAATTTTTAACGACGAGCCGAGCGTTGCGAGCGGCAAAAGGGAAGGAGAGCGGCTAACGGAGACAGCGAGAGAGACCCCTGCTGAATGCATTACTGTGATTTGTGGGCTCACCTTTGAGCTGGAGTAAGAGGCCTCCCGCCTCAGATCATCGGGGCGTTAACTGCGCGCGGCGGGGAAGCCTCTCGGCGCCGCATTGTGGGCCAAATGATGTTTGAAATGTTTTAATCAAATCCTGTCTGTTCATTAGACTAACAATAGGCTTCATGGGGTGAGCAACTCAGTGGTTTGGCTCCTTACTCGCCCCGGGGGGAACCCTCCTCATACACCAAGCTCCCCAACCTCCTGCAGATGTAATCCAACATGGCGCCCGTCTATACATTTAAATGGGCTTTTATCAGAGATGGCAGCTTGTCGTGCAGAGTGATATATATGGAAAGAGGAGCAAAAAAAACCGTCTTGGGCTCCAGTCTCAATCTGTCTTCTTGAGTGGCACTTACATCTATGTGAGATTACGTGTCAAGATAATGTTGCCTACAACGTATATGCTGAATTGATCAAGTACACACAGATGACGGACAGCTTGTTGCTAATAGCAACAGATAACGTCCGGGTAAAGGCTCCGTGCAGAATATCAGTTTAAGTGTTTCATGTAGGGCTGCTGCTCAAAATCAAACAACACCAGCCGAGTTTTATTTTTTACAACACTGGCCACCTCTGTTTATAGCAGCAGTGTGCACAGAGGGGTGACGCTGCCTTCCCCTGTGCCAGACTCTGTCTGGGATACGTCTGCGCCTGAGTGCAACGCCTCCATGCTTCATTTTTGAACGCTACGCCGGACGGACACTCGGGCAGATCGGACGACCTCTGGGGTTGGATTGTTTTTTTTTTCTTTCTCTCAAACGCCCAAGTACCACTCAGGTGTGACCTCAGGACACAATATACTGCCTTAATATCACCACCGCGTCCGTGTGGATGTTTCAGCTGCATAACAGTACAACCTGCAGTTCTCTCATTATGTCCAGTTTGCTGTGGCACATCATTTGGTGGCAGCGCTAACAACGCTGTTAACCCAGAACTAGCTCAGGATGCTTTGGCAGAGACAGCGTTTGTCTGCTCCTGTCTGAGCACAGACCACCTGTCTTTAATCTCAAGGATGAAACGTCCCAATATTGTTTGACCACTAAATCTACTTTATTGTGTTATTTCACCCTGTCAGACCTATCGATCAGTGGATTAAGACAAAGATGATGCTTTAGAGCTTTGACTCAGGGTTTCATCGCTGTGCTGAAATCCAATACCAATAGAAGTTCACGGATCCGGGCCGAGATTTAGTGATACAGGCAGGATTGATGACACGGAGCCTGGGCCTAACAGCGGAGGTACACGAGCCCCATCCTTCAACATAACTCAACATAACAGTCTGCTTTTTATTTGGTTATTAGAGTCATTCAGCTGTTGTTATTTAATATATCACGATCCAAGTGCATCTCTATCGTAAATAACGCTGCGGTGTCCATTCATGCTGTGGCGAGTCTAGATTTGTTCTAAATCTTCCTCTAATGCTCAGGTTTCATTACTAAGCACAGCACAAAGTGCAACCAGCACAGAATAAGCTGTATTATTCAATGTCAGTATTGAAATCAAATTTGGATATTTTCATAAGCTCCAAACTACATTTGTCAGTGGCACCAGCTCTGGATTTATCACCACTTTAAACACAGCACAACCACCTACAGCTTTTCAATATACACAAAATTACATTTTCAGACGGGCCTGGCTTCTTCATTTGAACTTTCACTGGTAATCAATCGTCATTGTAATACATACAGCTGTAAAATAGAAATGCAGCATTCACGAATTGCAAAAAGGCAACAGAAAATCTATCGCTGCACTGACATTTTAACTTGCATTGACTAAATAGTCAGAATATTGGGAAAAAAAATACAAAAATACAAAGGCAAAGTAAAAACAATAAGCCAGAACAAAGGGCCAATGACCTTTCCAGGCCTGCATTTTAATGAAAGTAACCATAAAAGCCTAAACTTTGCTTGAGAATCGCTTGACTTTAGCAGAGGTGGCTTGGAAAAAAGGCAGCGAGCACATATTTGAACACAAAGCAGAACATTTGATTTGACTCACTGATGCACAGTGTTACTGCAGATAGTATCTGCAGTGAAGCTGCTGGCTGCTTTTGATTTGAGATTTCTATTAGCGCTGCTCCACACTCCTCTTATTAGTAACGCTGCACAGTATATCAGGTCTAGTGACCGAGGCCAGAGAGCTGCTGCGAAAGTAACCAACAGACGGAAAAGGTCAAAGCAGCAGCATAAGCTGTTTGCTTCAGGAGAAGTCTGCAAATTCAAGCTTCTACTGCCGTCCACAGTTCGCCAAGGCTTTGAAATCACTTTGTCATTCCTCGCTGTCTCAAAGGGACTGAAGTTTGTTAAGAAATATGAAGCCGTAACAGGGTCAAGAGCTTGACAACTTTATTTCAGCCTTCAAACCACCATAATTACTTCAAAAGCGCGGCCTTGCATCATGTCATCGTTTCCACTGCATCACAGAGGCTTCGCGTCACTGCACTAAAGTCAACGTCTGCATTTTGTCTCTGTAACGGCTTATGGAAAAGATGAGACCATCAGCCCGGCAGGCGGTCGGCTGGAATCTCAGTAATTCTATCAGTAACACTACACTGTTTGAGTGAAAGCCTGAGCTCTTCACCCTCTGGATGTTTGTAGTTAACTGCTCACTCAGTGCAGTATATGTTTTTTCTGATTCATTTGGCAGAAGAAAGCCAGTGGGTTTAGTGTTTCCACTTGACGAAATAACCCGAACTGAGATAAAATATTATTATTATCACCACCATGATCATACCCCTCTCTGCTGGAGTTCATGGTTTAAATTCTTCTTTGAAAGTGAACAACCAAAATTGCTCTAAACCTTTAAAGCAAAAATCCAATGAAGCTAAATGATCATGATTTTGACACAGTTTGATCACAGATTTATTTGAAGTTTCAGATTTGGCATTTCCTTTAATATTTTTCATTCTAATTTAATAGTTAATATGAATCAATAGCATGCAGGGCCTCTTTCGCTAATTTTTGTATTGTACTTCTGTGTACTTTTGGAAATTGTGTACTTTTATGTAGTACTTTCATGACTTACTGAAAAGGCCGTAAGACATCAGAGCAAACTGTTGCCTTGTTCAGTCTGAGGCTCCTGTTGCATTTGGAGCACATTACTGATCATATGATGCCGTGCAGCTATACATCCTGTCGTATTCCCACTGTCCCCAAAAGAGCCGATGTGAGGCGAGGGACTGCACTTACCCAGGGCGCACTGCACCTTGATAATGGAGTGCGGCTAAAGCGATTAGCACACTAACAGCTCGGGGGGAAGGAGGGGACGTTCTCATACAGTGGAAAGGACGACAGAGAGACGAGGACGTGACCCCGCCGGCACAATTGACAGCGCGCGGAGCCCAGATGCACCCTGAAGGTCCCCGTGCCCTCGGCCTAGAGGTGAAGGTGCATCGGCACAGCCTGAACTTAAGAAGAGTCGGTTCTGTTTTAATTGCAACAGCCACGGCAGCTGCCAGCTCTAAGAAGCTATTATCAGTAATGTACGTCCAGGCACGCGACACTTAAAAGGCGCAGTGAAGTGGAACATAAACACGGTGTTATGTTTAATCATTATCTCTTCAGTCAGTCACATTACTCATCTGTCCCGCTGTCAGTCTCTGTGACACATCACGAAAAATAGCTCCATGAATGAAGAGAAAGGTGGAAAGAGGTGAGACAACTATTTATGGCACCGTAAATCCCGCTGACTTGAATTTCTGCCATGTTTTCTTTGTTTAACTACGTGCGGTTTTATTCTCCATCAGGAGGACGTGGACGAGAGGATGTGCAGAGTGACAGTACGTGACAGCCACGTCATTAGGGAGGAGGGTCTGATCAGCACAGCACACGGCCGAACATGAGAGCACGCTGACCAGTTTGTTTTCGAGCTGCGCATGGTGATCAGATTAAGATCCTAAAATGATGACACACACCCCCCGTGCTAATATGAGCAAACTAAGAACCCTATTCATGACTCATTCGCAAATTTCATGCAGACATTTCTGGACGCTCAGTGCATTTCACTCAGGGACCTTTCTAATCGTCGCCACATTCCCATTCCCTCTCTTTTATATTCTCTCTGCTCCTGCCGGCCGTGAATAATTGATAATCCAGCGCCACCTTTGTTTTTTTAAGGGTTTGAGTGCTCTGTATCCGTCTCATAATGATTAGGGGAAGGGTCACACTGCTCCAGACCCTTGGTCTCCAGCATCCGCCCTTAATCCGCCCTAATCTCCGAAACAATGGGCTCCTCCATGCAGGGGCCTGTGACAGATTTTTATCATCCTGCTCAGAGGGATCAGTGTGCCTTCACTCCGCCAGCACAACAATGACAGCAGTTTAGAGCCGCCTCACTTTGTAAGTCCAATATTATACAAGATACCACCTCTAGAAACGCCAAAGTCAGCGGTAACAAGCCAGGGTGCACGCAGCTAGACGCGGACTGGACAAAAACCTATTGTTTGTTTTACTCAGCTTGGCTTTCCCATGACCTTACCTGTAGCAACGCAAGCACAACACGTTCCTTTAATTGTGAAACGCGGCTCTAATGATGCAACTGGTTAACAACTCGAAGAGCTAGATGAGAAGAACAGGCGCTACGCTCAGAGGTGTCTCCGATGCAGAGCTTACAGAAACATTGACTTCCCACATGCCTAAATTATACAGCAACCTTAATGCCAGGGCCTCTGACCCACCTGAAGACTCCCTGTGAATACACGCTGTGTTTCAGATTCAGAGTGGCTTCCACTTCCACGGTGATAATATTTCACTGAGAGTGGGCTCTCTGAGACCAAAAAAATAAATTACCCATTATCCTGTGTCTCCATTTCACATAAGTGCACATACATGCACGCACAAACAAAGCAATAGAAGCATCCATAAGATAACTACAGCACTGGGATGTACAATAACAACCATTATTACTTGGCATTTGGCAATGACATCCATCAGAAGCAGCCATTCTAAGCACCGTGATGGTACATAACTGCTCAGCCGGAGAGCTGATTTAATAGAGCATGGTCTGATAAAGTCCCTGCAGAGATCACTTCATGGCCAATAGGTTGTTCACGCAGCTAATTGGTCAAAAAATAAAACCTCTCTCAGGAATTTGATCCAGTGTTATCGCCGTGAGTCTGGCACACTATTAATGAGTTGCATTGGCTCCCTTTAGCCTTCTAACTATATTTCTGCTCAGGCTGAGCATGGGGACTTGTACTGGGGCATAATTATAGTGATGATGATCCAGTGGTTTACCTTGTAAGTAGCTGTATACTGTGCAGGAGGGTTTTCTGCAGACGGCAGTCAGGTCGAAAAGTGAGAGTAATGATTCGGCTGCTCCACGTTCACGTGTGCTGCACCTATAGAGGCAAGATACAAAAAGAGAACAATTTATTATTATGAACTTACGTCGCTTGTTTGCCTGGCGCTGCTGAGTCACATGACGGGACATCAACACACAAGAGGGAGGAGGGGGAGCAACCTGTGCCTGCAGCCAGGTCGTCTCTGACGAAAAGGACAAAGACTGAAACTAATGAATCAATCTCATTACACTGCGATAGGTCGATATCAATAGCAAGATTGTTATCCATATTAGTGATATTTAAATCGATGCGGCCCACCAGTGCTCAGCCCTGGGCCCGATTATTTTTATTTTATCCATCTATCATCTGAATCTTCAAAAGAGTCGTGATGTCACATACACGGACAGACAACCACCCACACTCACGATCACTGAATTTACTGATCAGCGCAAACACTGAACGGCTGTCTTCTCCCTGACGGCATCACCCACGCGGCCCTCTCGCCCTCTTTGTCTCTCCGTGTCCATCCTCGGCTCAGGCCCTCCCTCTCCCCTCTCCTGTCGACTCCTCTTGTCTTCCCTTCCCACCGCGGCGTGACAGGTGACTGACGATGCTAACAATAGCGGGCGCGGCTGCCCCTGCTCAGCGGAGCACGAGCCGCATGATAAATTACCCTCATCAGTTTGTTTTGCCAAGAGCCCGCACAGGTCACCACCAAGGCCGGTCGTGACATTTTGTTGCATACTGTATATGCAAATACCTGCCAATCAATTAGCACAGCGCTCCCTGCACTGCCCATTGTGATTAAAATGAATTGATTGTGGGCTTAAATCAACACCAGCCTGCCTGCCAAAAGCCTATGATTCAACAGGGCGCAATGGAGGAAACAGAGGGAGAGGGATAAACCTTGAAGTAAGCTTTCCTCACTCATCCTCCCCTGCCTTCACTTTATCTTTATCACCACCTCATAACTGTAGACATAAAACACTGTTAAATTTGCTGAAAAGGAGAAAACGGCAATGTAAACAGACCGAGTAATAAATTTGAGGGAGGCTGTCAGGGTTTTCTGAAGATGAGGCTGATATGCGATAGGAATGCAACGGTGGCGGCATAATTCTCCACAGCTTGAAGCCGGTGGGTTATCTAAGCAGGCTGGAGAGGTAGAGGAGTCCTCTGCATGTGTGTTACAGCGGGGAAAGGAGGGCATGTATGTTTACGCTCTGGGTTGTTAGTTACTGGTGACATGACTGATGGACAGAGAGCGAGCGCCGTGCAGGAGGAGAAAGAAAAGAGAGAACGCAACCAGCTTTTGATTTAGTATCAAGGGCTTAAAAGTCGGGGTAAACAACTCGCTGATGGTTTACGAAGTGGCTGATTAAAGGAAGCACTTATCATTCAAAACCATGCCGGCTTACATAAACAATGTTAGCGCAGGAAGATTCGAGGGCGAGGTAATAGACAGTGCAATTCTAAAATGATAGCTTCCTTTAAAGCTGCTACTTTGTGCAAATTTGGAGCAATTTTCAAATTTCCCTTATTTTTTACAGACGTGCAACAATACAGGGTTTCAGGTAATGACGGTGGAGCGGGCCCCCGCTCTGCATGAATAAACACAGAGCTTTATACATGAACCATTAAACACGCATATCCACCATCTCGACACACATCACCGTAGTGACGGCACACAAACAGAAGTGCAAAATTCACTCTCGCATTAGTTATTTGACTTTCATCCTTACGTGAAGAGGGTTAGAAAAGACGCATCTGCTGTCGGGACACTTCAGGGGCAGGTAAGGAGAAACAAATGCATCCTAGAGGACAACTGGGGTCAAGTGCATCAATTGTAGGACGATGTCTGATACAGAATGATAAAGAAGACAGTGGCCTGGTCAGAGTCTAGACGTTGATGCTGTACAGATGCACTCATGAGGAGAATACGGCGGAAGCAGGTCAGCTGGGAAGAATGATCCAAAGTTCAAGAGCTCTTTTGAGGCTACTGCTCGACTAGTTCGTTTCCAGCAGCGCTGTGATGATTTAATTGTTTTACCATAATTGTTTGTGTGTTATCGGTTTGTATACTAATTAATTCCGGGTGTCAAGTAGCCTCGGGATCCACGGTCAGCATAAAAAAGAATGACTGTATATTGCTTTCAGATTAGATTTAGACATCTGTGCTCTCTATGTAGATGCTGGAACGTCACCAGAGGCGCATATATGTCTTTGAGCTCTCCTCTTCCTCCTCTTCCTCCTCCCCGCACGTCTCAGCTCCACTAAGATCTCCATGGATGACTTTACTGTACTAATTCTCACCTTGATATGAAGCAGTTCCCCTTTTCCTCGCTGTTATTCTAGCAGCAGCCTTTAATAACCAGGCTGGTGAATAGTCTCACTGCAGTTTTGCTTGGCTTGACTGCAGATAATCTTTATTACCCATTTACTCCTTCATTTCCTTGTACTCAGACTGCTCATGTGCTGCCTGCCATTGTTTTGAATGACTCATTGCCTGCGTAGTGTTTCACTAGGACAGTTCTGGTCATTGCTTTTTCTATACATGCTCATAATATTCTACACCTATTAACCTGAAAGGTTTATGCGCTCATAAAGCTATTTTTGCACCTTTATGGATTATGGATTTGATCTACAGTCTGTCTAATGAATGAGCGATGCATGTTCCATTTGATCTCCTTGTCTGACTCAAAGGACACAACATGCACACTCAGGTCTCTACTCATACGCCACTTGTGACTTCATCCCAGTCCGTGTTGACATCGCTTCCTGTTTTGGGTTTTGCTCACACTATTTATTGCTGGTTCTGTCATTTCCACCATCTGCCGTGGAGATTTAAATGTCATTAACAGAAAGACCTCCAGCTACAGTAAATATCCTGCCATTTGGTTCACAGCACTTTCTCTTTAGCCAGAACAGCCAAAATCATAATAATTTCATCTTAGTGCACTCAGAGCTCATGGATGAGCACAGTATAGTAGCACATATCAAAGCTTTTAGTAATGTGTAAAATATTAATTATGCAGTAACAACATCTTAAATTATCACCACTGCAAGAAGAAGAACTAAGCAAACTCACGAAGAACTGCAAACCTTGCCCCCCCACTGCCGTCCAAAAGGTACCACCTGCCCCACCAGCCGAGCAAAGTCTACTGAGATGACTCAGGGGGAAAAGGAAAACCCGAGGTTGTCGAACGGCGCGTGTGACAGTTCACAGTTTGACTGAGCAGCTCTTGCGATGTCACCAAGGCTCCGCCGTTCATTGCACGTTTCAGAAGTGCGATCTGTGTGCGTTGGTGTGCGCCTGCCTTTCTAATTTGTATGCTCATCACCGTGTGTGCCTGAGCAATACTCTGTGGATGTGTTCCTCATGTTAAGATGAACAGGGAAATTTGGTAGGGAGGCAGCGGTGGGGGGGTGCACACAGTACCATAGTGCGTTGCGCATGCATAATTCATAGCTCTGCATTGAGCCATAATCTTTGCTCGGTGCACTAATGAAAGCTGCAGCTCTGCATCTTTACTGCATGTACAGTCAGGCTGACTAGACAAAGTGGCAAGAAAGAGCAACATCGCATCATGATCGGTACATTGACTTCCCACTGTTGCTGTTTTCTCTTTCCAGACACTCGCAGACATTTTATTCCAACAGCTCAACAAATGTCACCAGAAGCTAATGAGACAACAGAGACTTTTAAAGTCGGTAGAGGTGGCAGACGGGACTTTAAAAGGAGGAGGCAGGACGCTCGCGTGGCCAGGGCGAGAGCGATGTTTGACCCAGGGAGTCTCCTTGTTTTCACAATGAACAGGTTCAAGCAGGTAGAAGCAGCTGACAGTCAGTTGAGACATTTCCCATTCAGGACTGCGAATTGGAGAACAGAAGCCAAATCTATCGCTTGCTTCAAACTATTTCATTGTATCGTGATGTTTATGTGATGGAATAATGCGCATTAGCGAGAGCGGCACATGATTCGCTCTCGTCCTCCTCCTCCTCTCTCCTCTTTCCTTCCCATTGCCCATCCATTCCACGGGTTTGGCTCATTGTGTGCAGTGGAGTGAGACGGACGCGCATGGTCGCGCTCAATAGCACCACACTGCTCAGCAAGGGGATATTAGTGTACTCTGCCAGACGGTTTGGATACAGTCCTCTGACCTCACTTGTACAGAATCAGTTTACTATCTGTCAGCCCCTCCGCACGGTTTTGTGTCTCGGGTTCGGAGGCGTCCATGCTGGGTTCATCTAGTGGCTGCAGGTGTGTCGTAAAAAAGGAAAGGGATGACCCTCGGTAAAAACCAATATGCAGTACGGCCTCGTTATTACTTTGACTACTCTCAGCTCGCCAGCTGAGGTTCACTCTTAGACGGTTGTAAGGTAGGCAGGCGCGGACGCCAGGAGCCTCCCGCCTGAGCTCATGCATTATTCTGAATCAGACATTATATTTGAAAATGGAGTAAACCAGCGGACAAAGTCTTCGCTTTCATTTCATCCCATCCTGTTTGAAGTACAGTGCTCATCTGAATTCAAATCACGCAACGCTGCAATGACATCAGAGTGAAAAAGAAGCTAAAGAGCTCTCTAAATCTAAGAAAGGGATTAAGAATGTGTCAAAATGCCCAATCTTGGCTTGTGATTTAGCAACATGCTCTCTTCCAAGAATAGAGATTAGTAACCCATTTTTAAATGTATTTTCACTTCTATAAAAAACCTTTAGAAAGTTGCCAAACGCATTTGAAAGCATATCTGTCTCTGTGTTGTACATCACCTGAGCCAATTTACTTACTAAGTTACTGTAGATATAAAGACACATCTGTTCAAGTGGTAAACATCTGGCTTGGCCCTACCACACATGCAACAATTACAGTTTTCTTTGCACTTCAACGTCTTTAACGTTTCCCTTCCTGTGGTTTCCTCTGCCCGTTTTAGGCCAGGTATTTTGAGCTGCTCGCAGAGAGAACCTGACCCGATCACGGTGACCCACTGGTTCCTCTGTTTCTGTGGCGCTTCATGGGATACTCAGTCCCCGCAGCAGCTGTGTTCCAATTAGAGAGCCCTGACTTATGTGGCCTGTATTAGCATTTCATTTAGGCTCCCCTGCTCCTCACCTGGCTCCTGTGGTGTGGTGGTCCGCCATAAACTGTCACCGGTTTGGGCCGCCTGGCCGAGGCTGCCCACCAATCCCACTAATTGACTCTTGATCGTCCCGCAGCGCACAGGTGAGCCCACACGCATTAACTTGGATTTAATGCACAATATGGAGCGGAATATCTCCTGGTGTATACGGATCCTTGGTAAATTAGAAGGGCACCAATAAAAGTTTGAATGCAGGATACGTATGACGTTTACCGCCGCTATTTTAAGTCAAATCAGTGTCGAGCTGCTGGGACTGGATGCAGAACGGCCCCCTGCAGGGAATAATCACTATTTTGTGGGCATAAATGTCTATGTCTGTCTAATCTGTAGGAAAAACAGCACATGCAAGTACACACGTGCTTTATGTTAATTCTCCAGGAAGCATGTGTATAGATGAGCACATTCCCTCAGCAGCTGATATAGTCACAGAGAGGCGCATATATTCAGGCGGCACTCACAGGTGGACTGAATTATCTCAAGTATTCGAATAATACGCTATGCTATATGCTCCTTTTTTTATATAAAGCCAATCCCTGGGCTGCTGCTGTTGAGAGGTTGTCGAGTGACAAGTTTATTTCCCACGCCGCTGCCGCATATCACAACACGCGCAGCGGAAGAAAATAATACAGCCTTGCATACAAAGAGAAGGCGAGGTTTGATTCGCATTTCCCTTCACATAGGTTTTTGAAAATATGTTAATAACTGAGAGGGAGTTCACAGCGTTGAGCCACTGGGTATCACGTTCATTCTGTCTTTTAATTAGTAGGCTTTCAATTGAGAGAACCATCAACTGTCGCTAAATAATTGGTTTTATTTTTCAAACGATGACATGAAACCCGGCGGAATTGGCGCCGGCGCATGATTTAGCACACGAGTGTTACACAACCACATAGCTGTAGCTTTAGCATTAAGATCAATGTATTCGCGTAAAGTAAAAGAAATTATTTTGTAATTCTGAAGCAGACCTTGGTGCTTGTGTGGGATTTGGGTGACTTTCCTCCAAATCTGATGCCAGACTTGCATGTTGATTCATTTATTTTAATTAATTTTTTTAAGTAGGGGAATCACTGATCGATGAGGAGCTCGCTGCTGTTGGTTACACTGAGCGGGTTGACGGAGTGAAGGTGGATGTTTCGCTACGTGCTCCTGTGTAAAATGTCAGACTTAGCTTGAGTTTGATCCTATGCCGTGGGTCAGGTGAGCTATGGATTTTGCGTTAGACGTTGTTTATTTAGATTAGATTCCAATCTAAGGTTGTCGTCGTGTCAAGGGTTCCCTGGGGACCCCGCCTGGATGGTATTGTTGCTTGCCCTCCCTTTTACTTCATAAGCGTAACAGGGAGGGCAAGAAAGAGAGGATTACATCTCTCACACAGATGTAATAAGTTTCAGTTGATCTCGCAAGTTTTACGTTAATTACAGTGTTGATGTTGCTCCTAGGCCTCTCGTCCCAACAAACCGAAGCCCATATAACAACCACCGCCTCCATCCCGCCACGCTGCCCAAAACCACGGCTGTCGAAGTCTCCGCGAGAGACACCCTGACAGGAAATGGATTGTGGTGCTTTCCCGCCCCAGTAAACAGGCTTCCTCCTTGTGAAGGTATAGATGGGTTTGATATAGGATGCTGTTTAACCCAGAAACGACGCCGTGGCCCCCGGGACGGCCCATTCCTCACACTGCACATCCATCATGTAGGGCAATCGAATGAATGGGATACAGGGCTTCCCCAAGGGAGGGCGAGGAGAACAAGAGAGGAGATGTAGCGAGAGTGAGAGCAGAAGAGGGTGTCAGAATTCACCCGTGCATATGGGTGGAGGTAACAACAGGCCCGCCTATCACATTTTCCCCACTTATGGCGTTCAATTTTTAACGGCCTCTTTTGTCAGCCTTCATCATGTTCAGACTGCTAAACAGGAGAAGGAGGATCCGTGGGGAAGCCAGGTGAAGCGCTGGGGAAATCTTCTGTTTGGACTGGAAACGCAGGCCTTAGATTGGTGTAGTCGTGCTGGATTGGTGGTGGCTGTGAGGAATCGTCCGTGTTTACCTGCTCATTTTGAAGTGCCAGGTCTAGTAACAGCTCTGAGGTGCCACAAACCCCACTGGAGCTATATTATAAAGGCATCACAGTCGCGCAGTTATCGCGTAAATCCTTAAAAGGTTACCTCTGAATCCACTACAGTTTTAAAGAGGATTCCAGCAGTGATGATGTCACTTCAAAATAATATCCTCCAAACGTATGTTATATGAATTCATAACTCCTCTAATCATGCCAGTAATTGCCACACCTTATTTATTCCTCCTAATTTAATATTTTCACTCAGAGGAATCGATCACAAACACACAAACTTCGGCGGACAGGTGACATCTCACTCCAGGGGGGAGCGACTGTAATAGCACATCTGATTGGCTGAGACATTAATTATGCACTTGGCTTCCCTTGACCGTCTCCGTGTCCCCCTCGGTCCTGACTCTCCGCTGAGTGCTCATTAGCGAAATGGATTACTAATGGATTATTAATCTAAGAGGAGGGAGTCCGCTGCGACCCAACTCTGAACACCTGGAAAGCAAACAGTAAATAGCAGTTTACACACACACACGCGGATGCACAGTCGGGACCTACTCTCATCAGCATATTCACACACGTACACGCTTGCCGGGCGTTAGTTACAAGGCTTTTAGGACAAAAATAGCCTGGCCATTTGATTTATTGTTGGCCCAGTAAATATAACGGATGCATCTAATTAGCCGTAATTAATTGTTGCGCCATCTTTGCTTCTTTGGGTTTTGGCCTTCAGACGCGCGGCCTCTGCTATGTCCTCTCCCCCCTCTATTCCTTACCACCAGCAAACACGCGACACGCCGTAACATATATCTTTTCCTGTAGCAGGGACACTGTTACGTTCGCTTTTGTCACCTAATTATTTCTCAGGAGACGCAATTAGCCACCGCACGGCAGCCACTGTAGGGTTGCATGATGGGAAACATACGACACACACACACGTACGGACACGAACAAGCATGCCTGGGTATACACTAGCACACACACGGATACACTTATACCGTAGGACTCTGTACACGTTGCAAAGCAGTAACGCCCCGTAATCACGGAGGAACTCGGGTCCATGGAGAGAACACTGAGCTCTACAGATAAAAGAATGTATGACTTTAAACCGAGGCGTGTGTTTTTAATTTAATCAGATACGTGTTTTTAGAAAGCCATAAATATAAATCTATGTGTGTATTCTCCATATCAAAGACAGGCTTCAAAAGAAAAGATGTCCAATTGGGGTTAGTGCTTTTAAAAATAATCACTGGTCTCAGCAAAAGCATCACAAAGGGAAAAGTGGAAGCAGACACAATAAAGTGCTTCGTCGTGTGAAAAGTGCCGACTTATTAGAGGAAGTTCACGGCGTCAAATGAGTTGTTCTCAGCGACGATGAACCCAAAGAACCGACGTCTTTGTGTCTCGCCCCAAATGTGTCATATCGCTGTCAGTTGACTGGGCCTGGGCAACGCATTAACACTCGGAGCTTATCAAATCTCACAGCTACTTGCTGGGATGTCACTTCTAATCAGAGGCCAATTACAAGTTCCAAATGGGACCAGAACCAGATTCAGTGAAAACTGACATGCCAGAGTCTAAGTTTGACTGTGTGTGTTTCCCATTAAAAATTGAGCAAACTCTGACAGGATCATTGGTAATAAGCCTTAAAATACCTCTGAGAATTTTAACCTCCTACACTGTCTGTCACAAATTGCCTTGTTTGTCCCACTTAAGCATAATTTAATTATTTTATCATGAATTTTTACATGTGACATTTATTTCCTGAATGATCTTATTAGTGAGAAATGGCTCAATCTTCTCCTTCTTCTTTTCTGAATGTTAGTGTCTTGGGAGCTGATTAATTCACTTGGCTTCTCCGTGTCTAGCAGAGACGCAAGTTTAGAAAGATACGAGGGAGGTCCACAGCTCTCCGTTTTGTCTGATTGCTTACAAAGGTCTCCCTCTCGCCGCCGCTACCCCGGCCAAGATAATTTGGCAATCACACATCAGCTACGTTGGAGCCCGCACCCGCACACACTGACGCAGCACCGAGGTACACGCCGACGGCCGCTCTGTACTCTTCACGCGAGCGAACGCACATACACAACACACAAGCGCATCCACCCCCGTGCTGCACGCACAGCGTTGATTATTAGGGCCCAGTGTTTTAAGGATGCAAGGCAGAACAGATAAAGAATTTGAATTCCTGGCAGGACTATCAGTAAAGGTTATTAAGCCGTTGTTGATGCATCCATTTGTCGTGGCTGTATCCAGCCGTGTGACATTTATCAAGTATGTCCAGCTAAATGTCACAGAGAGAGGTAGCTCGCTGTCCTGTCCCTAATTAGGACCCTGAAAGTCATACTGAAAGTCCCTCTCATCCACTCCTCTACTTCGGGACAACATTGATCGCTTTCTCACTCCCAGGTCTATTTTCTGTAACCTCCTCCCCCCTTCTGTGTTTGAAGGAGTGTATATTAGGAAAACTTTGGGGTTTCAACAATTGATTCTGAGATGGGGATAAAGCGCAGACAAATGAGGAGGGATGTAGGCCATCCGTCACGGACACAGGGCTCATTGTTTGCAGATTTTAACCTATGGGAGAGTTAGCTTCCTCCCCAGCGGACTCCACAAATCATAGGTAGGCAGGGGAGTGCGGCACACTAGGCAGGCCTGGCCTGGGAATAGGCTGAAAGCAGGACTGAGACTCAGCTGTAGTGAACAAAATGCCTAGCTCGTAGTCCTCGCTCCCTCTCCCCCCTCACCAGCCCCAGATTTACCAGTCACATCCCCAGCTGAGGGTTCTGGAATTAAAACGCATTGCAAGAGGGAAATCACGAAGCAGAATGAATGAATGAATTCATGCTTTTATCCACCCACTATGTCAACTGCTTATCCTGTTAGGTGAGCTACTGTAGGTGCTGTTATCAGATTTAATGATATATTCACATGGACAAATCCACAGGAAACATAGTTTTTATATAAACATACATCAAACTGGTCATAAAAAGGTCCATTGTTTTTACAACAACTTAGAAGTTGCTTCAGCTTTGGATGCATATTGAAAGATGAAAATCCAAGCTAATAAATACATTTTCTATCTTTTTGCCTGTGAGATATTATGAAATGTATTTGCTTCCATGTAAAATCATCAGCGTGCAGTCAAATGTCTTTTACTCAGTAAGGTCTTCGTGTAAACAGCCTTCATTTCAGTTTTCATGAAACCCTATTGCAAATAAACCCTGACGCTTACATGTAATGCAGGTCATGTTATTAAAAGTTACTATGAGAAATAAAGTTTTCTGCTGGTCTTAGCTGGACAGGAATGTGCGGACCTGAAGTGGGAATAGTCTCCTGAAAGCAGGACGAAGCCTCAGCTGTGGAGAACAAACTGCCAGGCTTGTACTACACCCTTTACTACTCACCGGCCCCATTTCCTCTGAACCCTGCTTTACTCTCAAGGTGAGGATCTATAAAAAAAGAAAAACCATCTAGTGAGTGGGAGAGCAGTGCTCTTGGGTTCAGGTGCTCAGGTTGGTGCACACCTGCGCTGGTGAAGTGTTTACTCCTATGATGCTATACTGACAGTCCAGTTTGACTCTTCTAAGAGAAAGCTCAGTTCGCTTTCCTTTACTGAGAATTAGCTCCATGACAGGAACACTCACTTTAAAAAGTCTGAAAAAGGGAAAATACTGAAACTAAAACCTAAAAAACTGAAGCACAAAAACACCCAGAGATAAAACATATCCAGTGGCATAATGTCCTACTTTACTTAGCAGGTAAATTTAAGGCTCTACTTTAACGTAAACTATGGAAACAAAGCAATCTGTGATATTTAGTAATAAAAACAAATACACAACCAGTCAATGTGTAGAAAAATGTGCCGCTACAGTAAATGATGCACCACAGCTGAAAATGTGAAAAGAAAAGACGACCAGTTCAGTGTTCGGTATTATTTCTAGTTGCACATTCATGGGCAGATATATCTGTAATTATGTGAATGTGAAATATTGCTCGTTTAGCCGCTTGATGAACTTGGCACGAAACGCATTTTGAAATAGCTTTTTTTTTGTTGCTAAATTGAATAGCTCCAAATGAATTTGGATTTTCTACCACTGTCTGTGTCATAAACATTAGGATGATAAACATTATTTTTAAGAGTAGCTTGAAAAAGCTGGGACTACCACGTGTGTTTTAAATAGCGCAACCCTTATTAACCTCAAACGCTGCAGCGGGATCTGGTGTGGGCCTGAATATGCTTCCACTGGGTTCAGAGTCTCTCTACATTTAAATGATATCTTATTAAAAAAAAAATACAATGCATTTCAGATCAGCTCACAGGCTTCAAGGTGTACAGTGCTTCTACTGTACATACAGATCTCAGAGTTTTGTAGCAGGACTCTTGCGCTGAATGAGACGAACAGCAGCACGTACAGTATAGGTCTTAATAGGGGAGTGTGTTGCATTAATGTGTAGTGAGCGAACGCAGTGGTGAGTATCAGGAGACCTCCTACCTGCATGGAGACAGAGCCAAAAACAGAGCCGTGGACTCCAGGGGGGAGCAGCTCTGAAGCCCAAGATTGATGATAGTTGGTGTGTGTGTGTGTGTGTGTGTGTGTGTGTGTGTGTGTGTGTGTGTGTATTCTGGTAACTTTGTATGTGGATTCCTACCATGTGTGTGTGTGTTTACAGGGGAAGGTATGTGCATCAGATATGAGAGTCTTGAAACTGTACTGCTGTGTGAATGCATCTCTGCGCGTGTGTGATATGTGTTCACGCTGGCACCGAACACGTCTGTGTATCAGCGCGTGCTGCGTTCCCCCGATCCCGCACCTTTCTGTTTTTTGTCATTTAATTTCCCCTCGCTCGTTCCCTCAGCATCCCCCGCTGACTCCTCTCTGTTTCTCAGCTGGCCCGTGGCCGTCCAGGCTCCCTAACCGAATCGTGTGTCGCTCACTCCGGGAGCTGTCTAGAGGCCCGTCTGGTGTAACGTAAATAATTTATTGAATTCCTACGCTACGGCAGAAAGGTGATAATGCTTTTCTGGGTCCGTCTCATCCCTGAGGAGCAGCGCAGCCGGCACTCGGAGTATCAAGCAACGGTAGCATTTGAATGAAGTTTGCATAACCTCTTGATAAACAGTCGCATGAGTAAACACATTCAGGAATTCATATGACCCAGCCATTCTGTTATGATTATGATGCTAGACGTACGGCGATGCTGGATAACAGCAGGGTTAACGCGCAAAAACGTGCTGTTCATGGCAACATGTTTCATCACAATAACGACAACCACGCTATTACTCAAAAGCATGAAAGGAGCCACGGTACAGAGTTGTGTACGTTTAAAACAGCTAAGTTAAGTTCAACGTGTACAGTAATATTTGCTACAGACCAGCAGCTTTGTATTTTCAGTATTCGTGTTTATAATAAATATAGCTGTCTGTGGATGGAGTTAATTAAAGATGCATATGACCAAAATGTAACCACAGCAAAAGTATTATTGTTTAAAGGCAACGTGGATGCTCCGCAGAAGGTGCTCACCTGCTTTGCTGACTTCACAGCTCAAACTGATGAGTCTGCGTCGGAGGGCACACAGGTCTGGAATCTGCTGGTGTTTCACTGTGGAGGAACGTACACATGTTTCAGAACACACGTATCATTTAGAAACAAGGTAAACATTTCAGATTCTGCATTTATTCAACTGCAGGCATATTATTATATTTAATATTTCATATTAATTCTGCAGAGAAGCTATCATTCTCTCTTCTGAACACATTCGAGTCTGAAGGTTTCTAGACTAGCACTGCTTACTAAGTACTGTACTGTAGCACTGACGGTGGGGAAACGAGACATCAAAACTTTGTTTGGCGTCGAGTCGTGGCTGAACTGGAGCCAGTGCATAGAACGCACTCCGTCAAAGCGGATCAACTGCATCCAAAGCATCATCAAGCAGAAACAATGTGACCACACCAACATAAGATCAATACATCAAGCTTTGTTCACTAAGAGAGAGAAAAACTGTTCCCTGAGGATAGAAAATGTGCTAAATAAGAGTCCTATGCACAAAAATCTAGTCAAGTAAATCTTTCTCATGACCAAATTATAATTATTGCTGGCAGGAAATAAAGCAAAAGATATTAGCAGTTAATTTCCTCTTTAAATATAAATTCCTTCCTGCCAAAGAGCTGATATTCTACCAAGTTTCCTCCGTACTTCATGATAGAACATCTATAAAGTCACTGTTCATCCTCATTGGTTAAACAGCCGGTGAACGCGCGCTGCATCCGTCGTCTCACCATGTCTCAGTGCGATTCTGTGTTTTCACACGTTTGATGTTGAAGACTTGTCTGTGTGCGTTTTCATTCAGATACGAACCTCAGCAGGGTTCATATACGGGCAACGCGAGCAAAGAGCGATGATTAATCAGCTCCTTGAGCCAGTGCATGCTGGGAACGCGGCGATGAGCGTGTTTGTGCCATGCCCTTGTTCAGCCTGTACACCACAAGTTCTGTAATCCTCTTCCTGCAAATTTAACCTGCGGTATGACCATTATTATTAAATTCTGTCAGGTCAAGGTTGGCTTTCTCTCCATCATCCCCAGGAGTTCACACATTTGGTGCAGTCATAACACACAGCATCTATTAAGCACAACGTTTGTGAGGAAATTCTGCAGAACAGTCTTTTATAAATGATCATATTACGAAAGAGGCAAATTTTCTACGTATGGTTTGTTGCCGCGAGCCCGTTCTAATAGCCCTCTATAAAGCTGGAGGGTGGCTTTGGACTCTGATGTATGCTGGCCAGAGCCCACTGTCAGCCACGGGCCCGGCCATCATTTATTACATTTTTTAAAAGATCACCATACAGGGAATATTAACAAGCATATTTGGCAGAAGTAAAGTCTATAAAAATCTTAGCGTCGCACTTTGCTGGCGCTACACAAAGCGCCGGGGTGGGGGCATGAGTCAGGGATTGGTATTCAAGATCCCGTGCGGATGAGTGGAGAAAATATCCACACAATACGCCTAAGTCAATTAGCGCGTGCCACGGTGCTGCGCAGCATTCATACATCATCTGAGAGTGTTTAAATCGAAAAGTGACGTTGCCAAAGTGATGACATTTGCAAGTCGCTGAAAATACATTCCCCACTCACAATGGCCCCAGAATAAGTCCTCTGTGTTAAGCGATAATACAGCAGCTGCATTAATACTGTAGATTATTCTCACATGCATTTTTTGTTATTGTTGTTTTTGCTTTTGATGACAGAAGACGCCAAGTACTTGAAATGTAATAAGAGAAACCCTTAAGCACATTACTGCAACACAGAATTTCAAGGTTTCGCTTTTTAGTTTCCATTTTCACAGAAATGTGTAATTGTAAAACGGTCGTGCGCGGCTCTGCTCCGGTGTCAGACCCAGTGTCATTGAACACGAATGTTTGGCGAGGCCCAAGTCTACTCAAGACAACAATGGGCTCAGCTCAAATTAAAAAGAGAACACTAGTGAGGCCAAGTGTCACGGTCGCTGCGGCTCCCACAACTGTAGGAATCTGTTCTGGATTTATTGGTTTCAATTTCACACCTCTCCTCTTTTAATGCCCGCTGCTGCGCTCCGCTCCTTCTCTCCGCTCCTTCTCTCCTCCGCGTGTTCTCCGTTTCTCTCCAACCGGCTGCTGGGCTCCGCTCCTTCCAAATCTTTCCCGTCCAATTCCTGCAGGGTTTCGCCTGATTTTCTCCTCCATGAACAGTGTCCTTACAGTTACCCCTCTCCCGTGTGCTGACATGTTTTCCTCAAAATGCTAGTCAAAAAAAAGACAAAACAGATGTGGACGTTGAGTATCATTAGTTTGATTAATAACAGAATGTGCACGTGGTATAAATATATATTTTGCAATATTGGAAAAAAGTATAAAGCCAAGAGGAGATTTAAATTGAGATTGTCTTTATCAAATAAAGTCCAGGTCATGATTAAACAAAACACTGCAAATGAACATTTTACTCACAATTCTGAACTTTGTCTAAAATTAGAAACTAAATGTGGGTCATTCAAATGAATACAAATGTATCCACCTTCATTTACTCTCCGCTTCATTATTTCAATGTCAAACCACCACCTGCTTCAGTCATGTGACTCCACTTTCTGTTTCATTACACCGAGCTGAGTTTGTCATTTTTTTAAAACTATAATTAAGAATTTCAGGCTACATGATTCTCTACTGTTGCAGAGACGCCCTCCTTTTCTCCTCCTCGTATCCTCATCGCTGAGGCAATGCCCTTCTGCGGTGGCGGTTGTCTGTCGTCCCACCACAGAGGCACAATGACCCGCAGGCTGTGAATTTAAACGAGGCTGAGAGCTGGGCAGGCCTGGGCTGCACCCGGCCATATGGCTACGGCGCTGATAGAGGGATGAGGGGAGAATGGAAGTTGAGACGAAGGAAAAGATGAAGGGGTAGGGACATATTGTAGCATGGGGGAAGTTGAGGAACGCTTACTTGGCAAAATGAAAAAGAACAAAAGCCGCGCAGCGACTGAGAACACGGAAACGCGAGCGGCTGGAAAAAAATGAGAGTGAACATGGCTCTCACCTGGAAGCGAGAGGACGAGGAACACAGGGGTGCACAGCGAGGAGCAAATTACCTGGCATTAATCTGGATGAAACAGGAGGGAGGAGGGGGGAGGGGGGAGGGGAGGGTGGTCACAGGTGCGGACAAGGCATTTGCTCACCTGGCAGAAGAACTGGATTTAAAAAAAATAAATAAAAGAGCCGAACGAAGAAAGGTATGAAAGAAGAAAGAGTAGGGAGAGAGGGATCAATGCCAGAATGGAAGTATGGACGAAACAGAGCAAAAAGCAAAAAAACATTTCAATTAATGTATTAAACTAAAACTGAAGCCTTGGAATAGTGGCAGGTGGACCAATCCCTAAATGCTACTGAAAGCAAACTTACAAAACAAATCACAATCAGGGTCTGTGCTAAGAAGGATCTGAAGTCAGATTCATGTTAAAACACAGAAGAAAATGATCAGCATCAATCCAACGTGAGACATTAAAAGGCAGGAAATAATAATTCGGTGCTGGTAAATTTGCTACTTGTGACCTCGCTGCAGAGTTTCCACCTGCTTTTCTTAGACGCTGAATTCTCAATACAGTTTGTGATCAATCAGGTGCAGCAGCTGCTGGATTCCTGGAACTTAAAACAACCTTCTCGTACAGTTTGCTCTGAGTTTTCAGCTATGGCGCTTTCTTCCGTTTTACTGGAACTGTGCGTGTGATGACTTCAAAAATATAACGAGAAATGTGCCAAACACCTACAGGTTGACTTGCCTATCTTGGGTCCGCGCCATTTCCCTCGGTGCCGACGTCTGCTCACCTGTGCGAGCAGATATTACCACCATGACCACAGCAGCACTGTTCTTGCCAGTGACCTCATGTGGGTGAAATGATTACGAAATGAGCCAATCGCACGATGCGTATAGAGCATCGAGTCGCATAATGCACGTTTCCAAACGATACGGAGAGTACAGAGGGCCAGATGGAAGGAGGCAGGGAGGGAGGGGAGACAGGAGAATAAAAGGGAGGACACGATGGAGGGAGGGAGGTAAGACATACCGGCCTGGTGCGGGGCCGGCTGCGGAGGCTCGGTGTCAGGCTGCTCTCCGCGGGCCCAAGGGTGCAGACGGACCGAGGGAGGGGGAGGAGGAAACAGAGATCAATTCTGTCAGAACTGGGTTCATACCCCCGGGGCCACAGAACTGGGCTGGCCCAGGGAGAAAGTCAGAGGAGGGGAGAGAGGAGGGAAGGGAACAGAGGTGCTATTTATATCATTTGATTCTGGACTTAAATGTTACACAGAACGAGAAGAGAGAGACGTCTGTAAGCAGAAGGCGTCCCGTAGATATTTGTGGACGAACACCTGAACCTGTACATGGATGTTTGCGCTCATAAATCAGTCAATAAAAGGTTGTTGCCCCTGGAAGGACAGGCAGAGAACTGGGCCCCCTTTTGTCATTGCAGAGGACAGTCATGCATCCAAGAGGGCAACACAAGCAAGACAGAGAGAACGAGTGAGGTAACCACGCCTTGTCCCCAGCACCCAGGGAAATCTCCAACTCCAAGGTTAATTAAGCACTGGAAATGAGATCAAGAAGCTTTCCCTTTCCGACTCATTAACCAATTACAACGCTTCTTCAAAACAGTTCAGCACTCATCTCAGAGTGCAGAATAATTGTCTGTCAATGCAGATCAAAAATCAAATCACGCCACGGAGCAGGACCGGCTCTGGCAACAGCCACGGGGCGTGCGCGATGAATGGATGTCCAAACATCAGGCAGGGGTTACCATGACAGCCCGTGTTCCTCGGCTGCCTTTTAACAAGTGGGATCATTCAACAATGCAAACTGCAAAGCTGCAGTTAATATCAGGGAGCGAGCGAACGCAAAAGCACAGCGTGTTGTGAGGACGAGTCGGCGCAAAAAATCAATACCACTCCAAGATTCTGCCTGGAAGACAGCAAACCGCCAGATTAAGAGTCCAACTATTCTAAGAAACCCTTCAAATGCTCCTCCAGCGTAATCTCTGAACATTTGCCAATTAGATATGTTTTTTACGACTTTCCGAGACGTATAACTCATGAGCCTTTTCATTTCAGCCGTTTAGATTTGAATACTTTGCTCATTTCTTTTCTGTATAAACAATCAAAATTGCAAACTGCTTCAAATTGCCTATCCCCCCCAAAAAGAAGCCTGGGGATTTGAGTCCAACGCTTCAAATGACTGCATCCAGTCTAAAAGTTCTGGGGGTTTCTATGTAAATGCAGAGGTGCTGCTGAAGTCATTACTTAATGTTAAATCTGATAGTTAGACAGTTTAATAGATGGGCTTGGTTCTGTACGAGTCCTGGGAAACACTGTGTCACCGCAGCAATTTAGCTTCCATCGCAGTCACACAGCCGCAGGGCGCCTCACCAACGCGAGCTGCGCCGCTGACAAGGTCACTGCACAAAATTCGTTCGCAGAGGAGGAGAGGTCGAGGCTTCGAACTCTCAACATCGCTGCACTGTAAGCGTCACCTGCGTGTCTCACATACAGATCACGCTGAACAACAGACTTAGCTTGAGTTATTTCTTTATGCAAACAGTGGAATAAACATATTTAGCGTAAATATATTGTAGAAGTAGCTGCTAATACATAGGTTATAATAATAAACTTTATAAACTGATGGTGATATTCTCTCCACTACTGATGATATGACGTTAATTAAATCGAAAATCCTTCTCTATGGAAACTAGAACTACCCTAAAGATTTCGGGTTAGAATCACTTCTTTAAATTATACAGTCATCAGTTCGTTATAATGATAATAATAATGATCATACTTTTTACATACGTTCTCTTCTTGCCATGTTGTTTCCATTTTGGAAACAAAATCACTGCATCTGATTCCTCAGCAAAAGTCTGCATTTACAAAAAAAAATCTATTTCTGCGCTTTAACACATTGTCAGAAAATACAAAGAATTGCTTGGTAACTACTTGGCAAAGAGACACAGAGTTCTGCGCTGGAATAAACTAATTTTGTTTGCACTGTACAATATTTATTACAGAATTCCCTCCAGTATTAGCATGTGACATACAGAATAAATGGAAGAAGCAAGAATTTAACAATGACTTCTACTCTATAACCTCATTTAACAATGAGGTTTGCCAAATATGATTTATAGATTGTAAGAGTGTAAGAATGGGGAGATGGGATGTGCTACATATTGTTATTCAGAGCGGAAAAGCTACACACGAGTAAAGCAGGATGTTCATTTAAATACGAAGAGAAAAACTAGGTGCAGAGGTAAAAGATGGACTAGATACATTCACAGTTGTCTCGCTTACACACATCTCAGCCGTTGTTCATTTGTCTCAATTAGCGAGGCTCCATTCAGGCTGTACAGTCAGGAAATTCATCCCTGCCGGCCAGCATTGCTAGTTTCTTCTCTTTCCTTCTGAGTTTCATTTTGAATTTCAGCATCAAGCGGCATTTGATACACCGCGCGCACAAAACTGCAGCGGACGAAACCGGACCGAAGTAAAAGTCAAAACCTGTGGTGAACTTCTAAAGGGGAAACTATTAGATAGAACATGGCTGCGGTTTAATGAATGCACCTTAGGAGATGGCAGTCTGCCACATTCCGCAGCTAAAATAAGAACCACCTTAATCTTCACCTCAACGTGACCTGGTGACAATGATGCACAAACACGCTGACACAGTTCACTACAAATGGACCGGCCTGGAACCAGGGCACCGAGTCCTCGCGCGAAGTGCAGGAGGAACACGGCCCGTGACGTTCCACTGACGCCGGCGCTCCACCGTGACCTGCGAGCGGAGAGAATAGTACGGTACAGCTGAGCCGTTTAACCAGCCGTTAGAGCCTCTCGTGTACAAGCACGAGCTGGCGACTCAAACTCTCACTTCTGCAAAAATTCAAATACTAAAGCTGCTACTGTTAATATTTTTATGTCAACAATACATTGTGTAGTGTGAGGATTGACTTAAAGTGATGAATACTACAGTAACTAATTCTAGAGACTAGACTTCCAGCCCTTTTCAGGTGGCTTCTTTCCCTGTCAGCTCTTTAATCAGTGTTAATATAAGCTCAACCGGCTCAACTACATGGCTCCTCTCCAGCAATAGACAGAGGGCAACTAGCTACTTAACATACTGGGGCACTGACAGATATTCACTGTCCGTTAAATGATGGTGTTTACTAAATGCAGAGTACTGTAGACATAGTATCGAACATTCACTCGATGGCCACAGATATGACTCAAACTGAAAGTAATCACCTTTCCTTTATGGTTTCCCATTGCCCCAAAGTGTCCAAAGTATCCGTTGTCTTGCAGATTTAACAACGGAGAAAGATGATTTTCATGAATAAAGATAATTCTAAGGTAGGGTATTAACTGCAGCATGTCACACCTGCAACATCAACCAAACTTACCATCTACATAAACCCTGTCCATCTCTGACACTTACACACCTAGAAATGCCCAGAAGTCTATAACTCTCTAACGCGTACATGCAGCTACGGTAAAGGCTAATGTGTGACTTTACCCAGCAGTCACCACGTTTCATTCTCCTGACCATGATATATGAAATAAACATAACTGTCTCTCCAGGATCACAACGTAGCCGAATCTCTCTATTAGTGTCCTATGGGGAAAGCAGAGTGTTTATATATACGGGGTGTTTCCCCCCCTGCTGATTCACATTCGTCTCTCCGCATTCCTCCATCCAGCACCCTGCTCCAGTAATTGTTTGTGTGATATAATCATTAATATTTCATGCTGTCTGTCTGGGTGGTGCCCTAAATCGCTACGAAAGGTTTTGTGTACGTTTGTCTGGATGAAGCGTGCGGAACTGTCTTTGTTTATTGTCGCAGAGTTTGAATTTCAACCTGACCTTGCATGTCCCCCGTTGGATGAACCCCCTCCAGGGATTATCCAATCAGAGGGCCCCCACGGAGCAGAGATTACATCTGAACTGCCAAGTGATCAGCGAAGATCCATCCCACACACACACACACTGTAATGCATCTATTGTTCTGCCTACAGTCAGCCTGAAAACACAAAAGAAGTGACGGCAGTCCGTCCTGCCATACTCTGTCTTATTCTTGTTCTTTATATACTGTATGTACATCCTTTCTTGTTATGCTAAATTATGCAAATGACAGATTTTAAAAGGATGTAAAGTAAAAGCAACTTCTGAAAACTAGGCGACAGACAGAAAGGAGACGCTGTGACATGTAGTTGTATGCCTACTGGCACATCATAAGGGGAACAACACTGGAATAACGTTCCAGGAAGTAAAAGCACAGTGATGGGACTTAAAACTAAAAACTGCGAGGCTACATTTTTTTTGAATGAGCTAAAAACACTACCGACGATAACACTGAGCCCCAGGCAGCCTCCTCTGTGCCTCATTTTGTTGCTTTCCCTCTTTCTCTTCGTCTCCTCTCCTCCCTGCTCTAATCCCTGTTATCTATTTGATTGACCAAACCCTTTAATCACATAGCTATCTCGAGGATGGAAATGGCAGTGGCTAGATAATTAGCTGCTAGATAATGGATACCTTTTTTTCCAAGAGCCATCCTCTCCTCCCTCGTTCACTGGTCATTCCTGGAACAAGCCTAGAGTTAATTGACTATTCATCACTTGCCATCTGATGCTTGCCGAGAGTTGCTTTCGCCAAGATTCTCTACTTTTACCTCCCTGCATACAGATACACAGTCACACAGGGCCGGGGATAAGCAAGAGAGCGAGGATCCAACTCACACGCGCACCAGGACATGGCCAGGAGGAGATGTGGACTATAAATCAGCCGAAAAAGAGGAAATCAATTATTTGCACAGAGTCAAGCTTCTTAATACACATATATATAATACACGATTATCAAGAGGGCAACAGTGCTGTCCAGCAATCCTTCATCAAGTACCTGCAGTATCTCCCATCAAGCAAAAACAATGACATTCACATTTTTCTCTTCGACTAAGGCCCAGGACTCTGTGGAAAGCTACGGGATAATTGCCTCCTAATCAGGCAGGTGGGCTGTGAGGACTCTCTGCGTCAGAAGGCCTTAAATCATTCCATTTATTACCGCGTTGATTTAATCAGCACTGCCCGCTGATTTGATGAATCGCTCTAATAAGCCGCTTGGTGAATTGTTAATCTTTGGGGCAAGACGTAACGTTTCAAAACGTCTTCCTGCACTGCCAACGCAAATAAATAATTCCGGGCTTTTAAATGTGAAAGGAGAAGACGGAAACAGAGAAACAAGTGGGGAAAGGCGCGAATTGCGTAAACGCAAAAGGAAAATGTGACAAGCGGACCTCGTGGCGAAAAGGAAACACGAGACATTTAAACGGGACTGGGCTGAGTTTAAGACATACCAGGACACCGGCTCGTTAACGTCAGTCCATCATCCAGCTTATTAGCACAGAGCACAGCAACGGACGGTACATCCAAGGTTTTCTGCTCCAAATCCGCTTTTTTCATGCCTAATTTACACATACAGATGATTAATGAAACAGTAGTTGTTGTCACATGAGCTCCTGCATGTGTGTGTGTGTGTGTGAGAGACTCTGGCACCGAAACAACCCACAGACTGTGGTGAGAACTCATGCAGAGAGAAAGTAGTGGAGGTGGTGGAGTTGTGTCCCATCTGTCTCCCACACAAGTGCACACGCGCAGGAAGAGTGCGAGGGAAACATAAATTAAATATATTTGATCTGCTGGGAAGCTTTGCTTTTGGAATTAGTATCTGCATTTATCTCGTATCCACAATTCCTTTAGGCCAAACTGCGACAGCTTGACAACATTCATTTTATACTTGATCAATTGTTTGTAAATATAACTGGAGTCAGAGTCGTTAACTGCAATTAAATATAATTGAGTTTGTCTGTTTAAAACAATACGTTCTGTCCAAATTGGTTCAATGAGAGACAGAAATTGTGACATTACATTAGAACCTTTTAATTACCGAGACAAGACGAGTACTTTGTAATCTACATTTACTAAGGTTTGGTTTCTTAATTGGGCTTCTACATCAACAGAGCAGCTCTGTTCACAGAGTGCACACTGACCCAGTATTTCACAGTGGAGTGCACAAGTTCCTTCACTCTAGTGACAGCTGCAGGCTTTCTTTGCATCGTCAGACTGTATAATCGTATCACCACAGAAACAAATGTGTCAAAAGTTCAACTGCACTCGAAACCGGCTTTGTTTTAACATATCAAGTGCAGATAGCTGGTGTAGAGAGCATGCTATATCTACATTACAAGAGAGAAGTCTAATGGCTGCCACGCTGTTCCGAGGCGTAGCGGAGATAACGCTGCTGTGTAACTGATTCTGCCTTTGTTCTTAAATAGAAGGAGCACAGGCTTAAAAAATGCGTTCATTATCCTCTGGTCTCATTAATAATGAACATCACACTGATTTAGATTCGGAAATGGGCTTCGATGGCATCTCACACATGCCATTGTGTAAGGATTTGAGTCTTCGAGCCAGGATGGGTCCAAGTGCTCGTCTAGGGGTCACCACTGCAGGCAAGGAGGGTGATGACCATCAGTGCAGCAGCTACAGTATACGTCCAACTAACTAACACACACAACCCGCGCGCACAAATTCGCCTCCCAACATCGCACCGTCTTCCCCTTCGTCTGTTCAAAATGCAACCGGGCCTGATGGTCCGTGTGTAGCCCCTGAGTGAAGTGACACCACACACAGACAGCAACACACCTTCAGCTGCAGGAGCACATTCCCACAGTGTGAAGTGACCTGAGTCACGCAGGGAAGGCAGCGCGGACATCAGAGGCTTGTGATGGGGGTTCTTGTCACGAAGCCTGTTCTCACATCTGTCTATGTTTTGACCTCTCACTACGCGCTGAACTCTCAGAGACCACACACACACACACACACACACACACACACGATGGACAATATCACAATAACAGAATAAGGCAGCATATCCAAGTGTGGCTCAGAACCAAAGATGAAGCAGCTGCATGTAGCTAATGATGTGGAGCTGGGGGAAGGCTTACGCATAACTTTGGTCAAGAATCGCCCAACGCGCTCTGTCTTTCTCTCTTTTTACCCAGATGCAGGCTGAAGGTTCGTATTCATGCCTAACTGACTCAACTTTTCCTGCTGCCGGTCTCCTGTCCGCCGTTATTTTATGTGTAATATATGTCTTTTATTTTAGCAGACGCTCTGCCGCCGGGACTCGCTCATTATAGCGAAAACAAAAAGCAAGACACAATCTTTAATAAAGGACTAACGGTCAAGAAAAAGCAGGATAACAAAACCACCTGAATCTTTACTTTTATAAATTTCAATGTTTTGGTGACTGGTTTAAAGCCGTTAGTTCTATCTATTATGTTTAATGGCTAATAGCCGCTGTCTTAATCAGAAAAAAGAACAGAAATACTTCAGGTACATCATTATAGCACCACAGACAACGCTTCTAAATTAATTAGTTTGACGTGAAGACAGGAGTAAAGTTAATTAAGCTGACAACGTGTACAGTAAGTCTGGAATAGGAGGGACAGTCGTAGTCCAGCGGCTCAGGTTGAATGACCAATTTTTAGCAAGCTGTTTGTTGCAAAGCAGTTAAATGAATCGAGCTCACGAAGCAACTGGTGCAAGACTGTAAATGGTCACTTATTGTTTGTGCTCTGCCAACACATCAACAAGAGCGAATCGTCTGTGACATGCGTCCGTCTAATGCCCACACGTCCACACTTATCTGCTCATGATGAATATGAGTGAAAAAGTGGGGAATCAAAAGTGTAGGGTCACACGGTGCAGACACTGTTCATGTTGGAGAAACACCTGTTCGTTGGTCACCTGGTAAAAGCCCAGATTCAACAGCATAGGAAACAAATCCACACATCTAGATGAACATTTTCTAAGTTTTCTTTTGCATTTCTGTTTGAAGTGATGACAAAATTCCCCAACACCTCCACATCTGCTTGGTTTTAATCATTCACCATGTGTTTATTTGCTGTCAACCTTTACCCCACCTGAGTAGTCCCGCCTACCTAAAAAATGCTTTATTAATAATTTACATACTAATGAAAGCAGCGCGCCAGCGTTGACGGACACCTCAGAGAGACTGGTGGGAGACTCGTACCAGGAGAAGTGCACCATGGGACGTGAGCTCTCTTCCTCCCCAGAGCGCACATGGCCTCCCACAAGCTCAAGCGCGAGAGTCATTACCACGCGTTGTGTCACTCAACTCAAACACGAGCTACGCGACAGAAACCTCGGCCCATGCAGGGCGGGATCGTTGCCGTCTGTAAAGCGGATGCAGGAGATCGAAAGCTGGGGAGAAGGAGAGAAAGAACCGCCGAAGACCCGGCGAGCTGAAAAATGAACCGGTTAGTGGCGTGAGCAGCGCGAACCCACAGGAAGTTATGGGAGCAGCAGGCAGATCAGTGGCTTTCCCCCCGTGGCAGATTACACAGAATACACACAATGAGAGACAGGAATATGGCAGCGGCTCACTTTTTCTCCCCTAATTATCAGACGCCATATTGGCTCTCTTCAGGAAGAGAGGAGGTAATTTCGTTTCTGAGTCCTTTTGGGAAATTAATTCATTTTACTAAAGTGACTTGGTAATTACAGTGACATCAAGGTTAATTGCCAAATCTGTATTGCTTTGGTGCCGTCAACGTCAAAGAAATCTGTTCTCTAAACACTCACCAAGTAGACAACAGACCACACAAGCACACAGACATGATCCCACACACACACACACACACACTAAAGCTTGCAGTTGTGCACAAGCAAACACATGCAGGCAAAACTCTGTATTATGTTGGTTTCAAAAACAAAGTAGCAAAGAAATGCTAAAATTGATAACGCAGCAGAACAACACAGCAACAAAGCGAACACATTCCACCTAATATTTATTACATTAGAGTTGAGTATACAAGTAATGGGCCACGTGTGTGATATTAGCTATTTATTCTGGTAATGTAGTCAAATATCAGCTCTCTGATGAAGTTTATTAGCTAAACAAGGCAAAGTCATCACGGTGAATCGTTGGTAATCATTATGACGAAACAGAATTCATTTCTTCTCCGGAGCGGAGCTTGAATAATTTGAACAAATGTATTTTGCCTAATGCTGCTGCCGGTGTGTGTGTATATTCTTTACGTTGACCTGGTCAGACTGTTTCTGACCATCCTGCCAAATCTGCCGTCGATGCATCAAACAGGGATATAACAAAAGTGATGATGGTTATGATGATAAGTCCATGTATAGACAAGAAATAAGTTGCTAAATCTAATGAATATCCAGTGCGTCCAGATACTAGACCCCACCGCCAACTTCCTGTCCCACGTTACTGACGCTCATGTTCGTGCATATGCCTTTTCCATGCTGAGAACAGGTGCTGCATCAGCCACACGGGATGCTTCCGGATGCTGCGGGAGTCCCATAGGCCTCAGCTTCCTGCTGCCTGGTGCAGATGCCAACAAGCAGACGCACAAAAGAATATATTGACCACACAGTGACACATTTTTACACTGTGAACACACATAGTTTAAATAGTCTTTTGGTCAGTGTTTTGATCCAGTTCTAAGCTGCTTTGTTCAACATAAATACCAATTTTATTCTGACTCTGAAGTCATAATAATAAATGATTAGTTGTATCTCGCATATTTAACCCAGCAGTTCACATCATGCAGCTCTTAGCCAATCAGAGAACAGCTCAAGGCCAGTTGATCCTTGATCAATGACTGGTCTTGATTTGCTCATTAGGCCCAGATGTGAAGTCTAATTAGGCCTACCAGTCTCAATTGGTGTTGTATCAACACACAACCACACAACGGACTCACCCCCAACGCCCACATCCTGCACCCGGCCAGCCCCAGACAACCCGCGCTTCCTGAGTGATCAATGTCTCTGTCATCCAGGGCAGTGTCCAGGGCGTCAGGCAGGGCCAGCGAGCCGCAGCGGCCAGACTCGGGGCTGACATTAGCGGACACGGGGTGAGTGATGTCAGCCTGCTACTCCCAGAGGGGGCTGCAGCAGAGGCAGGGGATCTGGCTTGGCCCAAAGCAGTGGGCTCGGAGAAAGGTCACTGCTCAGCCTGGTGTGATTAATAGGACAAGAAGCTGAGTGTCCCCAATGCCATTATCAATATCGGTGGCCACAAGCTGCCCTAACTGCATATGCAGCAGGAGACACACACATACACAAGATGCCAGGAAAACAAGTACGCAATGATTCAGATACACACACACACACACAAACATAGTTAAGTCTCACTGGCGTGCGCTGGGTTCGGTCCCATGTGCTCATTAATATGAGAGGTCAGCTATCAATTAGATCATATTTATTCACAACAGCAGCTCTGACTCAACCTGATTCTGGTAATGACTCACAGCGAACAAATCCGAGAGGTGAAAGTCTGGGACTGAAATGTCAGCACAGCCTCGGCGACAAACATGACATTTAAACAGACATCTGTTTCGCTGTTCCGTTTCCCCACCAACCAAAAATATTTATCCTAACCACAGATATCCCATGTAAATCAGGGAGAGGGAGTTCGTTTGAGACGCGGCTGACTGCGAGCCATTAAAATAGCTCTGAATCCTGGTTTCCATGCACCGCCGCTGCGTCTCTCTAAAGTTTGAGACAAACGGATTTGGACATCAGAGCATGTGCACGTGTACAAAGGCAGCAGAAGCTCCCCTCTGCAGCTCAAGCGTTGCATTTCACTCTCATCCAGCCTCCTATAGCAGCAGCGAGTTCAACCCATCAGCACTAACAAGAAGCCCGCGCCTCCTAAAATCAATTAGCCTCCGCATGTTGAGTGTAACTAATAGTCCTGCTGAATCCTAGATTAAATATGCTAGATACAAGCAGAGTATGAAGCGAGATAGTTTAGATAATTAAGAGTGATAAATCTTTAAGGGGGGGGAAGCGAGAGGAGGGAAAAGACAGCTTGAGAAAGACATGGGAGGCCAGGACACGGTGATTTAATGGACTAAGAGGCCAAAAGAGACAAAATGTTCAAAAAAAGACAAGAGATTAAAACGTGTGAATGCGAGCTGCGGAGCCAGTGATGGAGCGGGAGTTGTTTTCAGCCTCGCCTGGAGCTGCCCAGATGGCAAGGGCTCGTCTTCGCCTAGCCCTCGGTTAACTTGGCAGCAGCTACTCTTCACTGCTGGCTACTGCGCGTCTCTCCCCGACGCCTCCTTCCTCTCCTCTCGTCGGAGAGCCGCATTAGCACAGTCTGTGAAGGATTACGCCATATTTTCACACTCTGCAAAGCCTTTGGTTTTTCACACGCTGACCTGGGTCACGTCTTTTGTGTCCAGATGTGCATTGTGGCTCACTGTGCTGATTGTCGCCACTGAAGGTTGACTTATTATCTCAAATACATGCTTCTTAAGGATTTATGTATAATATATTTAATAAACCATGCAGTGATCCGCTGAATGGTCAAGCCACGCAACCCAAAGACCTCTGTTGCGTGGCTTGACCTGAAACACAAGTTGAGACACAATCTGCCACTAATTAATCACCCTCCTTAATGTGCCATTTAAATGATCAGCATAGGAAATCATTATTAATGTGAAATTTTAATCTGCGTTAATACGCATTAGTCAAGAGAAGTTAATTGTCCTCAGTCTGGAGTTGGATTCACACAGCAGAACCTGAGTCGGGCTTTTTTCCGCCCCGCTAATAAAAGCCTCGTGGGTTCTCCATCACTGCGAGAGGAGCTTTATATAAGCCTCTGACAGAAGCAAGCCTCTGATTTACAGCGGGCCACACAATAATGACTTTTATTAGGGAGGTAAATATTAGCGCTGAGGAAGCGAGAGCCACAGCTGGGGCTGGGACCGTGCAGACAGTAGCAACATCGTCAGAGGGATGTTGAATTTCAGTGTGGAATCAATTGTTCCCCTAGACTGTGTCCTCATTTTAATGACATAACTACAAATACAGACACTTTCCCAACTTTTACACCTCTACAAACTTTGCAAGCACCCGCACGCAGATCCCATGAGATTAATCAGTGAAATGTTAAGTAATGCATATTGTTGCTGTGCAAAGATAGACTCATTATTCCCACTGTGGTATTACAGTGAGGCAGCAGTGTAAATGTATGCAGGCTCGCTGAACATTTCCCATGGATGTTTTACAATACGCTGGATCTACGGCTCACTGGCACTTCTGAAGCAGCACAGCGGGACATAAGAGCGACTCCGCGGCTCAGCAGAACATCATATTTTATAAGAAATCTCTTCTCCTCCCATGGGATTCTTGGCTCATACCACGGCCGTCAGCTTGTCAGCCGGGGAAACAGACAGCTAGACCCCAACGAGCCGAGTAAAGCTACGCAACGCTATAGAAAATGAAAATGATCAAAAATGCCTTGAGGGCCTTTTCAAGTATAATCTAACATGGCATGGAGGAACATTGGCTTCACTTCTTTACAGCAAACTGAACCGTGGGAAGGTATCAACATTACATCAAAGGCGAGGGGTTTTTCAGATGGCATCCTTAAGTGTGCCCTCCCACTCCTTCCCCTGTCCCTCCTCCTTTGTAATGGCTGCTGTTGCAGCTTTGAGATTAGCCCGGATAAACAGAAAGACCGGCAGTTTTACTACATGGCTCATTGGCGTGGCAGATGACAGTTATTACACGCTGCGAGTTAAGAGGAGAAATCGGTGGAAGAGAGCAAGGAGTGATGGCAAAGGCAGATGGATGATAATGGCACAGCAGATGTTTTTCTTTTTTTTTTGGTTAAAGGATGAATAATAAACATTTGCTTAATGATTTTGGAGCAGACATTTTAATAAAAGACAACCAGCAATCACCACTGAAACTGCTTCATGACCTGGGAGATGAGCGAACGTCTAATGTCATCTCTTTGGCTGAGAAATGAAAGTATCTCCACTTTCAATAACATAATAATATTTCTAGACACAGTCAGTGCTGTTGTCTGTCTTTCTCAATATAAAATTGCAAAGATATTTTAGATAAGTATGGAAATACGCAACAAGAGACGGAGAAAAGCTTCCCTGTATGAAAAGAAGCATAATTTGCAGTGACGATGCATATCCCTTTGATATTTTATGTTTTCTGATGCTTTACCTTCTATGGCGCAGAAACAAAAAACAAACAGCCTGAGGGGCTTTGTGAAATAGTTTGCCTGAGTGTATCATGGATGCATTTCTGTCAATCAGGGTTAAGCTAAACTTTCTTTCGTTTCAGGATGCAGATATGTGGCTGGTTTTTAACATTTAACATGTGCTGTACAATCCTACTGTCAGCGCGTCGACTGTAAAGCAAGGAATCGACAGCACGTTGCTGCACATCCACTGTGTGTGTCAACCTGCTCAAGCCTTCTTACAGCAAGGGTCTCTGAACCGGTCGGTGTTCAGCCAAACAAAACAGAAGCTGAGCTGTTCAGAAACAGCTGAGGCAAACTTCAGAACGCCCGCTTGTGTACTCGAAGCTCGTTTTGCGTCAGGCTCTGAAAGAGACGCCCGTGCTCCAGGGCTGTTTCACACTATAAAACTCTCTGTGTTGATGTTCAATTTAAATTCACCTCATTTCGCGTTATGAAAACAAATATTGAACGTCTGCAAAGATATCAAAAAATGTCCACGTAGTTAAAAATACATTTGACCAAACTGCTGGGCTAAGAGGCAAAAGAAAGAGAAATCCATAAGAAGAGTAAATCACCTGTATGAGAAAGCCAAGCAGTAATTATGATAATAACCACTGTAAGCGTATTTATAGTGTAACAATATGCGGTTTCTGCTAAAGTGGAGTCATTTGACCTTAACATATCAACAGCCTCCTCAAAAACAACCCTCTCAAGTGTATTAATTAGAAACATATCTTTTGATGGCACCTCAGTAAAGGTTTCCTGAAAGTAGCAGTAACAAACCACTGTGTCAGGTTTTCTGTCTGTCTACTTCCTGGTTTAATCTGAAAAGTAATTGGGGATAATGAGCTGTAATCCATTTAAAGCCTGCGCACACTTGTTCACAAACGCGCACTACATGCGAGCCGAGTAAAGCTAAGCAACGAGGATGCTGACATGCGAAGGATGTTCAGACTGACGGTGACGACAAACCCTTTCAATATGTCAGTAAATTAACATGTGTCTCAGTTATTACTGATGTTTTGTTTTAAATGCTCTCTCTCAGATAAAGAAACTGAAAACATGACAACCATTCAACACCGTTACCCAAAATGCACTGCAATGCAAATAACAAGGACAACTTTGTAGGAGCAGCTTTTAACTTAGATATATTTTGTGAATTGTATGTGACATTTATATATTTCAGAGCAGTAACCTAATAAAGTGTTCCAGTCTCAATAGTCATTGTCCCTTTTAAGCACCATGAGAACGTACAGTCTGTACTATAGTCACTCAACATTCCTGCAGACTGTCATAAAACATTACTGATACAGTATATTCAAACATTCGTCTGGCGTATTTTCCATCACCTTTACAAAGCTGTTCAGTCAATGCAACAATCAGAAATGACCTTAATGTTGACAACAAGGACACCAGCAATGGATTACTTGTCAATTTGACTGCATAACAGAATCATGGAGTTGGAAGATGAATTACCCTGCAAACCAGGCAAGACAAGTGGTGTGTGTGTTAATTTAAACCCGATTTATGTATTTAACGCCGTACGACTGGCTGTACGTGACAGAGTGCCACCAAGCGCCTAATTCAGATGTATAGCAGCCAGTGCAGACCACTTGTGACTGACAGGCAAAATGTAACACTTGGAAACAATTATCCTTGAGCTCTGCAGATCTCTGTGTAGGGTGACCGCTCCGTTTGATGATAAATGGTTAGTTTTTAACTAAATTAATTTCTTTCATCTGCATCATCTCTTACTGGATGTGCGCAGTAGCCGGGGTGGCACACCGTCCCGCTCCTCTCCTCTGATAAGCGCCCTCAGTGTTATCATCATTGTCATCAACAACGCTGCCACCGCTGCTGATTTAATCACAGCCTGTCAATGTGTCCTGCACTGCTGGAAGCTTTGTGTTCCATGTTGATCATTAAGTGTTGCAGACCATCTGCACAAAATGAAGGCTACTTGGGATCAATATGTCACCGGCGATGACAGGCCCCATCCCTGAGAAATGTCCGCAGTGTTTGGCTGCATTCGCATGTGCGACGTATTGTCCATCACTCATCTCTTACAGACACACGTTCACGTTCGTCAGTCAGAAGTGCATTAGCTGTATTATGTCTCATGAGAACAAAGCCGCAAACACATGCAAAATGATTAAAGCGGGAGGCAGAATTACCACAGTCATGCGTAAACAAACAAAAAGGCGATCAGCCACCACTAAGACATGTAAAATCACCAGACAAATGGGCCAAAACAAATGTCAGGAGGTTCAATATGGCCGCCAGGCAACGCAAGATGAGCATAAACACAAACAGAAAAAATACCATACACGCCCACAGAGATGCAACAACCACGGGTCAAAAAGCCACTTTAACTTTTATCAGTGATGTAGATTGTTTTACATTTGAGTAAGAATAAAATGTTGCTTATAAATATGTCCCCTTCCTATGAAATGCCGCCGTCTGGCCACTCATTAAAGTCATAAAGCTGCGTATGCAAATGTGGCTCAACATGTGCACATGCATCTGGATAATGTCATGTTTGCACGTCTCTGTGGCCTGGCGCTATTTTCCGCATGGCCACGTATCGTTTAATATTCTCCGCTCACCTCTTGATTCTGTCCCTGTGCTCCACCACGGCCCGTCACTTCATTCCCGGTGGCTGCCGCGTGGGGCGCGTGACACGCCGCGCCGCCTTGTTATCGCATATCTTTCTTCCTCTTCATGCTTGATCTTCTGGAACCTTCATCAAGCAGAGGGAAAGAAATGCACAAACAAAAACAACATCATTAAAGGCAGAAATTCTTTCACATCCATTCGAGCATTCAGGCTCCGCACATCACATCCATTTAGAAGACGCAAATTGATTCAATTTGCCGTGTTTGCATCACGCCTAATTCAGCAGCATCTCAGTGAGCTGTAAAACATGCGTCGTCGTGGAGATGGTTTTATTTCGCCCCCTTTTTTGGCATTTTAGCTGCAGATATGTCTTCCTATGAAATCTCATTTAATAATCAAACTGAACAGATGAAGGCAGAGGGGAAAGCGGGAGCACAGAGTCTATTGATGAAAGGCTGTAAATGTGCTTGTCAAACCACTGAAACTTCTTTAAGTGTTATTATTAAATATTTAAGCTACACAGCAGATTTAGGAATTAACAACAATCTTTTGAAACAGCTGTACACTTTAAACATGATAAATTAAAGCACCATGCAAGTAATAGCAAACACTTACATTATGGCTCTGGATGTCATTTATTGTGATTCTTGGATTCTCCCTGTTACCAAAATATAATACTTTCCTTCTTTTCTGAAAGATCTGTATGCAATCAAAGCATTATCCACTGAAGACTGCAAGTGCTACTAAAATAAGTTAACTTTGGCAAGAAGCAGCTAACTACTCTACCAGAGCTGCTGTATTACTGAGTGGGTGGAAAATGGCTTAGTATGGGCTCAGTAAAATGGCCCAACGTTCAGTGGCCTGGCAGGGTAAGTATTACTTAATCGCAGCAGTTGTAGAATGAACACAGCTATTTTTGATCACGTCCTCAGTCCGTAAGCGCGTCGACTGGACTGACTGCTATTAGAGTAGCCTGCAGCCGGGGATGTCATCAGTTGCTTTAAAACTGTCACGGCCCAGAAGAAAAGCAATAAAACTGTCCAGTAACCAGTTTGGCACTTTACTGTCATTGGCCTGCTGCTTATGATACAGTAGATCCAAAGCTAAGTGAAATTTTTTAGAGCAGGTTGGCGATGCTGGACTATTGATGTTTAAATGGTGCCGGTTTATCCACTTTTGAGTCTGATGTTAAATAAACGGTAGATTCGATGGTGGATGCACAATAAACAGCCATATATTAATTAAGCCTCAACAGTAAACGCTCTCCAACACTCGCTTTCTCCAGACTACTCCACCGTTGAACCTAAAGCAAACAGCAGGTTAATAACAGTCGTGTTTTTTTGTAGACTGCTGCATCAACTATTAATTAGCTGCTGATTAGAGTCAACTGGCAAGAATAGCTCACAGCCTGAGGAGGCTATCGTCCTTGTGCTGTGGCAGGATAACTCAGCAGGTATTAAAGAGGGAGATCTGTCACATCTGCAGCTGCGTGTCCTTGATGTACATTAAAAAAAACAATAACCTTAACCCTCCAATCTGCTCTTTATGAGACAACTTAGTAGGAGATGTTTTGCACAAAGAACTGAATGAAAGGAGAAAAAAACTCAAATCAATCCCCTGGTCCCACAGGGTCCAAACTCCAAAGAAACATCTACCCCAAATAAACATGATCACAAAGACTACTCAGACATAAAAGAAGATGAAAACAGGACATGTGTCAAAAAGTAATCATGTTTCCGGCTTTGGAAAGCAGTGTGCAGTGTAAATGGATCAGGGAGCCCTCAAAAGCAATTACCGCTACGAATCCCACAGTGAAAAACAGGTGTCAAAAGATCCACAGCGCAGAGGTCAGATTTCATATTCTATCTGTTGTTTGAGTCTGAAGTAAACCCAGTTTGAAATAGATAAATGTTCGCGATGAGCCAAAACCGCCTTTTTTGATTTCACAAGGACACTAGAGCGGTGTCAAAATGTTAACAGGTTGACTGTGAGTCAAAATATGATATGAGCCACTTGAATTTCAACATTTGCATTTATAACAAACAACGAAGTGGGCAGAGAGCTACTGCATTTAACAACTCCAATAACTAGAGATTTACATGTAACCACAACGTACTTTTCTGTTTTGGAACCACTGAACTGTAATTGATCGCTTTGTCTTCTATGTCACAAAAGGGCAATAAAAACATGATGTTGTGTGTAGGCAGCAGTTAGTCAGGCATAGTTAGCTGATCAAGAGGCTGAGGAGGACAGAATTATTAAACGCTCAATATGTTCAGCTTCTAAATAGTTTGAATACAAGAATGTCATTTTAAGCATTTTGGGGGGAAATAATAGAGACTTGACCCAGGTGAAGCATAACGTCATGTGTACAGGAAATTAGGGATCAGCTGGGGGTAAATTCTGCCCCTTGGCTCTGCTAATAGGTTCATCTAGCTCTGACTTTATGTTAACCCTCAATCACAGGTGGCCTTTCTTCACGATCAAGACAGAAAGTGACGAGTGCTGCGAGTGTGCACGACATCAAATACGGCAGCTCTGGTTGATCGTTTGTTAAACAGGTGAGATGGTTGCACATCTGTGATGGATGCGGGGTGTGTGGCCTGGTTACAGGGCAGCTATAACGACCAACAGTCAATGTGCAGTGTTCCAGCCCACAGCGTTTGATGCCCCCGTACAATCCCACTGCGACGCTGCATCCCCCCCCCCCCGTGTGCACAAGTGGTATCAGGGTCGTTTCCAGTCACCCACGACCCCACCAAAGTGACGAGTTCAAAGCTGATGCATACCTCCGCCGAAGAAGACCACATAAATAAACCCAGCTGTGTGTGAACGCGGGGGGGGGGGGTATTTTTTTTCCTCTTAATGGAGCCGTCAACAATCACTTTTCAGCGAGTGGCGATTTTGTGGTTTAAGGCGGAAGCATCATTACCATAGAAAAACACTGCAGAGAGACATCCAGGCCATCAAAGATGATCATCTCATAAATCCCAGGCCCCTGCATAATAGGCCCGTCACTCTCAGCAGCTGAGGGGAAAATAATGCCAACGGCTGATTTTTATCTTCCACAGTGCTTCTGCTGATTACTGCTAAATAGGCCTCAGCTTGTTTAGCTAATAGACGCCGTGGAAACGAAGGCACGCGTGGAGGCCACTGTCCGAATCCATATGTCCCCTTCAGTCTCCCGTGGGTTATTAGGAAAGCCAATCATTTGATGAACAATTAAAGCACGGGCGACGTAAACAACCGCTCTGACCGGATCCACGGGGCCTGCATCCGCTCCTTAAAATCGAACGAGCACTTCACTACATATCGTGCTGTATGATTATGTATGTGACGAATAAAATTTGAATTTGAGAATAACAATAAGACAGTCACTTGTCTTCAAGGTCACAAATGATGTCTTGGTCTCTGAACGCACACAGTCCAGTCCATGTTTATGGAGGGAGCGTTTCTAGCAGTTGCACACACAGCGTCCCACTTCTCGCTAATTACATGATTAAGCGCCACTAAGGTTAAAGACCCATTCAAAGCCCCGCATTGCTAATTGGGACACAAGTGATGTCTGAATGTCTCCTTCTCACATTCTTCTCACACCCCCACACCAACAAATTTAATAGGTTGCATCATGTGAAGGCACAACTCGTTTCACATTTTAATTTTGCGAGCCAGGAAACACCCTGTTGTGGCATCACATTAAACACAAATAAGCATTTAGCTAATGAACTTCGCGTGCAGCCAGTGCAGCAGCACAATCACCCGGTACCCCGCAGTTTTTAACAGCTGACACTTTGAGTCAAACCAAATCTTACTTTTATTCAAACACTCGATGTGATGTTAATTTATTCCATCTCTGAAGAGTGAAATTTCCACTACCTGGAAGACAGCCACCGCTCTGTTCGCTGGGGTTTATCCTTCAGGACTGGACTGTTTGCAGCCCTGTACAAAAACAAAAGCTCAGGACGGATGCAGTGCACATTTGCTGCTTGTTAAAACTGGACTGCACACAACAAAAGTGGAAGTAAAACCAAAACTTCCAGGTCATGTGAGGAAAGTAAGAAAAAGTAAGAGGAGTTTGTTACATTCGAACATTTTCGATGCCAAATGACGCATGAGGCCACGGAAGCTAGACCAAAAAACGATATCATGACACAAGACAAACTAAAACCATGGCAACTTCTTTTTTCGAATCCTGCTGCCAAGATAAACCACCTGACAACTGTTTAGGATTACAAATACACAAACACGCCTGGGATTAGACAATAAACAACAGGATGTTTGTGTATTGATGTGATTTTCACACACATACAGTAAAAGCCCCTCAGCATGTAAACTATGAATGGCCACTACGTTACGCTTTTATTCTGAGTATACATACTCTATTCAGGACATAGCTGCTATGACGTCTACTCATTTGAACAGCCATCAATGTTATTCCTTTTACACTATTTATGACACTAAAAAATGCTTTTGAAAATCAGAAATATAAATAAATGGTTTGTGGGACTGGGTACAGAAGTGAGAGGTTGTTAACAACTTGGACTCTGATGAGTGGCATGAACAACCTGTTTAAGCCAAGGAGGTCAAAGCTTAAGATGTTAAGATATGTTTGAAGGAATAAGTAACATACTGTGGCTTCAAATGAAGTAATGAGTTAATGGGTTAAAACTCCTCCCCCATTCGGCTTCTGCTGCCTCACTTGAGTCCTCGACAGAGACAAATAAACTCGGCTTGTGTAAATGGAGCAGAAAGCGTTCAGAGGGGGAAGACGAATAGGGCACACACTCACACAGTTTGGGAATCCACTTTTATCCCTCGCTCTATAGAAATAGCTCTCTTTTCTAGCCTCGCTCCCTCTTGCTTTCCTTCTCTCGGGTGAACTGAGAGATGGTGATCTTTTCAAAGGTCATTTGAACCATTTGTCTTATCTGGGAGTTTCTTCACTGGGATGGCAAGCAGAACAGAGAAACTTCGCCTCAGGCTTTCGCTTTGTACATTTCATAACTGGCCAGCGAGCGCCCGGCAACCGCATTCCTCCCAGCAATAACGTCTTACTCCCTCCTGTTATTAAATCATGATGCGCTACATTTGGCATCGATTTCTCTCACCTTAACACGCAATCAACAAAAGGCGGGTTGTAAACAATACTGTCAAAATTATCCCTCATAAATAATTAATGCAGACCCCTGACGGTTGCCCACACTCATGTGACCTTGCACGTACTTCAGGCTGAACTGGCTGCAACCTTTTCATTTCGGCTGCCTCTGTAAACACTAACAAGCTGCAGAGAAGAACCCGAGCGCCTTGTCGCTTAATAAAAATCACTGAAAAAATTGACTGCCACTGTCCTACTGTGAGGACTATGGCGACCGTGCCTGAGTGTTTACCTGCTATTATGACAAACGAGGGCTGATTATTACCCAGGGTACACTGGGGACAGCAGTCATTACTGCGACTTCCTGTGTCGACTGCATCTAGCCGGTCGTCCTCCGTGTTATTCACCAAACACCTGCGCTGAACGCCTCAGGCTTTGGCAAAGAAAGTTAAGAAAATTAATATTTATAAAGAGGAGCCGCTTCAGACTAATCACCCACAAAGAGCTTTAGGTGAGCTGCAGGTAACACAATGGAGGACGAAGCCATTAATAAAGGAGTGAACGCATAACGATGAGAAACATACGACGCAACATTCTGTCTGACAACTTCACGGCGTCATCGTGTCTGAGTCCCAAAAATCTGACGTCATTAAAAAGAAGCATTTCTGTCCCGCTTCACATGGACAGAATAAAATCTGAACGGGAACATAAATAATTCTAACATCAGTTCTGCCACCAGCCCAGACAGGCTCCAGAACCACCCCGTGACCCCGTGCAGCGTAAAAACAGGAGAATGTGTTGTTTAATGGATTCCTTTAGAGAGGATGCAGCATATGTATGACAGCCTGGCCAATCAGATTCTAGGATACTGTAGGTCAGCCCCCCCTCACTGTGATGACACTTAACCTGCTGTGCTCCGGCCAACGAGATTTAGGCTCAAGAACAGCCGGAACCACAAAGTGGACTCCACCTCCACCTCGCAGGCGAGGGGGTTCTGCATGTGTAGAGTAAACGTAATGTGTAGAGGGTTCTCTATATGTAGAGTGATGTAATGTGTAGAGGGTTCTGCATGTGTAGAGTAAACGTAATGTGTAGAGGGTTCTCTATATGTAGAGTGATGTAATGTGTAGAGGGTTCTCTATGTGTAGAGTAATGTAATGTGTAGAGGGTTCTGCATGTGTAGAGTAATGTAATGTGTAGAGGGTTCTCTATGTGTAGAGTAATGTAATGTGTAGAGGGTTCTCTATATGTAGAGTGATGTAATGTGTAGAGGGTTCTCTATGTGTAGAGTAATGTAATGTGTAGAGGGTTCTGCATGTGTAGAGTAATGTAATGTGTAGAGGGTTCTCTATGTGTAGAGTAATGTAATGTGTAGAGGGTTCTGCATGTGTAGAGTAATGTAATGTGTAGAGGGTTCTCTATGTGTAGAGTAATGTAATGTGTAGAGGGTTCTGCATGTGTAGAGTAAACGTAATGTGTAGAGGGTTCTCTATATGTAGAGTGATGTAATGTGTAGAGGGTTCTCTATGTGTAGAGTAATGTAATGTGTAGAGGGTTCTGCATGTGTAGAGGGTTCTCTATGTGTAGAGTAATGTAATGTGTAGAGGGTTCTGCATGTGTAGAGTAATGTAATGTGTAGAGGGTTCTCTATGTGTAGAGTAATGTAATGTGTAGAGGGTTCTGCATGTGTAGAGTAATGTAATGTGTAGAGGGTTCTCTATGTGTAGAGTAATGTAATGTGTAGAGGGTTCTGCATGTGTAGAGTAAACGTAATGTGTAGAGGGTTCTCTATATGTAGAGTGATGTAATGTGTAGAGGGTTCTCTATGTGTAGAGTAATGTAATGTGTAGAGGGTTCTGCATGTGTAGAGTAATGTAATGTGTAGAGGGTTCTCTATGTGTAGAGTAATGTAATGTGTAGAGGGTTCTGCATGTGTAGAGTAATGTAATGTGTAGAGGGTTCTCTATGTGTAGAGTAATGTAATGTGTAGAGGGTTCTGCATGTGTAGAGTAATGTAATGTGTAGAGGGTTCTCTATGTGTAGAGTAATGTAATGTGTAGAGGGTTCTGCATGTGTAGAGTAAACGTAATGTGTAGAGGGTTCTCTATATGTAGAGTAATGTAATGTGTAGAGGGTTCTCTATATGTAGAGTAATGTAATGTGTAGAGGGTTCTCTATATGTAGAGTAATGTAATGTGTAGAGGGTTCTCTATATGTAGAGTAATGTAATGTGTAGAGGGTTCTCTATATGTAGAGTAATGTAATGTGTAGAGGGTTCTCTATATGTAGAGTAATGTAATGTGTAGAGGGTTCTCTATATGTAGAGTAATGTAATGTGTAGAGGGTTCTCTATATGTAGAGTAATGTAATGTGTAGAGGGTTCTCTATATGTAGAGTAATGTAATGTGTAGAGGGTTCTCTATATGTAGAGTAATGTAATGTGTAGAGGGTTCTCTATATGTAGAGTAATGTAATGTGTAGAGGGTTCTCTATATGTAGAGTAATGTAATGTGTAGAGGGTTCTGCATGCGTAGAGTAAACACGTGGCTTCGCTCTGTCCTTGCATGAAGTTTCCCACAGTGTCTCTGGCAGGACATGCTGCTCTCACAGCAGCCCCAAACTGAAATGTATTCATCTTTATAAGATGTTTACGGAACATGATTTATTTTTATACTCGTACGTCTGCTGTTGGGAGTATTCATGGCTCGTCCCACGTAATGCACAGAGAATACTGAAACAGACCTATCTGCCACATCCAGAGACGTTTCCTCTTGGTCTCTCTCATTGATTTTGGCTGCTAGTGCCACCTAGTGGCTAGACTGTCTGAGTTTGCAGCGGGTAAAATCACTGCAGTCTCCTCTCTCTGCTTTTTTATTTCAGCTAGCTTGGTCCACTGACTCACCATAAAGGCAGTCAATGTGCCTTTCTAAAATGTTCAAGGAAGCTCGGTGGCTGTCAGCTGGAACGCATCCATATCACAGGCTGGGGGATTCACGTGTGCTGTACGCGTGTCAGATGGCACCGAATGACTTTTAAGTCTGCCGATAGATGTGTTGCTGATTGTTGAGTAGCTGCTAGATTGAAGAGCAGTTCACCCGCATCAGCCCGCGCTCGTCCTCTCGCTCGCTCAGGTCACCGTCTCCCGGGGGTTGGAGAGCCGTGAGTGATGTACGAGCCAGCCTGAGAGAGATGAGAAGGACCTGCCATCCGCTGTCAAGAGGGGACGCTGCGAGGCGAGAGGTTACGCACATTGAAATGCCATTTCCTGCAGTTCACTACTTCCCTCTCGCCGCTACGAGAAATGCGCCTTAAGAAAAATGGCTCCCATTACAAGTTTGACCCCTGCCGACCTTTGCTGTTGACCTCTACATTTCATAAGTGTAACCTCATCTCAGGGGCTCGACCTTTTCACCCTGCACACGTACACACGTGCATGCGCTCACATGCAGAAACACTCACCCACTGTCACTCCCAGGGGTGCCTTTAGGTTTTAATGACCATCTCGCCAGCTGCCAATAGGACCGTGGCGAGTATCTGCTGCTGGTCCTTTTCTAAATCAGTGTAAATGGATCTTCCTCACACCCAAGGACAAGAAACGAATCCCTACCACAAACTATTTAGCAGGTACAGTACATCAGCCGGACCTGGATCAATGCTGATGGAGTAATGAGATATTAGTGCCGCTGCCGCTTGTTTACTAGCTGCAGGAAAGTTACTGCAACATGTTCAAAAGTACGAATAACATGCAAATGAGTATTGTTTCAATACGACTTGGATGAGGCTTGAGCGTCGACAGCGGCTGCAAAATAACTTTATAACTTTATCTCTTCCCTTCAAGGCGAACCTTTCAAACACTCGCAGGATAATGTCTCGCAATTAAATTGGCTTTGCAAGTACAGAGATATTTCAGCTGTTTGCTCGACACAGCTGCTGAAACGCAGGCATGAGCGACTGTCGGACTGTTTTCTTTAAAGTCGAGTAGTTAAAGAAAAAACACTTCAGTGTTAATTAAGTGGGATCCGAGTGTGGGGATCAGTGGAAAGCTGCCCACCTTGTCCTGACCTCGTGGCCACTCTGCTGCCTGCCTGCAGCTCACACTGTGCGTGGGAAACTTTTAGCTGCGACACCAGTTGAGCTTGGAGAGAGCTGCCATAAGCGCGTGATAAAGTCCACCTACTGGAAGTAAGCAAGTTTTCTGCTTTGTCAAATTCTGAAAACCTAATAACCACCTTTGCAGTTGAAATGGTTATAATACTTATAATGTTTTTTTAAATATTTATTTAAGATTGAATGCGCAGATTTTAATTTATGCGGATGCATTTCACCCAAATGTGTCTGCAAACTGGCTTAAAATGAATAAGTTAATCGATGCCTTTTAGCACATTATCGTCACACATGATGTGGGATGAAGACATGCTCTGCAGAGACGCTCCGCAAACAGCAGATGAACTGTTTTACATATTTTACATATCAGTGATTGCTGATAAAGAGAAACTGCATTATTAGTGGAGACGGCAGGCGTATTGACAAATCAAGGATGCGGCGGCGTTCCACGTTTTGCAAAACAAATCTAATCAGGAGCGACCTCCAGGCAACGGTACAGAAGAAACTGCGTAAGGAAGGAAGGCAAATATTGATCAAAGTTAAGAAAATTGCCTGTGTTCTCTGCTTTTTTTTTTATATCTCTGGCCAAATTTGCAGTCTGGCAACAACATCCAACAATCAAACACGTTAAAAGTTTTAAGTGTAACAGTGCAGTCTGTTCTGGCAGAGACAGGCGGGAGGTGTCATCGCTGTGGAAGTGTGAGAGTGCTGAAGAGGCAAATAAAACGCTTTCACTAATTAATTACAGCGGCTCTAATAGGCACCGGTGCTCATCAAACAACATAATATTTCATTAGCAAATAAAGAAAGCGGATGGAGCAGCGATGCTGTGGTCTCTATGGAGAGGTGAGCAAGTAAGTCCTACGTCGACTGTAACACACGCACATAAGTGGCATTCAGTGACAATCAGCTCCGGTTCCTTCCTACTGTATGCGGAGAGAGTGCGGGTGAACCCAACGTGAATCTTTAATAGTTCAAAGTCGTTCGATTTTCCAGTGGAGTGCTTATTAAAATTACCTTTCGCAATTCAAATGCACAATCTAGAACCCTAGAGAGATAATTTTATCATCTCCATATTCATCCACAGCAATGTCAACACCATTCTCCCCCCATGGATGATATTCAATATATTACTTCCCCAAACCAATCCAGAGACTAGTGCTGGGGCACAAGCCTCACAAGCCTCATCTGAACACTGATGAGTGGCTGCTGTCACATTTCTCTGCATCATAAAACCAGGAAGAGGAATAAACATTTTTTACTGAAATACCTTGGTCAGAGTGACAATCACAAAAAATAATGGAAGCAGCACTGGGCACATTATGTATCTCAGCATTTTGTGATGATTACCTGTTATTGTTCCATAATAAAAGTTAAATGACAAAATTAATATTTCATTGCATCAGGTAGGGGAACTTTTCTAAAGAAGTCTGTTTCCAGCAAGGTTGTCAATTATTGACGTAATTACTACTGATTGCTACAGTGTTTTATAAATGTGAAGAAAGAAGACATCACAGGATCATCACAAAATAGATGATTTCAACGAGCAGCGTCTACTTTCAACACATGTTGTCAGCGCTGTCCAGTAACCGGGAATTACACGAACGACTGGGGCGAGCTGATCGTCTGCCCGGGTTGATAACAGTATGCTGTACCTTCAGCTGACAGGTGAGCGCCTGACACGTTACCTTGGAGGAGAGACTATGATACTGAGCATGTGGTCGGGTCTCCCTCAACGGATTTAACGATGCAGAGAACTCGTGCTACAAGGTACGTGGGATATGCTGAACAATTAGTTAAATGGCTTAATCAGCAGATTTAGAAGCGAACTTACACCCGTGGAGCCACTCGAAATGCTGAAATCGGACGGGGTCATTATTTCCTCCTCGCACACAACTTGATTAAAATGCTCCTACTTCATCCCCAGCCTCCGGGCTACTCTGCCTGCCACTAACACCCCTCTTGTCTCTTGCTGTTCCCTCGTTATCACAGCCAGCTTGCTTGTCCCCAAATGCCCCGACTCATTTCCAGGTGTATTTCTTTTTTCTTTTTTTTTTACAAACACCACCTGCCTTTATATGTCCATCATGCATCTCAGAACTACTACAGGTTTACTCTTATATTCTGGGGATTTAGCAGATTCTCTTTTCCAGAATAACTTTAACATGAGAACAAGCAGCTTGGACATTTGAGCAGCATTCAGTGTTAAGTAATATGTGAGGGGGAAAAGTTTGTTTGAAAAAACAAAACAATTGAGACTCTAATTAAACAGAGATGAGCAGATTTCAGTTATTATATATAATATTGTTAATAGATTTATGATTGTGTGTCATATTTGCACAAATATGACTGAAAGGTGATTACATTTATGCCAAAGCCGTAAAACTAATGTGAGATGTGAACATGTGCCATCAGCAACTTTCTCTTATGTGTTAACGTCTTTTATCTGGTGAGAATTCAAATCACGTTTTAGCCCATATTTATGCAGAAATGAGAACATTTTTAAAAAGGTTCACAGACTTTCAAGCACCGCTGTACCAGGCTGGTAGCAGAGGCAATCAAATTAGTGAATGTAACCAGAATGTGTTCGGCATTTTTCCTTGAAAAATGACAAGAATGAAAATGAAAAATGTGCAGAGGCTTATGCATGTAGATGAGAATCCTTCTTACTAGAGGGGAGCTGATTCTTCCTTTACTCTAGGTCGCTCTCAACAGGTGGTCGAGAGAGACAGGAGGTCCCTGTCCTCCGAAAGCATCCGTCCCTGGCCTGGAGTTCCTCTACTGCCTCACGTTGTTCTGTACGGATGCAGCCAGACCTTCAGCTGGTTTCTATAAGCTTTTAATGAGCTTTGAGGAACTCACTCAGGTGAAGAGCAAGAAATCGTTCTTCACCTTGTTTTCCTGTTCGTTTTACAGCCCTGCGACGCTAATGCTGAATGGAAAATCTGATTTAAACCTGAACAAACACGACCGTGGGCCTCATTGAATATCACTCACAGACCTCCCATTGTCTGGGTGGGATGAGACTTCGAGCTGAGAGATGAGACTCTGTCAACTCTTCTGACAACTAAATCCAATACGTGGGGGAAGGCCTGTAAATCTTTACTCTGAATTTGGATTATTTCAGGCTTGTTTTCCAAATATTTTTTGTAATAGAAGCCTCTGATTCTCTTATTTTTGCTTCCCGCAGTCATTACCGATTCTCCTATAAACAAATGTCTCCTCTCTGGCAGATTTGTGACTGTGATCCAGGGGCGTAATCTGCAAACAGCTTTGTCAACATCACTAGCTGCCTATTCGCTTACTATTTATCGCTACATTCCAGGAAGACGGAGCAAAGGCGATGTGGGAACAGACATGGAGGTGAGAGGGAAGGACATGCATACGCGTGACTGAAGAGAGAAGCCTCGAAGAAGAAAGAGGAGGGAATCAGTCAGTCGTTTCTGCGGAGGGAAAGAGGTATGAATATTCCAATTTTACCCTGCTCATTAGAGACGGCTGCCTCTTCCTTTGGGGGAAAGCACTGCTTGTGTTTGTTTCCTGCCTGATTATTTGCATGATGTATTCCACAGTTTTATATTCAGCGATGGAAGAGAGATGACGTTCTGGCAGGCTGACAATGAGGCCTGAGGGGCACCGAGGCAAGCACAGTCAGCTTTATTCAATGCACAGATCAAAGGCCACGCTTCTTTACCCCAAATTAGTCACCATTTCACAGTCGCTAAAGCTCCTTCCCAGCATCTCTACCCCGCTCAGACTGTTTTCTGAGAGGTTAGGCACACTGAAGGGGGATCAGTGCCTCAGCCTAGAACTTATCGATACTGCCAGGAAACAGTGAAGCTGGTTAGTGCAATTCATTCCGGATAGACAAGCGAATAGGAGCTGGCCACGAACCAGCGGCAGAAGAAAAGCACTCAGCAGTGTAATGTATGCAAGTAAAAGTTTGCACCAACACACAGCGCAGAAGTGCCGCGTTTCAAAGAGGCAGGTCAGCATAATGATCGCACCACCTTCACGGCGGTTGTTGCTGAGGGTTGTGCTTCTGTGTGCTGACATTCAAACGTAACCACATGATGCCAACATTTCCAGGAGCAATCCCCGTCTCCACTGGATGCCTTTCACGCGCCGCATAATGAGACACAGCAATGAGCGCGCAGCGGCTTTAATTTTAGATAAATACAAAATACACTGTCATTTTGCACATTACATCATAGTGAAGCAGATTGTGCCTGATTAGCCTTCACACACGAGTGTGATGCCTTCTCAGCGTGACATCCACCTCCCTCGCCACTCTTTTTTTTTTTTAATTTGCTGTTTGCCTCTCCACTCGACTCCCGTCTCCCTGCCTGCAGTCGCATTAGATGCAACTGAGACGCCCCCCATGGTGCCGCAGCCATCTATAGATTTTGGCAGATACACTAAGTCTTTCTGAAAAGGAGGCAGGTACAGGATGTAATTTGGCACATTTGAAGAATATACACAAACAAGCATAACTCTAAGCTACAGTATGGCTTGATTTCATTTTTAAGGCTTTGGCGCAGTTTACAGGTCGAAGGAAATATATAAGTGGAGCCTGAGGGACGCAACATGGAGAAGAAAAGACTGAGACATGAGGCAACATTGAGGACTGAGAAACAGCAAAACAACATTAAGGAGAAAACTAAAATAAAAGAGTCCAGTTACCAGACAAAACAATGTCGTTGTATTGGATCTCTTTCAGTAACAACTACAAAAACTTGCAAACACAACTTCATTCCCTGAGGATAATCATGTGTGTGCATTCTTGAGCTACAACCATCTCAGGCAATGATGTACATTAAGCGCATCTGACGTGCAGCCGTCAGCTCGACTCTCCCTTATCTCACACACACAGGCCATCTGAACTCACCTGATCGCAGTCACTCATTCATGACTCTCCCTCTGTCACCTGCACTCTCGGGAATCAGACGGGGACACGCACCTGCGACTGTAGATGGCCTCACTAAACAGGCTATTAGGATGCGTTCAGGGACGACAGCGGCGGCTTGTAATGCCTCTATAATCGCAGGGCCTGGGCTCAGATCGACAGATTGCCCGGCATGAACTGCACTGTAATCTAAAGTTAAAATAAGCAATACTGAGTTAGTTGATCCGACAAAGTCTCCTAACTAGCCTTGCACATTAATATAAACATAACTGAAAAAGCAGATGTAGCTCAGTAAGATGCTGCATTAAGTGGGAATGACACGATGAAGCCAGGGACGTCTCAATCCAAGGGGTTCTGCAGAGTTTAACTGAGCAGGGCGGACAACATGCCTAAAGACTCCGCAGAGTGATGTCCATGAAAGCACAAAGCCCTCACAGTATCAAATCCAAAATTGAATTTTCTGCTCTGTCGCATGTTGCTTGTTGAGACGGAGACGGGCCGAGCAGGGAAGGGAAGGAGGAGCACTGTTTGAAACTCTTAACCTTTACGGCTTGTTGCAGTATCAAGCCCCGTGGACGAGATCGGACGCAGGCACGTTTGTCGAGGGATGACAAATTAGCTGTCCTTCCAGATGCCTGATTGCCTGACCTTTATCCACTAAGCGGTGGCGGGGAGGGGCGGGGGGTGTAAATGGTGACTGTGTCAGCGATAGGCCTGCACAGGAAATGTACATTTCAGCCGTGCCTATAAGCACGGTCATGATGGAAACACAATCAGGACACGAACAACTAATCCAAGCGTCTTCTGCTTTTTGGTGCAGGTACAAGTTGATGCAACATATTCTATACTACACACACAGACACACACACACACACACACACACACAGTAACCGCCAGCCTTCATCTCCATCACATTCAGCATGTCCTCATCCTGATCTGTCCGTGTGACGGCTACGACTGACATGAATGCACTGCAGGTGCAGCTGAGTGCGACCTGAGCTACCGCAGCATCTGCTCTCAGCCACTCAGCCACTCGTTCGATTGGTATTGCTTATTATTATCATTTACTCTGTATCAGTGTTGCATCACATTAGCTTTAGGATAAAATCTAAGACGAGAAACTGACAGATTTGATGCTTTAAGATAAATAAAGATTTGCAATAAAGGAAACTCAATGTTTAGTGTACGTATTTAAAATTTAAAATCAGCATCTAATGCGTAGGACTAGGTTCTGAGATGATGTACGGTAGCATGTGAGAATTAGTTCTGTTTATTTTACTGACAGCACAGACTAAAAAATGAATCTCTGTGTTTGTGCCTGAGACGGACAGCTGCAGCGGAGGTGTGTGGAGAACACTGAGGTGGCGGACAGCGGAATTATTTGGCGCGGTGCTGAAGCATAACAAAAAAAAAACGTAATTATTTAACTGCTGTAAATAAAATGAGCTCAGAGGAGTGTGATGCTAGACACTTTTATCCCCTCCTACTTCACTCGTTTGAAAAAGTTAAGAAGAAATAAAACCAGCTTAACAGCTGGAAAGTAATGTTAATGGACGGCAGGTTCGCAAAAAACAGGAAACATCTGACGAAGTTTACCATGAGGTTATTTATCTGTGAGCGGGACACATTAACCTGTCAAATTCTCCCGTACGAGCACGAGCTGGAGCAGATTGCAGTTTAACCTTGACTTTTCATTGTCATTTCCCCGCGTAAGCCGAGAGGTTTTCGCCGAGCGCGTCTACACTGCATGTTAAACAGATCCATCCAGACTAAACTTTACCCAAGTGCATCTTCTCCTACCTAATTGAGTTAGAGGATGCCATCTCCTCTGAGAGCAGGACATTAAACTTCCCTCCCAGGTAATGGCAGGGAAAGTAAATCACTTTTAATTAGAATAAACCTTAAGATTAGATCTGGCCTTTCCCCCTCCAGTCATTTGCATAGCTCCTCTCAATGCGATGGAGGCGCCGCTGCTTTGATAAGTGGGATTTGGAGACGAGATGAGTGGAGGCGCTCGCTGGGGTTAGAGCCAAAACACATCAACAGGTGATGTGAAGAGGCCTCAGGGTGACGCCGTTTGTTTTTACGGAGGAGATGGACGTTATTGCGTACAAATAAAGCTAACTCATAAGTGAGGGCGTTAAATTTGACATTCTGTGTGGACTACTACACCTCAGGGGGATTTCATGAGGAGGTCAAGTCATTATTGGATTGTTTTGTTGTTGTTTCCATGTGAATTTGATTTGTCGCATTTCTGTACAATTCAGTTATAATCTTGTGATGTTTTTGTTGTTGACTATGTCCTTCCAATATATTTTCCAGTTATTACGTGTTATTCTTGAAGGTAAAGTGTTTTTACGTCCTTAAACAGATGACAGACCAAAAAATCAAAGACAATATCATTCGAACTAGAAAAGCAGCTGATTGGAGATGTGAGCCCAACATGTAACAACTGGTTGTGTTATTTCTAAAGGTTGCTACCTAATTAATAAACAAAATGAAAAATTTCAGCTGTTTGATACGAAATTCAAACCACAGTAAAAGTATAAAAGTAAAAAGTAGAGAAGCTCGATTTCTTCTTTTTAGTGGAACAGATCGTTACTCATAAGGCGCTTTAACATGAATTTGTATATTTCCTCAGTCTCACTCAGCTACTCAGACGTCCACATGCACCTTTCTGCTCACACAGAACACTGCATTATATACGCCTTCATCAGAAACTACCGAACACTCTGAACCTCTCGATCACCCTTTCTGCTCGTCTAGTGGCAGATGAAGACTTAGTGTGTCAGCAGTACAAACAAACCCCGCCTCCCTCGATTTCCTAATTAAATGAAGTAGGCAAGTCAAGGCATTCTTAGATTTAAATGTTTGTAATGTCAGGAGCATCTGAAATAAGCGTGGAGATTTGCTGTCTGTGCACCCCAACGAGGAACGAGGATGAAACTAGGCAGGAATATGAAGACAGGAGGGAGGGACGGATTACGTGTCATGTACAGATTCAAGCAGAACAGAGGCAGAGCTTGAACCCCACTGAGGGAGATGTGAGAGGACATGTCCCAATCTCCTCTCATTCAGAGGTGACAGTCCATCTGTCACCACCTCTCGCGTCCGCAGGGGGATCAATGTCTGCTGAGGTGGGCAAACGAAAAGCTATCTGCATCCCCATTAGTATTCCTCTTTGGTGGGGCCCGGGCCGTCTACTGCATCAGCCTCCTGCGCCAACGGCAGCGCAGGTGCCACATCGATAGATTGATAAGACAAGCCAGACGTGGCCCTGGAAAGCCCGCCGCTGGACAAGTGATTTAACCCCCTCTGGGATAAACTTTCAAGATCTGGCACAAGCAGCTGGTAAGCACTTTTACGTGTACGTAACGCGTGCAGAAGGCCCACAGGGACACACACGTACAGCATGAGCCCACACTGAGAGCAGATATGGATGTCTTACAAGGATGAATGGCCAGCCAGCGAAGGACGGCAGGACAGCATAATAAAAACCAGACCGGGCATCCATTCTGCTTGTGGGGTTCGCTGATGTTTGCAGCATTATGGCAGCCCACTAACATCCGTCACATCCTCGCTGCGTGTGGGAGGGGCTGGAATTAGAGGGCCGCCGTTAAGTGTAATACTAAATCACTGTGTGCGTGGCATGTTGTGTCATCACCATAATGTAGCAGATGAGAGGTAGCCGGTGTTTGGGTGTCTCAAAGAAAGACGAGTGATTTTAAAGTCGCATGCAGTCCAACTTGCTTAAAGATAAAAATGCTCTCTCTCGTATTGTAGAGATTGCAGAGGGCGTTTCTGTAAAAGCAAATACAAACTTAGAGATACTGTAAACACCTCCATTCTCAAATTTGATTTCTATTTTTACTCTAAATTGTGCAGCCCTACTACGTGACGTCTCTTAAAACGGGGTCACGGGCCACAAAAACCACCGTACAATATTTTATTCGATTTTCTGGGCCAAGTCTGTCAGCCCGGGTTAATAAAAAAAATAAAAAAAACAAGCGAGCACTCCATTTTATGAGTAGCGATGACCTTTATAGAGCTCAGGCTACACTGAGGGGATTTCAAGTCACCAATTAGCGCTCTCATTTCGCGATCTCGGGTCTCGGAGAAAGACGCGCATCCCATCAACAACATCAGCATGTAAAGCAGGGGGGGCAGGACACGAGTATGAGCGTGACTCAGTCAACAAATGACTCCGATTTTCAAGTAGAGGTCACATTAAATAAATATTGCTCAAAACTGTGAAGCAGATCTGTGGACACCCACAAATGCACACATGCCCCAGTAAGCACACTAACAATGTGATCAAGGACAAGCATAATAATGAATTGATTGTCTTCTCAGAGCATCATAATGAATGTGAATCAGACGATGCAGTGTGCTCTTAACAATCAATACGTCTATGAATTGCTGCCACCAGCCATGTGAGTGATTATATTCAATTCTGTTTAAGGGGAGAGGAGCTGGATCAATTATAAATATCCTTTATGATTTCATAAAGGCAATCATCAACGGTGAAATGCATATTCAAAATGACTGACTCTTCAGTTTGTTTGTGTCCTTGTTTTTGCTTGTTGTTTGAATGAAGAGCTAGAAAGAGGGAGAGAAAAAAAAAGGGCTATTTTGAAATTAATTTCCAAAGAGTTGTCAATATTCCTGAAGTGTGGCACATGCGGCGCCTAGCTATGGTGCTGCATTAAGCTTTCATGAAAGTGAAAGTTAATTAGATATGATGACTGAACTCCCGGGATCGTAATTAGCTGAACTGCGTGACTGCTCTCCTGTAATTAAATGTCATTTTCCCTCAGTTCACTGAGCCTGAAAAAAGAAAAAGGGGAAGAGAAGGAAGAGGAAGAAGAAGAAGAAGAAGAAGAAAAACTCTTCTGCAGAAAACGTCAGTTACAACAAATTCACATGCGCCCTGTGGCCTTGATCCTGGACATTTCTGGAACATGGCCAGACCTCAATGACAGAAAGTAGGTTTAAGTTGTCAGTGCTTCACACTAAACTAATAAAAGTGAGTCTCTTCCTCGTGGACTGTGTCTAGTTTCATAGGCCTTTCTGACGTTTGGATGGTGGCTTGAGAGATGGCTCGTGGACATTCAGAGGTCGCCAACGAGTGTAAACACTCAAGGTTAAAGTGCGATGATTAGGTTGCTTTTGCAGGTGAGAACGAAATGTCAGATTCCCTTTACGGTGCCGCCCCGACGTCGTACGTGAATAACCCCGACGCGAGAGAAGCGTGCGAGTGGGGAGAGACGGAGAGAGTGGCCCGACTGAGTGCACGGCGGGTCTCTAGTCATGTGTTAGAGGAGAAGAGTCAAACCTGCGGCAGCCAAACTATTGACTGACACCAGAGGACATGCTGTAAGGACAATCACGAGAACAACAGCCATTACAACCTCTGCTGGAGAGCTCACCGCTCTCGTGTACAGGGTGCTGCATAGAATATATTACAGTATACCCTGGAGAAGAGGCAACATGTCACGGTCAAAAGGCAGATTCCGTCTTTCTTTAACCTTGGTGTGGAAATCTTGCCGTTTTATTCTCGTGCGTGGAAGGAAATACGCCTGAATCCCCTTTGATTTTCAGGCGCTCGCGTCTAGAGAGAATATTCACAGTGCTGAATAGTCTAAATTTCCAGAAACCAAAATATGTGAATGTTTTCATAACTCCAAGTAGCGCCACTTCACACCTTCACTTACTGTGTCACTTACTGCACTCAGCGCTGGCGAGCTCATGACTACATTTGCTTTCATGGCGTGTTCACATGCTTTCTTTTTTTTTAAACCCACACACATGAAAGGTGGAATTACTTGTGTGGGATTGCTTCAAATAGATCGTGTTTGGCTAAACGTACGCAGCAATACAGCCCAACGTTGCTTTAACATCAACATTAATGAGGGATAACACTGGGTCGCATCGCGTACCGACTCCATCAACAACACTATAATTAGCTATATATTCTTCTCAGAGAAAACCCAGCAACTGCAGCATTTACCCTTTCTTAACAAGTTCCTTCACTTGTTATTGCGCCACGACTCCACAATCTTGACCTGAGTGGGCGCAGTCATGAGGAGCACTGTCAAATCAACCAGTGGAATATAATATATCTGTAAGTGCTTCCTTCCCTGCAGCCGACGCAGTACTTCCAGGTGTAACGGTGTAGTGCTGCTTGTGAGCGTGTTGGATGTGTCTCCGAGGACACGTCCGTGAACGCATGCGTGGACTGGTGGACGGTGGATGTCAGTGAGAGGAACACCCACAGGCTATGTTCTCTGGAATAATCGCTCATTTTACCGGCTCTATGTTGAACGCTCTCCGACGAGATCTCATTGAACCAGCGAGCGGGGAACCTAATTACCTCTGCCCGATGGACAGAAAATGATCACTGTGAATGTAATAAGGCTTTAACATGTTTGCTTGAGAAAACGACCTGGGACTCCCCGTCGTGTTTTGAATTAGAAAGACGACAGGTTAAAAACCCACCCGTGTCTCCGACTCCGTGGCTAATGTGGAGTCGCTCAGTTGCTCATCTCTGCTTTGTTCTTCAGCTCTAAATTTCTATGCATTAGTCAAAGGCCTGCTTTGAAAACCATGACCCCCAAGAACGCTGGCGTCTGCTTGATGACGTTTCGTCACTTGGTGTCACTGTAGAAAAGATAATAGACGTAAGACTGACTCTTGAAGATAGTTAAGCCCTTCAAATGCAGTGTTTAACCATTTTTGTAATTCCCGGAACCAAATTTCCAAGTAGTTACAAACCCATTCAGTGCACTGGCAGGTGAGCACCTTTATTATAACCTATACTAAGTGATACAATCTGTTACTCACTCTTGTTTAATGACATCGCCCACACACGAGGAATTTGCATAAACTGATGCATCGGTGTATTTTTATTTTATCCATCTCACAGCTCACACTTTCAAATATTTCTTAGTTCAAATTGAAACTAAGCTAATAAAGACCGGACACCTCCGGCCCCTCACCATGGTAACCAACTTACCGATTTCCATTACTGTTCTTCAAAACAGTAAAAAAACTACACCCAAAAAGAAGAATATATAGAAAAGCCGCTGAACTATAAAGCAAGTATTAAGGATCCATCATCTGAATATTATTCCAGGGGGAGGCTTTTATGGATGCTTTAAATTGGGTGATTTTATGACTGCAGCGGTCTATGTAATATAATCACATTCAACTCACTAAAAGCGCCTCTTAAATTCGCCTTATGTTCACTTGCTTCCTTACTATCCCTGACGTGACGGGGAAAACAAACTGCCGTGACTTTTTTTGGGGGGCGAATCATTTCCACCTCATCCTGCAAACCGTAGCGACCAAATTTCACAACTCGTCACAACTCAACTCGACCGTCAGCTTAGAGCTGCGTGACCAGCTTTCTGTGTAGCATCTGTCCTCTAGCCATACTGTAGCTTTACACTACACCCTGCCTGCCTAGCTGGCTGCCTGAGAGCACTTAAGGTGTCCACGGCTAATTCCACCTGAGCCCTTAATTACCTCATTAATTTAGGCTGACAGGATAGGTTAAAACCCCTCTGTGATCCCCAGGCTCCATACACGGACATTAGCCACTGAATGGGAGGCCACAACCTGCTCCCCTTTTTTGAGACCCTTAAGTGTTTAACAAGGTTTATATCTAATCCACAACTTTATCTTTATGGATCATGGCCTGTTTTTTAAGCTGCTTAATTGATAATTGGCTTACCGTTGAACTAACATCATCTTAACACTTGGCAACAGTGGAAAGTCTTTTCTGAAGATGGGTTTTAGGGACATTAAACCTAAGGAAGCTAAACTAGGATCACTTATGAAACCATCAGTTGAGGTATTTCCACTGTGGCAAGTGATCTCCCATTTAGACTGTTCTATAAAGGTGAAGGACAGAGAGCCAGAGAAATGGAAAAGCTTCACAGAGGACTGCTTCACACAGAGGACTAATATGGAGATGACTAAGGGAAGGGTTATATTGCTCTACGTGGGTGGGATGGAGAAGAAAACATCGCCATCACAGAACAAAAAGGGGAAGGCATCAATACCAAAGGAGATCATGAGAGGGCGAATGAATCCATAGGGACAGGGAGAGAGTTTTTACATCTGCAAGTGATGTTGCACTCTCCTCCCAAAAATGACATCACCAGCTAAACACACGACAAGCTTATGATCTGAAGACAGCGTCTTTCAAATAAGCTAAATTGTGTGTGGATTTTGCACAAAGATGTGGTCATAGATTTTAGCCTGTGTAATGATCTGATCGTTTGGATCATTTGATCCCTTTTGGGAAAGTTCGCCCATTGTTGCCGCTAGAGTGACTCATTCCAGTGAGCACGGGTTAAAATGGGCCATTCATTAAAAAGCTAAAACACATCATGTTTAAAATAGAAATGAGTGAGGTGATGTAAGAGCAAGAATGGTCAATAGACATTTTTAAATGCCTTTTCTTTATTATATTTGGTTTATAGATTTGGACCTAGTCCTTTAACGGCTGTATATGACAGAGACGCCGTAAAGGTCTCCTCAGGCAAAGCGACATCTTCTTACTCAGGACTCCATTACTGACAATGCTACAATAACTGGAACAAGCATGACCCTAAAACTTTGTTTCAGAAACACTCTGGACACGAAACACCTGGAGGCGACAGGAAATGCAATAAACGGAAAAGGATGATAAGAAATATGAAAACTTTTCCCACATGAACTTAGCTAAACTAGGCCAAAACTAACGCCAAGCAATAAATCACACCAATTTCCAACAAGTAACTTGATAAAAGTCGGGGCTACAGTCGACAAGCAGCGATGAAGCCCCTGCCTGTCCTTCCCACACCTGCAGGCTCGCTTCCCATCCTTTAACAAACACTGAATAAACTCCACTGGCAGTTTACAGCTCCATTAAATCAACCGGCACAGTGGCGGAGTGTGGAGGGGCGAGGTATTACATTTGTGTTATTGGTCAAATATTGTTGGCCTGTGAAGGAGAGAAGGTGATATCCTGCATGGGCCAGGGAAATGTGGAAGGCGAGGGGGGACTGGGGGCTGGAATGTCACAGCTATGTCCTTTCTGATAAGTGAGTTTTCTCTTGCCTTCAACCCCCTCCCCACTGTAATAAGAGTCGACACCTATTTGTGACATATGGCGATATCTCTGATTGCCTGGGGCGTGATAGCATCCCGACGCCGGGTCGAGCTGGCGATGGAGGGGCAGCGCGACTGACTGATGGAGAAATAGAGGGGTTTGTGGCTCAAATGCGCCTGGTCACTGTGATATTATTTCTGTAGGAGATATGGAGGCTCTGTGGGGGCGTCAATTTATTCGCATCTGTATTTGCTAGCCGCTGGGGGTATTCAGTGTTGCGGGGCAGAGCAGACACGCTTCTGCAGGGGCGAATCCCGCCAACTGTGCCACTCCCCAGGTGTTCAGAACACAGATGTGACGCGTCTTCCCTCCAGCACATTTATGTCCAATCCCGGGGTTCCTTCACAGGTGGCCATGCCGATTACGCCCCTAGTTAGATGCGACCAGGAGGGAAAACTACTGCTGCATCCGCCTCACTCGGGTTCTCTCCAGGTGGAAGATGAGTGCAGCTATTTTTAGCTCATTTCAGACAATAAGCTTAGGTTAACATGAACATACGCAGAGTTTTTTGGCACTAAAAGAACACGTAGAAAAACCTCAAAAGTAAAGGAGTCGTAATTGATTTGATTTCTTCAAGGTCACGCTCAGGGTTAATAGGTAAGAAAGTCAGAAATGTGATTCGGAAGGAATGTAACACTGTGTGCTCATCGATTTAAGGGATGACAATATATATTAATTATTAATTATTATTCATGATAATATATATTAATCCTTTTAAAGCATTATTGAGTTTGAGATGACATGTGAGCTTCTTTCTTCGTCTAAAGTCTGAGATGAGGACGCTATGCTTGGGAGTGGCCGACCACACAGCCCTTACAGACAGTATAAGGAAGCTCCTCATAGTATTTCTAAAAGCCGCGTTTACAGATCACAGATCAGTGGCCAAATGTCCCCGGCATGATAAAACGCTGTCTGTTTGCTCATCGAGTCTGGTCAACATCTAATGTGCCTGACAAAGAAGGTCGTCGAGGTTAGACAAAAGCACATGTACAGTACTAGAGGGGTTGACTGGTATAAATGTGGAAACGCCGAAAGATGATGTTAAACAGCAACCAGCAAAGAACAATTAAAGAAATTAAGATTTAAGTTTCAGACGCTACTATAGCTAGCCTCTAAACCATCTTTACCCGTTCTTTCCCTCTCGTTTAGCTTTTTACCATATTAATACCAGCAGGGAACTAATTAAACTGCTTATTTATTACACTGGCTGCAGACTTCTCTGCTCACGTATTACCTGTTCTTTTTCATACACTCAGTTATGAATAGTGCTCAGGTGCGTAATTCCATCGCAATTTTCACGTTTTTAATGAGCTGATGTAATCTGCAATCTTTCATATATCCTCTATCAAATGCGGCGGCATCCCCTGCGTTGAAAGCTACTTGAGGGGAATGAAAGACCTAGTGTATTGGTATTGGTCGTTTGTAATAGCCAACATTAATGACTACAAGGTTTGTGTTTCTATAAAATCTTTAAGGGTTCCTTGCTGGAGTATCTGGAGCCGTGAAGCGACAAGAACACAATTCATGTAATAACTTTCTGTTATTCCTTTCAATTACCTTCAACCTCTGATAAAGCTCTAAAACTTTGGGGTAATAACCTTTGCGGCTAATGGTCTCAGACTGAGTAATGCGCCATAAAGTCATCAGGCTTTAAAGCCGACGCTGCCTCGCGACCTTGCGACCTGTGATGAAATGCATCTTCAGGCTAATGTGTGAAGGATTGCTACGACTAAATCGGAATCTTTTTATTTGTTTTAAGGCACAGTGGCAAATGGTACAGCACACGCGCTCGAACCTGTCGGGACACAGGTGGAGTCTGAGGCGACAGACACCAACAACTACTGGCCACAGTTGGGACTCCTGTAACAGCACTGACCTTTACTTTACATGAGACAACCTGCTGCGAGCTTTTATTGTGTCGTTAGGCTGCGCAAGGGTTTAAAATGTCCTCTCTGCGTCTTTCCGCCAGTGAAAGGACTTGAACGCAGTGTTTGAAGTTTTAAATCAACATCTTCATTTAGGTTAAGCTACTTTGAAGTCATCATTAATAGCGGGTTGATGACCATTTGCAGAGCAGTAAAAAAACCCCGTGGCAGCTTAAAAACTGACACGTTCCTGATCAAGATTCGTCAAATGAATCTCAATTAGGCAACATCTCCGCTGACACCAGAGAGCTTTTCCATCTAATGAAGTAGCTCATATTATTACACTGCTGGTGAATCGTTGGACTAAACTCCTGACGGGGGGGAGTTGGGGGGGTAGGACAGACAAAGAAAAAAAAATCATCTCCAATGTCTCCTCATCATTTTCATTTCATCACCTTTCTTCCGTATTGCCCTGCAGATCACAGAGAATATTCACCTAATCAGATTTATAATTTATCCCATTTAAATTCAGTCGACTTTCTCAAACTCTAAGACGGTGGGCGGAGAGAAAGAGAAAGAAAGGGAGAAAGAGAAAGAGAAGCAATTTATAATCTACAGAAGAAAGACACCTAGTGTGGGTGACCTCTATTTCAATGAATAAAGATTGGCTCTTCTCTAATGAGCATCAATTATTAACTGTTAGTGTCTCAAACTCTAAAATCACAGAGCCGCCTCCTAGTAGTCAAAAGCTGAGGAGCTGTCAGGCGTTTAACCACTTATGAACTTATTTACTCAGTTATTACAATTACACACGCAGTCATCTGGACACAATTGCATTTCTAGTCAGAGCGATAGTGTGCCAAACGATCCTTCTGGAATTTGAAAAAAACAACTTGAATGAGCAGCAGGGTTCGCTTTTACATCTACACCGTGATAAATTAAAACTGAGAGGAAACGTTCGATCATCTCCATGTCAATAAAAGTTTAGTGTTCAATTGCATTCGAAAACCAGTATATTCCTGAAGTCAGACATGACTGCACAGACAATTCTTGTAGGTTAGGAACACAGTTATACATACATATGGTCAAATCAAAACAGTATGTTAATGTTTGCTTAGAGAGTAAGTCGTGATTTTCTTATATTATCATGTAACTATACCACAATTTATCTGTCTTTGGATTACAAGGTGAATCACACATCCATATTCATAGCATGTACACTATACCGCACATAAAGTCATATTTACACATCTACGCTTTATTGTAGTGTCAAGACAACCTGACTGATGTGATTTCTGCTGTAAATGCACTAGTGGGAGCAACATCTATCGTTTGAATGCCACTGTATATTTCTGCGGCGTGTCAGTGAGAACATGCCACAAAATTATTCCCTGCATACGAAGATGGTTATGACGCCCTAAAGCTATAAACCCATCTTTTGTGCTCAAGGGACACAAACTAGTATTTCATTCAGGCCCGTATCGTCATAAATACACACACGTACAGTATCAAAATGATCACAGATCATTTGATCGCTGGCCTCTGGTCTCGTATCCAGTTAACTATGGCCATCAAAGCCCCCTCCCACCTGTGTGATCCATCAGGCCTCAACCTTCATCTTAACGAAAGAGGACACAAATACAGAAACTGGCACAGGGTTCCAACAGACTACAAAATTTTCAGAGCTACACGGCTCGACAGAAATCTGTTTTCCCTGTTCTAAATAGGATTAGCAAAATGTTGTCCCACTGAGTGTGGAGAGAGAAGCAGGCGTGTGGAAAATGTTCTTCAATAAGAGGAATCTTCTGGGTGACACAAATCACGCTGAGAGGCATAGCTCCCCTCTGTTGTTGGCCACCGTGCCAAGCCTACGCACGGGCATAGATTTTTACATAACGCACACACCGATTTGCACATTCATGAGTGTATGTGTACAATCACACTCAAACAGCTAAATATCAAGTCCAAGTGTACATGCACACACACACACACAAAACACCACAATGAAAAGGGTGTGAAATGAGTCCAGGGTGTGCTGCACTGTGGGGAGGCTTTAACACATGCTTGGACACCAGTGAGCAGCCACTCGCTCTGCACTGTGAGCTGGTCAAAGCAGCTCCAGAGGCTGGCTGAAAACAATGAGCTGTGTCATTGACTGAGGCCTGGAGCTTCAGTGGAGAGACAGTTCAGAAACAGAAACAACCACCTAAATATATTCCAGCTGAGAGATGAGGCTGCCTTTCATCACAGTACGTTCCTAAAGCCGTTTCTGTCCGTACACATCCACAAGAACCCGCCCACCTGATTCTTCAGCACCATGGACAGCGTCCTGAGGTCACTCACACTGTTTGTCTTGTGTGATCTCCCGCTTATTGAGCTGCCCGGTCGTTCTGCCTTTTTGACAACGTACTGAGGGAAAAGGCCACACCTAGTCACGCGATCAGCTGTTACAAAGGTTAATGCTACGCATTTGTCAGACCACTTGAGTGAAAGCGGAATGACTGGATGTCGCTCACATCTCGAGTGCTTAAAATGCCATTTTAATCTGGTGTTGTGTGGAGGGCAAATGCCAAACACACGCTCGCCGCCCCATTACTTACTGACCTATCAATCATTTTTCATTGCACAGATTCAATAAAAATATATTTATTTATTTATTTGCATATTATTTGGGAGACAGACAGATTACTCTGATGTATAACCCCATTAACCTTGGTTAAAATGTGATCAACATCAAGGAATACAACTAATTGTGCCCAGTGTCCATGTGAATCTCATGTAGGTGCCGTTTTCCTCCACTTTTGCTCATTTGTACTATGCCACCGTGGAGCAACGACAGTCATGATCGCCTCCACCCAGGTACTTTCATTAAAATCCAATCACAGGCTTCCCAGATATTGCAGGCGACATTTGGATGTACGGACCAGGTGTCGATCCGGGCTCTTTAATCTCATTTGATGTCTTGGCTTATTGCACAATTTTTAGGATTAATAACTCCTAGATGCCCTTGAGGAACGTTTGTAGTATTTACCTTTAGAATTAGCTGGAAAGCAAGGCAGCAGCGTCAAATACATAAATGTATACGGGTTAGTCGCTGCGTGACAATACTGCAACCGCCTCCATCAAAACGAATAGTCAGCACAAAGCTTTGACGTTTAGACAATTCAGAATCACCTTTGTTGTCTGAAGGTTATCTACTCATCACGGAGTGTGACTGTCTGTCCTATTGTTCATATAGCAGCATGTAGATACAACAGCTGCTAAGAGGCTGATTCAGTACTTAAATAAAACTACAGAAAAACATTTGTATAGTTTAGTCATAAGCTTTGAGATTTAGTTTAGTAGACATTTAGTATTCAATAGTAACGCTACCATCTTCTCTGCCAGCAGCCATTGCTTCAGTTAAAGATTTGATGTATGTGAATTTTTATTATTCATTAGCTAGCATTAAAACAGGCTGCGGTTGAATGTAAGGTCAGCCCCCTGGGCCAATCAGGGTAGGTGGTCATGAATCATGCAAATTGGGTGTAAGTGGCATAAAAAACACTGCAGCCCAAACAGCGGAGAGATCTAAAATATCTAGAGACTGTACTTCCTTTTCAACTTTTCCATATTACTAATAAAGAATAAAAAATTCACTTGTAGGTTGAGAAGTGATTTCAACAGTCCATCCTTTCAATTCGAAGTCACACTAATACTTTGACATTGCAAAATAGTTTCAGTTGTAACTTTTTAAATTGTCCTTATGAAATTATGAGTGCTTGCACATGCATATCCTATAATATTTTCCCTCCTGCTCCAAGAGCTCAAAATGTCTGAGTCTATTAAACTCCAGACTTGGAAGGGTCTGTCAGACTGTGGAGGGCAGGTAGATTCGAAACCTTTCTATAACCCTGTCAATGAATCATCTTCAATTCGCTGTGTGTGTGTGTGAAGACTGATTCCCATGTGCCAGACTCGTGTGTGCATGTCTCACCTCCGGTGATGGTGTGGGATTGCGGGAAAAGAAAGCGGGGACGGGAGGTTAATCTGAGGTTGGTACAGTTCATCAGATTCCTGATGTGATGTGTGGCAGCAGAAGCAGCAGACAGGGTAGAGCCTGGAGAGCTGAATACAGAACGCTGAAAAGGTAAACAGAAACATGAGACATTTGCGACGATGGGAGGCGTCTTTAGCGTTGTACCGGTTACTTTGTTTCCACTTAAAAAGCACAGATAACACACTGCTCTCTCTGGTACCTCAGTACCAGGCAACACAGACGATGCAAATTCACCCAAAACACAGAAAAGGCAAATATATATGATATATATATCTGTCCAACTATCATATGCCTGTCCTTCAATTCACTTATTGACTCACCTCCTCGGTCGAGTCTTGGTGTTTAGACTGGAGAATGAGTATCTTGCAGAAGCTGCTAAAACATAAACTCAATATTAGTTATTCTTTATTAAGACATATGAAGCTATACACTGTTGTCTAATATGATTGTGCTTCTATGCTGACAGTGGCATTAGCAGGTGCATGTACAGCAAGGCACAGCTGCCGAGATGTCAGGAGGCTGTTCGTCTTGTTAGCTGCATGAACACAATCTTAACGCCATCAGAGGAGTTAATAATTAAGGCTTTATTAACAGTCTACTTTAAGCAGAAATCCTCAGCGTTAACAGCATTAACCTGAAGGTTAAAGAAAAACGCTTTGGAGCGTGGCTCAGACGCCGTCAGCTTTGTGTGGCGTTTTGTCGAGGAGGCATGTGTGTTGACAGTGCCGGCAGAAAATGCAAAAAGCGATTCAGATTAAGAATGCTAAGCCTCCAGAGGTACAGCCCCTTCTGCCGCCATATGAAAAGACCCAGAATGAGACCTGGCATATGCTCGGTTGGATTAGCGGGAGAAATGACTTCCATCAAAAAAGTGATTACAGCACCTCTTAGCCAATGAGGAAGAATGAATGAATAATTATAGCACGGAGAAGCCGGAAGGAAGGTGAGAAAAGCAGCAACTGAAAGGCTGAGGAAGAGGCAGGTTTGCAAAAGCAGGTATTTCAAGTGCGATGTTTGTGAATGCAGCAGGATTCACGGCCTGTGCATCGTGTTTCACATCCTGGAAACGCGAGCAGTGATCAGAGCACGTTCTTTTAATACTCACCCAAAATGATCTTTGAAGCATCTGAAATGAGAGAAGAGGAAGACTCAGTAAGTCAGTGTACGAGAAAAGGCTGCATGAATACACCCGTGTTTACAATGAGATCAATGGAGCGTTCAGGTGAATCCCTAAACGGAACACCTCTCATATTGAGTTAACGTGTCTTTATTTTTAATGTTTTGTTTACTTTCGGGTGAATCGGCTGCAGGTCCGATGTTATGGATTTTATCCTGAGTGAAATGAATAGCTCCTCGCACCGACCCAGACGTTCACATTACTTTGAGAAATGATTGAATAGGGAATTGTGTGCGACAGGAATTTCAGGGCTCACATAGACCCGCGAGAGACGTGAAGGCTGTGGCAATGGAAACTTTAACATCGGCTGATATGATGATGTAGTCAATGCAACTTATGAGTATTTTACATCTCTGGACATGGTGGTTGATGTTATTTTCACTGAACTCACCAGAGAAAACACATTTAACTCATCCTACACGTTGTGGTGACTAGTTTTATCTATCATTTGAGCCAAATAGAAAAACGTTTTTGCCGAACTGTGCTTTGGTGGTTTTCGCTCTTCGGCACGTCTCTGTCAGGATTTAGGGACAGTGTGACATCGTTAGGGTTACAAGCCACAAGAAAGCACAACTGACAAGTTGCCACCGTTCTATTATGCAGCCTCAAACATTGTTATGTGTTGTGATCCGTTGTTTCTTCTTTTTTTTTTTATCAGCTGACAAGTTGCATTGGCAAATCTAGCCTTTGTCAAGTGTTTGCTGGTGATTCAAGACAAAAATTCTGTTATGTAGCAAGAGGAAATGTGACACGACACAGTGACAAACCATCTCCAGGGAGGAAACTCAAGGCAGAACGTGTCAAGGTCCACAGACACCAGGCTTCAGTTAGTCAATCACGTCTACAGGCCCTAAATAAGAAATAAATACCATATTTTTTGCAAATTCAATCACATTTTTTAATGTCAAATCCAATGCGTTGTCAAATTCAGCTGATATTTACCCCGAGAGATGTCTGAGGTTCTCCTCTTTATAGCTACATTGTGCAAACCATGTTTTATAGTTTCTGCATTTGCTGATGTGAACTCGGAGCCAGATTTAGTGAGCATTCTGATTCGAATTTGTCACACATCCCGAGTCTGGAGTCGTGTATGTGTGTTAGTTATCAAACAGGTGCAGCAGCCTGGAAAAGCCCGTCCTGTCAACTGAGGCGCATTCAGCATGTTTAGGAGCTGGACGATGACTGAAGATGTAGGTTGTAGTTAGTGTTTAAAACGTTCAGGTGTTGAACAAACGTCCATCGTTCTATAATTGACGCACACCCGAAAACACCAGAACATATAACAATCTCCACATCCAGATAAAAATATGAAACCTGTGAAATTCTCTCAGTGCAGAGCGCCAACGCTGACAGACGACACCATCGGGTGATGCTACAGCCAAGCCGCCAAGCGCTGGCAAACACGGTTTCACTTCTTCTTATCCAACTCTAACAAGAATTCTCGATTTGAGCCTCTTCCACACAACCAGTCTGCCTCCTTCCTCACATTCATCCCCTCCTACAGATATCCCACCTGTTTTTTTCCTCTTTTTATAGCAATCTCACACCCCCCCTCTGTTTCTCTCTCCCCCGGTTGCTGCACTGTTTTGCCACGGCTCCCCTTTTCCCCTGTAGGGCTGTGTGTCTGCTGTAATGAATTGTATCTAATTGCCAACTGAGACCCGCAGCCTTAAATATAATTCTCAGGACACTTAACCTGGGTCACTGTGAATGATAAACACCCCTTAATAAATGGGCCTGGGCTTAGAGCAGAGGAGAAACTATTTCTCTCACCTGGGCCGTTCAGAGCAGGTAAGTCATACAACACACGTACAAATGACCAAAACAATGACTCTGGTTTTAAATCACCGTATCCATCCAAATATTGTGACAGCAGCAATACTTTAATGCTTCCTTACTGGAGTTTTACCATAAACATAAAAGAATAAATGGAATTTAAAAACTAAATAGAATCATATGGGAACGCAATTCACGTGTCTTTCCGCCAAAATGACGTAAATGCAGCATAAACTTTGGCTTTAAAGACTTGAGTGCTGTAAGAACAGTAAGAGTAGGGCTCAGCGTAGCGAAGCTGGCTCGCTCACTGTGGAGAGGAGCAGTACGCGCTTCCTTTATATCAAACAGCCTTCTCCCCAGTGCAGCTGTGGGGATGTTCGCCCCGTGTCTGTTTGCCAGCAAACCGACTGTAGTGGTTACGACGCTCATGCATAATTGAAAGCGCAGGGGCCCAGAGGACCTGAGGAGCACAGAGAAGAGGCACAGGTACCAGTTAGTGCGCCTGACCAGTAGGGCAACCTCCGACTCTGGTTTCAGCTCTCCACTCGCTCAGTGCGACAGACGCTGCAGCTTTTAGAAGTAAGAGTAAAACCTCTGCAGAAACGGCGCGTCTAATAGCAAAGCCCCACATGCAACCAGTGGCAGAATCTCAGAATCAGAATCAGGGAATTTTGAACGTATGAGCTACAATATAAAGATAACGTAGTTAAGTGTTTATGTTCAAACATCTCTCAGCGCTTACCCTGAATGCCTCACACTTCCATCAACCCCTTCTTTACCTCAGCCACATTTTCCACTGTGTGAGCTTCATAAACAGACCACACACCATCAAATCACACAGTGTGCATTAATAGGATGCTACAGCGTCTTCTCATTGCCCTGGAACTATTACTACGAAAGTCCCACGTCTTCCTCCCTGGAGAAAAGCAGGGCCGCTAATAACTCTACCAGCTCTTGTTCACCGAGTTCTGTACCAAAAGCGCAGATGAGAATGTTTTGTGATGGAGGGTTCAGAATCTCACGCCAGGTAAATATCCTAAAAAGCAATCCACCATAGCTTGACTAGACTCCGCCTGATTCAGCCTTGGCAGATGACTCTCACGCTTGGCACAAACAGGCCTCTGCATCAAAGATGCATTACCATCATATGCCAAATGCTGAGGACACTGCTAGCACCAGACCAGGAAAAATCATTTTTATCTGAATGACGCAAGTGATATTTACATACATTATGTTTTTGGATCCTCTAAACCAATCCAAACCTACACTACACTGATTCAACTGAGCAGTTAGAGCGTGATCTAGCTTTTTCTCAGCCAATCAATTTGATGTATATATAAACTGTGTATTTCTAATTCTCTCAATAGGTGACCAAAGATTTATCATCTTCCATTATTTGCTTATTATGTGTATCTTAAAGTCTGATTGTTGACGCTCACCAAACTTCAAAATCATAGTCTCCAAAAGTAACGTACTTACATCTGTACAAACAAAACCATTTGTTCTTGTTTCACTCTTCGACCAAACGGCGTTTCCCCAGATAAACACCATTATCACAGCTTTATTCTCTTATTCCTACCCTGAGGAAACAAGCCAGGGCAAGAAAATACCGTCTGATGCGATATGCCCAGCACAGATGCGTTTACAGTGTGTTATTAATCACAGGAAGATCATTTGCTCCTCGGAGTCGCCCAGGAGCTTAATTTCATTTGTTCCCATCGATTTAACGGCCATTTCAGAAACAGTGGGTGGTGTGGGGCGTGTGGGCTCAATACAAGCTATTGATCAGAAGCTAAATGACCTTGTGTACACAGTGACCGTGGAAACCAACAAAGAGCATCGCTCAAAGGTCTCGGAGCGTTTAACACTGCAACGTTAAGAGGCAGCAGAGCTCCGCTGCCTGACAGCCAGTCTGTCAGAAAACGTGGACCGAATGAGCGGCGCACTGCTTACACACCTGCCCACACAAGCGTCAACTCTTTTATCCCGAGCGCAATTAATCTCCCTGTTCATATTTGCGCTCCCCGCACCAGGAGCATTGTCGTGACAACCGATTCCACGCCAGCCAGATAGTTTTCATGCTCCCACTTGTACTTGGCACAAGGAGTCAATTACGAACACCTTGCGACCTTTAGCCCTCCCGCACGTGAACCGCTGTCCCCGCGCCGCCACATCACAACTAACTAGAGCCTGGGGGAGCCCGCGCTCTCCTGGTGCGCACACAAACATTGTTTACACAAATTACATGCTATAGGAGATGATTAACTACCCAGCTGAACCCAGGCTCCACTTTGGCAGCGGTCCCACAGCACAATTTATGAGGTTTTTGTGCGTTTGTGTGTGGCTGGGAGAGGCGTAGGGGTTAATAGAATAATGAGACTGCAATACTGTCAAGCCACCAAGCAGGAATTAGTGGCAGCGAATGAACTGCTCTTTTGTTTGAGGCTCTTTGATTACTTAGATGGCAGCAGAGGGTGCGAGTTTCTAATCCTAATCACGTTAGAGTGCCCCCCCCCTCCACAAATCCACTTTCTTGCACACAGGTAACGGCAGGTTCTTGTGCCTGTGTGTGCGTTAAGGAGGTGAATGATGGATATATCTCGTTGCCTGGCTTACCTTATCAGCAGCAGGGCCAGTATGGGTTTCATCAGGAGCGTGATGAAGCCGGAGATACAGGTAAGCCAGGCAGCTTTTGAGGAAGGGGACACACACACAAAACAAGATTGGCTTGTCTTCACGGCAAAATAAATGGTGTTGTTGAAGAGGGAGATAGTCAAAGAAGAAAAGGGGGAATGGCCTTTAGGGTGCAGCCCACTTGATAAAGCCTCCAATGTGATTAAAAACGGTAAAAGGAAAAGGGGGACGCAGAGCTTAATGGAATTCGCACTGATGGAAAACTGTCAAGAACTTTTTTTAAGTTGTAGGAGTGGCAAATTAAAACATGTTAAGATAGCACTTGAGTGACGAGACTTACACCACTCAAAACTAAATGAAATAATATATGACATATCGTAAGAAAGTCCCTTTCTTTATAAAAGCATCAGAGTAAAGTCTGACAATGAAGCTGCCTCGTTGACATCACTCTAGTCTTGGACTGGTCGACCACTCTCTGGTGGTTCTGGCTCATTCTCTGTCCTTTTCCCCCTCTCTGTTCTCCTCTGCCAACCAAAACTAATAAGATCCATATCAGTAATGTCATGTTGTCCACTGGGAAGACAATTCTCGCGGAGAGTCGTCTGTCAGGGGAGGAAATAGCACAAAGTTTAGGAGCAAGGGGCAAAACGATTCGTAGGCCAAACAAGGTTGCTACACTTATTACAGCTGTGACAGGAGGAAATCCCTAAACCTACTAAGGAGTGAGACAATTTCTCCATCAGTATTCATATTCACAAGATCAAATAGTGCTGCTCCCTGTTGACATCAGCAAAACACGGTGCGCTAAGCAGCTGTTGCATCCCGCGTCACCCGGGCGTTAAAGGCCAGTCCAGATGTTTGTGAATGTGCTGTGGGTTCTTGCAGCACAGCGTCCAGGATTTCTGCCTGTATACAAAGAGGCTTTTATGTCCTTGTTACACACGGAGACGCTCTTCTCCACTCCTAAAATTACTGCTCTCAGCTTCCACAGCACATTCCACAAAAAGGTACCAGCCGATGTGTCGTGACCCAGAGTCACAGCGGAAGGCATGTCCTAAAACTATACCTCTGACGCAGACAAACGGTGGCTTCTCAAAGAGACGGTCCACAACTGCTATTCTGAGAAAACAACTGAGAGAGAAGGATGAGACACTAGAGGGGTGTCAGGAGGCAAACAAGGACGCGGAAGAGTAAAAAAGAAACGAGACAGAGAATCAAACAGACAACAATTAAGTGCAATAAGACAGAGACAGGGGTTTAGGTAGGAGGCCGACTGGCTGAATGAGACGACGACTGAAAGGAAGCCTGTCGCACTTGAGCTGACACAGCGTCTCCTCGTCTTGTCACAGGGATGGAGAGGCCTGGCCGGGGGAATTGAGAGGAGTGGAAAAAGCTGGATCCCAGGCCCACAGTGCCCATCACTGTCACTCATGTCTGGCATTACAACTCATTCTGGTGACATGCAGAAATCCCCTGAGTTTGAAATACAATCGCTTCCCCTTCCACCCAGACTACTTGCAGTCGCCTTGTCTGCTCCCCCAACTCCTTCTGTGTCATCATCACCCAGTCTCCTCTTGAATGACACACCATAGCTTCTGCAGAACGTAAATGTCCACCTATCTGTCCGATGGCTCTCGTCTGGATGCTATTGCTCCGACTCCACCTCTATTTTGTGGCTGCAGCTCTATCCTGAACGGCAGCTCCTGCTACATCAAGAGCGATCTCACCAGCTTCTTGCCACGCTCTCATGCAACGCGTGTACATGCCCCAGCGCTCCTACGGGCGAGCGCAAATCGGTATGCGCGGCAGTGATGCTCATTCGAGGCGACCAGTCGTTCCAGGCCTATTAGAGAACTACTAGATTGAAGAACTGAGACCCGAGTCCCAAGAGCAAGAAGGTGGGTGCAGAGCGCAGCGACAGGCTGGAGCAAAAAGCCACATTATCACATTTCCTGCCGCTATTTTCCAATTAGCTCGCTATCGATCAGTTTAAAAGTCTCTTGACGCACTGTGCCTTTTCCCGACTGGGCCTGAAGCCACTTTCCGCTTAAGTTCCGTCAAAATTTCAGCATGCAGGAGGTGGACAAGCACACTTGCCTGGGAAACCATCCAGACACTCTGGGACAGCACAGAGTTGAATCGGTTTAATTCTGATTACATCCCATAACACAACATACAATGTATTTTGATGAAAACATTAAAGAATTTAGGTCAAGGTACCATGAGAGCCAATCAAGGGGCATCAGTGGGATCTAGGGCCCACACAGTCGCAGGTGTAACAATTGCTCCGAGCATTTCAGGTGAAAGTGATTCACGAGGAATGTTTTGCTGTCAATTGTCTTCAGAGAAGCCTGTTGACAAGTGGATTTGCATTTGCAGGTAGTCAAATAAAACAGCAAACATTTACGTGCCTTCACTGTTTTCCATCTACTGAATCAATAGTGGTGCTTAATCAGCAGCTCGCTGACAACACATGCTTATAGAGCACAGACAGCCCAGCACTGGCAGAGCCGGAGCGCAAATAAACAGACGACTCGTACGCTACATGGCTATTTCACATGTTGTACTATTGATTTTGGATTTATTTATTTGCACCTGTGTCTTCTACAGCCAGATGTTGCTCGCAAGCTGTCAGCGAGGAGCTGGTTATGCATCCTGAACGAGCATCACCCGCTTATCTGCAAACGTTCCCATGGATACCTGTTCAGTTCTCCCTCCCACATCCTCACCCTCATCCCAAGGCCTCATTGATCAGCCTAGCCCTGGCTCCTGACCGCTGGTCAGTCGGCTTGATGCCTTTTGTGTCTGGGTGAAGTGAAAAGTATTATTATATTAGAATAATATTATATTATAAATCAAACCAGAAGCATAAAGACAGAAGAGCCAGTGCTTAGTCCCTGAATGTGAAACAGAGGAGGGCGAATAGATGGGTTAGTGGAAACGATGGAGGCGTGAGGAGAGGGAGGAACAGATAAAATTAAAGACACAAGCTCAGTTCTCAGCAAGATCTGAGGGTAGAAATTAAGAAATAATAGCAGTGAGGGAAAGGGAGGCTGCACCCTCCCATAGGGTCAGTTCACAAAGCTCAGCGGGCCTCCCCGAACCAAGCGAGGGCCGAGCATCCACCTCCAGCCCACACCCTGATGACGAGCTCCTCAGATAAACACTAGAAGCTGCATCAATCCATCTTGAGACTGTCAGCGTCCAAGCGCTTCTTCACGAGTGTGGACACACTGAATAATTGCATCCATGAGACTGCATAAATTAGACGGCAGTTAGCCTTAGCGCGAGGATCAGCGCCTCTTACGTTTCTCAGATGGGCCAGATTGATGGGAAGAGGTCGGGATAAACCATCATTTCCATTTCATTCCTGTCAATAAGCATTTCATAATGGGGGGATAAAAGAGGGGGAGGGGATTTGTTATTATAATGCATGAAGGCTATTATGATCATATTTTGTTGCAAGGTGACAGAAAATTGCACAGAGTCATGTGCAGATGAATGATGTGATTATAGAATAATATGGACATTTGGTGGAGGAAAATATTGGAGGTTATCAAAATAGATGCAAGCCTGAAGTAGCAACGAGTCCACATTGACGGTTCTCAAACATGAAACGGAATAAAAGCAGTGAGGCAACAGTTGGCTTGAATCAAATATCTGTAAAAAGAAAAATGCTGACTGTCATCTGCCGTAACAGTGGATGCATTTTTAATCAGTTTCACAACAACTGGAGACGTATCCAAATATTTGCGCTGTTTGGAAGCCCCTGGTTTGCTTGGGGATTGGTGCATTTTCTTTCTGTCCTCCATGTTTTCAGTCAATCAGTCCTTAGATAAAAAGAGCTTAGAAAGATTATCCCCCTGGCTTGCATGCCATTATCATTAATCAGTGTGTTATTGACTGCTCTGTCCTTTCCTGTTTCAAGTTCAGGCCTCCCTTAATCCACAGATTTTGCCCAGAAGCCACACATTCAACTCCAGGAGGCTCAGCGCAGCTTAAACCATGCCCCGCTCTTCCAGGTGCCCATCGATTTGCAACAAACCCTCTCGCGCCTACCAATCAAAAATGCCCAAAACACTGTGAGCGGTGATGTAAATTCATCCTCAACAGGATCTAGAGGCTGTTCCAAACAATTTGGCTACATTTCATTCAGGTAACATTCTCTCAGCTAATCTATCTATTGCTGGAAAGTTTGAAAAGCGATTGTTAGTTGAAATTGTTAAAAAATGACCTAATACAACAATAAAACAGTTCACAATAATAAATACAGTGTAAATGTATAGAGTAAGTAAAGAAAAAATCGTTTTAAGTATTACTTTAGCTCAACTGCAAGACAAGCACAAACGCCATCCAGCACCAGGAGCAGGTGTCCTAAAAAACTTAATGTGACAGTCACCATCAAGACGAAACAAAGTGCTCTCGGGCGGGAACCTGACCTCGCAGCAGCTCCCCCACTGTGCCTTGTTCCGAATCCAACCTAAAGATGTAAAACACGCAGTCGCAGGATTTCCAGGCATTCCTCAGCCATACCATGGGAATAGATGTTGCCAAACATGTTTGCGCTGGAGTACAAATCACGCTGTCAGTTTTCAGCGCGCCTGTCAAAGAAGCGAGACGTCAACGCAGCCAGTCGGGGACGACGGGAAGCACACTGACACAGCATCAGTCGATGGGGAGGGAAGTAGCCTCGAGCGGCGCACACGCACCGCCGGGACCGTGGGATCCATCTGCAAATATGACCTCAGCCTGATCGACGATGTCAAACAGAAAGATAAGGCCTTCCACTCGCTGCTAGTGAGCCTGCCTGCCCTGCTTCACGTGCACCAACATGTTTGTTGACAGGCAAGGCATGTTAGCTTAAGGTTGTGCGTGTGCTTCAGTTCAGCCGATGGCCGCGCACGCTCCCGGCTTCCGTCCGCCTTCCCGCCGTCGACTGCAGCTATTTGCCAACACATCCAGCCTGGTCAAACAGATAGAGATAATCTATGCAAATGAAACACTGTGTTTTCTCAATCAAAAGCCATTTAGCTGCCTGTGTACCTCCCTGTACGTGTTCATTGAAACCGTTCCCAGTGGGCTTCCAGCTGTGCTGGTTTGGAGATATGAGACTGATTAAAAAACAAAAGTGGTTTGTTTAGCTGCGAGAACGCGAGACAAATATGTTTTCTTTTAAAGTATGCCGCGATGTCAGACGCGTCTTCATTATTGTTCTTCGACTCAAAAGAGAACCCGGAAAGTGAGGGTTTCAAGAAGCCGACGAGTAGACGCTGATTAAATCTACAACAGTTCAGAGAATTACCATCCACCTCTGCAGTTCATGTCAGCCCTCCAGAGCTTAATATATTCTACATCACTTAATTACAAGTTACATGTTAGATGTAAACAAACACTAAAAGGCAGAGAACAGTTATTGAGAACGGTTCCGGGCTGACGTGAATGTTTTTCCACCCACTCGCTGCTCATAACTCCAATTTAAACAATATGACACGAGTGCTCTAGTGTTAAAGCAGCCAGCGATTTGTGGCTGAAACCGCGATGAAGCCCCCAGCGTGGCAAACGAACATTTAGCAGCTAAAGATGCGGATACTTCCCTGAGGAGTTCAGTGTGTCTATTGGACCTGCATTTGTCAGGCCAATGAGGCTATAATTGCAAAAAAGCGCTAATGTTGAAGCAAACTATTTGCTGATATATTTAATATATCCACTACATTAAACAGACATGCGATGTGGTTTAGTGCCTTGCTCCATGGCTGCTGATAAGGTAATCATAAAATTGTTTCGTTAAACGCTAGGACGGCCTGTCACCATGTCTCTTCACGCCTTTGCCAGAGTCTCATCCCTGTATGAAACTGTCAGCGTTATTTCCTTGGTTCACGCCAAAAAATCGTTTGTGCCCGTCTTACTTCCTATGCTCATCCCCTGTCCTCAGCACAAGGCTGAGCTCGGAGCCAGAAACCTGCCTCTCCAAACCACCCACCCCTCTCCTCCTCCCACCGCTCTCGCCTCTCCGTCTCCTTGCCCTCTTTCTCTCTCTATCTCTCCTGCTACAAACTCCAAAGTCTCCTAATTCCCGTCATGCTAATTGGAGCTGACAGACACAGCTAATTATGCGCAGATAATCTGCTGCATCTGACTAATTATAATTCCCATTAGCTGCCGATAATGCTCATTAGATTAACTTTCTGCAGGAGAAATTGGAAATAATAGGCCGGGCTCAGCGCTGCATCTTTTTGGTAATCACAGATAGGGGGGCGTTTGGCAGAGAGGGCCGGTGTTTGTTTGGTGTTAGGGAGGCAGGCGGGTAGCTCTCGGTGGCTGCAGTGGAAATAGATACAGCATCTGATCCAAATGTTATCTGATACATTTTGACCGCTTCTGCCGAAATTGAGAGCGACAGGGAGCCTGCGCGGAGGGAGAATTACGAGGCGTCAGCTTCCGAATGGCAACATGAAAAAAGACAGTTCAGAAAGTGGATCTCTACAGTAGAAGGCAGGTTTAAATGATGTATTTAGCAAGAATGCACCAACAGAGGTGCTACTTATGTTATACAGACACATAACTCCTATCCTTAACGTGCCATAAATGTCCAAGCAGGAAACTCTGGCACCAGTCCACGAACTCACTCTCCTTCTGTGATCACTCTAAACCACCCATCACACACACTTTTCCACTGAACAGAGCCATCTATTTACAGTATTCGTTGCCCACTCAGTGTAGTGCTGAGCTATCCTCTCTCGCTTTCTCCTGCATAGGATAATTCTGCGACTCAGTTACCAGCTGCGTAGCCGCGGCTTTTACGTGCCGTGGGAAAGGAATATCATTTAGCCCCCGATAGTCGGACAGCAGCGCCTGCAGGGAAGAACATAAAAGCAGGTCTACTCGCGGCTGCGAGTTTAACGTTAGACTGCAGCGTCATCTCATTCGGTTAAATGTTTGCTGTCCCGACTGCTGCGAGAACACACAGCAACTGATGGCATGGAAGATGATATCGCATCCATTCACACCCTCCTTTGCAACGCGTGCTTTGTTTTAGGCTTGAAATCATCTCGTCATGCCTAAACGGATCAGCTACCAACTATTATAACTGATGAAATAAAGAGTTGCACTTTACAAGCGGAGGTTATTAAGTAAGCACCGATACCATTTGAGTTAAAAAAAAAAGAAGAAAGAAACGAAATAAAAGAAAAATCCTGTTATGGCTGCCAAAGCTTGGAGAGCAATTGGACACAGAACCCAAATGTAATTTATTGATGCGGTGTAGGGCCGAGTAGCACAAAGCCTGAGGAACACACGGGCCCTAAAACCCACAAATGGGATATTGATCGCTTTGACAGGAGGGGAGAAGAAAAAAAAGTTATATTTAACTATGAAGTGTCTCGCTTACTCTATCCAGAGGTTAACGCTCGCCCCTTTTCTCCGGCGCGCATTCAACAGAGCTGTGACATTCAACAGCGTGTGTTCCTATGACAACCCATCAGACTGTCCGTAGGGAACGAGGCTGACAGCACCTTAGGGTATTTAAATGAAAAGGCTGATGTGAACTATATGTTCTATAGCGGACGTTAACTGTACTACGCTGCACTGTACCCGCTGATAGCAAGAAAAGAGAGATCAGTGGGTTTTTTTCCCTCCGCTGCACGTATTCATCTTCTCATTCAGCCCCTGGGGCCAGCAGTAATCCACAGTGTGTGTGTGTGTGTGTGTTGTGCAAGTGCCCTGCTTGTTTCTGCACATGTACTCCCATTCACAATGTCCTGAATTTGATCATCTTAAGCAGCATGTCTGGTACACAATAAGTATCACACGGAGAAAAACAAACACACACGCAAACAACACGGCTACTCTGTCTGAGATGGAGCCGGCTACAAACAAGTTGTGTCGGCTAATCACAGGCAAAGGAGCTTTGCAGCAATACTCATTGGTATGTATTTTAAAACACAAGCCAGGGCTGAAACCATAGCAACAATGATTTAGCAAGCAGGAAAATGGAAAGACAGTTATTGTCAGCATGGAAATATTCAAGCCCACCTCAACTCCGCCGTCTCCCTGCATATGTCCAAAATGCCTCTAAGTGGTGGTGTCCAAAAACATAAAACTGAAAACAACAGAAATGTGATTACAGGGCTGCTCACTCACTGCTGAAAAATACAAAGGGAGTTTGATTTGATTCTGCATTTCATATTTGGGTAGCTTCAGGCTTTCCAATTTTCTCTGCTACAAAACAAAAAAAGATCTCGCGTGTCTGCAGCGAAGTGGAAAAAGTGAAAGTCACTCCACATATGTTTTACCCCAAGATAAAGACCGAAAAAAAACAAAGTCAACTTCAAAAACTATTCAACCTAACCTGTCATTTAGCCATGGAACGCTTGTTTTTGTGACTAAAAGGACCCATTTGCATGTTATCAGCCTTTTAAATGAATCTGTGTAATGTAATGTACAAAAAGAAAATGTAAGAATTACTGCAACAAGTCTCAAAGCAGCAACTTGACCAATAACAAATCGAGAAACAAGCGATACAAAAAGGAATGGATGCGTTTAAGTCATCAATCAGAGTGGAAATGAGTCTAGGGGCTCTGTGTTTATCAGAACAAACAGCAACAACTCTATTCTAAGCAGCAACCAAATTAAATCCCAAATTAATATCAAGTGTCTTCATACAAGAAGCCCTCAGACGTTCATTCTGTGATTTTGTCATTTATCCTCTTCCAGCTGAAATCACAGTTTCATAGAATAACTATTGCTAAACTAACATTGATAACGTTCGTGTTTAGAATGTGAAAAACAAACAGATGGAATATGGACATGAATTATCCTTCTGTCCGCAAATGTAAATTAACAGCAGGGACTAGTACGGGATCTCTGAGGAACCTCCAGTTTACCGTAACACAAATAAAAGGCTACCACGCCTCAAAAACTATTATTTCTAGTCCAGACCGATAGGTAGAGGAGGAGCGGAGGTGGCTCACTGGTCCCAGCCTGTAAAAACTCACTTCCGTGTGTGTGTGCGCGAGAGAGAAACGGGATAAGATTAGGAAGAAATTCCATTATTTTTTGCTTTGTTGACTGCATGAAAAACTCAAACACAGCAACACATGTGTAAATGGGTGGAAGTCTGGCGACAGAGATAACAACTGCACAACGGCGTGCGCTGTGTTTTCATCTTCATCAAACTAATGCGCTGAAGATGAGGCTAGTGAACGTTTGCAAATATTAAAAAATACAATACATGTTCTTTGTTGTTGCTCTGCTCTTTCTTGGGTTTTTCCTCCAAGCAGTACCCAGCAGCAAATATTCAATACTTATTGAATGCCTTCGATGAAGTTTAAATAAGTCTCTATTACATGAAACGTAAAAGTGAAATCATTGCCTGAAGCCCTAACAGCCTAAAACCAAAGATAAGGAGTTTACTGTCACACAAAGTAGCATAAAGTAGCAACTGCTCAAAACCGAGAAGCAAATCTTTTAACTCTTTCAGCAAAACATAGTCAAACAAGTCATTTTGAACAACGGTAACTGTAGGAGAGAAGCTCCAACAACCAAAGGCTATGATCACATACATAAAAGCACCTCAGAGTTCTAATAAACACACCTAACCAGCGTTGTCCTTCAACGCGCTAGACGAAAAGTCAGAGGATCAGTCCACACGTCGCTCCCTCAGTAGCGCTTCCCTCGCCGTAACAGCCAAATTAGAGGCCTTTAACAACTGTGTATCACATTGTGTCGGCTGTTACAAGCTACAAAGCGACACTTTAAAGTGCAGCTGTCATTTTTATGTGGCCTAACAGAGCAGAGTATGAACGCAGCTTTTATGTGCAGTGGCCACTGCAGGGGTGGGCTTGGAGCTTGGAGTGGGGTGTTGGGGTGCAGATGTTGGCTGGCCCTTCCGCCACGACTTGTCCGTTTATCAGGACGCTCTAAAAACGTCAGCGCGGGCTTGATTCACATCTGGTGATTGTTGCGGCCCTGTCTGGCTTTCGGACTCGCCGCCGCTGCCCAATCTGCGCGTCGTGCTGACGAGGGCCAGAAGAACCACCTTGAGAGGTGCTCAGCGGCTGTAACGACGAGGCTGAGAGTGGCGCAATAAGAGGACGGGGAAGCAGCCGCGCGAGTGAAGGGCCTGTGCCATCACGGCTGAGTAAAATACACCCCTGATGCGTTTGTGTGCAGCAGTGGGAGACCTTCACATACATGGACGTAAGTGTAAACAGTGCAGCACTTCATCACAAGGTCTATTCCATTACACCGTTTGTCTGCTCCGTCTTAAATCCCTCAGTTCCCTCTCTACATTTCTTCACCCTCGAGTGAAATGTAACAATGACTGACCTGCACTGTCCAATCAATCTGGCTCCTTTGTCCTGTACGCTGCCTGTTTGCCTGAATGCTGCAGGAGTCCTATAAGAGGAAACAAGAAGAAATTTTCAAAAGGCAGCTCAACTGTCTAAAACGAGCTTCCAGCGGGAGAGAAAGGTCTACAGCGTCCTATTTGCATGAGTAGACAGAAGGTTAATAACACAAGCCCTGCTGTGACAAAGGAGAAAAAGAACATAGAGTTGGTAGGAGGGACGGAAAGTGCTGATCCTCCACTTCTGGCTCCTGAGAATCCATCTAAGACACAAGGGAGAAACATGGAAGTAATTAGAGCCCTGGATATATGATGGGTTTCATCTACACTCCCACCTCCCGTTTCCTCTGCAGAACCTAATTTAAACACGTTAAGACGGCAAAGCAGCACTGGCGATGATAGGTCTGGAAACTGGTGGCTCCCAGCATTGGGTACATGCGCCCCAGAGGATTCTTCCATTGTTACAATGAGGTTGATAGATTGTGTGAGTCAGAAAAAATGTAGGGAAAATCAGGAAAATCAAAGCGGCAAACACAACTAACCTTGAGCTGTGGTCACGAGCTTTGGGTGGAATGAGATAACGGGGCTAAAAGAGTTTTCATCTGTAGGACAGCTGTGCTCAGCATCAGACGCAGACGCAGAGTTGAGGGCGGACCAGTTGATGTGGTGTGGGGTGAGAACTCATCTGGGCTGCGAACGCCTCAGGGCCCCCTGAGGAGGAGCTGGAAACGATAAGCAGCAGATATTACATAAATGGTTAAACTGGAGGTGAAATTATTGTCAATTTCTCATACAACTATCTGATCGAACTGCAGGGGAGTAGATCAGACACAGGACGGTCGGGAACCACAGTTTTACACGATGCAGAGAAAAGCGCTGAAAGCTGCTTGTGGTGAATGTGACAGGGAGACAGTCGTGTGTGGGAGGCGGCGTCAAATCAAATGTCTCTCCCTTCTCTTTCACCATTTGTTTTAGCGGGGATGGCGAATTACTTTCCGACAGCAAAGCACTTCGGGGCTGAACAAACGCGCAGGCAGGCGACTACAGTTAAAAGAGAGGGAAAACAAACTACAACGTGTTGTCACTTTGACATCTGCTGTTGTGCAAAGCAAACTGTGAAGGCAGCTCGCTCGCAGAAGTTTACAGCGCTTCTTTTAGCCGCCCGCTCCTTCTCCTGCATCATGGCTGAAGAGTTCACAAGTCACCAGAGGGAATTGATTATCTACAGGCGGGGGCTGGATCCTTTCCGCGCTGCGGCATAATGAAGCTCTCTATTTCGGGACAATCAGGTGGTTTTTAGGCTCCGTGTCGCTATTCCTAGGCTTTCTTGCTTCGTCTCTGTATCCTCGGATCACACCAGCCCAGATACGAGTGCACTGGGAATAGTGCATGAATACATTTTTTAAGTTTAATTCAAACTTGCAAAGCCTTTTTTTTTTTTTTTTTTTGCTCGTATAAAGTCGCATTGCGTTACTTTGGCTGCGACATTATTTCAAGTGCATAATGGAAACAGACATAAGCGTGGGAGGGAAAAAAACAGCATGTATGCAAAAGCATACTAAAGTTCCAACTATTAAACACACAAGCATTTGCAGGAGCAACTAGCGCACACAAAGACACGCAAACAAAGCTATAAATAGCTTCTAGAGATCCATGGCAACCTGAGATTTGTTGTTTGCCGTCACATGCTGCTGAGAGCGAGAGAGGAGCGAGAGAGGAGCGAGGACTTAAATAAAACTGGGAGATTGGTTTGTGTGAGAGGCAAAGTCAAAACAAATTACGCCTTTTCTATCACTTTGGGCCCGCCGGTAAAGCATCTGAAATAGCTTTGTGCCTGGGGACGTTTTACCGCTGAAAGAATATGGCGGCAATATCCTCAGCGGGCCTTAAAAAAACAAAGGGATGAGGGAAGGAGGAGAGGACGGGGAATGAGTGGGTTTAGTTTTACTGCGGATCACAGGTGGTGCCTTGACCACCCGGCTAACTCTCTTCACTTTATTCCTTCCCATGCCTCCTTTCTTCGCCTGTCTCGTTCCATCTCACCACAGCGCACTGCTGTCACACTGAAGATGTCCTCAGCTGGAAGACGTGGAAGCTCAAAAATAAAAAAAAAAGAGCACAGGGGGTCTGAAAGTCCAGCCACGCTAAAGCTCTTACGTTCTAGAGAGGCAGCCATGAAGGTTTTATTCAATTCCCATCAACTCCAGCTTGTTGATTTAACTTGTTTTTCGGGGGAACAAGTCCAAAAGCACCGTCTGGATTTCTCCCTGTGAAGGACCTTCAGCAGACCTTTCACTGTTTTTGTGATCTAAGGCAAATAACCACTTGAAAAACCACAGGCTAGCACTTGCAAAGCCGTAGCAATGTGAGATATACATCAGGCTTTAATTGATTTTTGTTCTGCAAGACGAAGCAATGTTGTGCAATTGTTTCCGTCTGGCGACATATTTGCACTTGTTCACATATGTTGTTCGTTCCCTTGCAGCTAGCGGGTGATTTATCAACCTATTACACTCGGGCCTGCGCCCTCAGCGCACATGCAGATACCCGCGTGCAGTTTGTTCCCTGCGGTATCTCGAGGAGACATACATGTGGCACCGCTTTGGTGGCTGGTGCTGTAATGGCTGCGCTAAAGCGCTGGGAGCGAGCCAGGCCCCGTCAGGCTGCAGATGGATAGACCCATGGGCCGCGCACGCGAAGACACACACACAGGCCGAGCTCGGTCTAGACTGGACTTGCCTGTCCTACTTTGGAACATCTGCAAGGCTTAGTTGGGCAAGAAGGCCAAGACGAACTCAAAACTCCAATTACAGCAAGTTGTAACAATACAGTAAATGCACACCCTCACATTAATGAATAACCCATGAGGAAGTCAGGATGTAAGCAACAGGACTTAAACTGTTTAAAACTCTCCGGCTTTTTACGGAATACCAGTAAAATCAATATTGTATTATTATAGAGTAGAAAACATGAACTTAGCTTTTTACAAAACACATTAATAAACTCAACCAATCAGCTTTTCTTTATGCTCTCGGGTTTTTTGTGCGTAAGTGTGAAGCAGAGGGGATAAAAGATTTTCTAACTCCACAGACAACAGAGACGATGCAGCTCAATAACAGGAGAGCTGCTGCCATTCACGTTCCCTTTCGCTAAACACGTAGCGTCGCCGGTGACACGCGTGGCGTTGCATTGTGATAACTACTGCGCTGAATCCCACGCAGCAGTGATAAGGACGAGGGAAAGAAATCTGTTGTGACTGCTTTGGAGAGCCAGCTAAATGGATTGGCTTTTTTTTTTTTTTTTTTACAAGTGCCGGTTACAAAATTACAAACTGTACAATAAAGCTGTCCGTGTGTTGCTGTGTTGGGTTTCACACTTTTGTTTCACTATGCGACAGACTGTCAGATTGTTGAAAGTCTCTCCCTCACTGATTTTCAACTGCCTTTTGTTGTCCGATATTTTCTGCTCCTTTCCCAAAACCACACAGCCTCACGTCATAGAACAAGCCTTTAGCCACTTTCTGGTTCTGTTGACAGGAAACAAAACTGCGCCACCCTAACAAAACTCGTATTATTATTATATATTATTTATATTATTATTATTATATATTACCCACCATTACTTACACATCTCACATTATTACCATGTGAGATGCGTATACAGCCGTGACAGCAATTTTTGGAGATCTGTGTGTGATGGAAGCGCCTCAAAGGTGGCTAATAAAACTAAGGACAATAGGTTAATAGTGAATAATTTGTGGTTTGGCATCTATGGCTGCTACAGGAGCCACCTCGCTTATCTTCATTTAATATGCACAGTAGCTGCAGATGGCATTAGCAAAGTCAATCCAGAGACCATCACTAGAAAATCTTCAAATGCAAATATTACAGATTTCCACAGAAACCGTCAAGCACGTCCCACTGACTTCACATATTCCATAAACCAGAGGCCTCCAACGTTGTGGCGCTGGACCCCTGCGAGCCTCCGTATAAAGCAGGCACATAAAGTCCCACAACCACACAAACCACCGTCAATCCTAAAGCAGAGACGTCTAAGCCAAGAGGGTTCCTGCCTCAGTTTAATCAACCTTACTTAATTTTATGCAAGTATTTCTACCTAATGAGCTGGAACATGCAAAACCACTGCCTTTCTGCCTCTTAAAGAATCAATATTTCCACTAAAGACTTTTCATTAGCAAACCTTCACAATGGCCTTCCCTTGCTTCTTAAAGGTTATAGTGATGGATATTGTCTGAAGCCATTCTGGTGCCTAAATACAGATTTAGCAGGATAATATTTCCTGTTTCCTGTGGGCTTAAGTGACAAGAGACTCACTTTTCAGCTCCTGATGCATTACACAGAGCAGGCTTAAGCCTTCAGGCAAGCCGTGCACGCCCTCACACACTCACACACGCAGTATGCAGATGAAATCATAGCCGACATTAATAGGTAAACACACCAAAGTAAATAAACTCCATTAAAAAACTGACATGTTTAATTTAGCTTAGCTTTTTGCCTTATCAGCTTGGCTGTGTTTTAGTTTAACTGCGGGGTGGGGGGGTGGGGGGGTGGAGACAGAGCACTGCAGGTAATTATATTCCATACACTTGTAATCTGAGGGTCACCCCGAGTCCCTCCCATTTGTTCTACAATCAATACCCTCGGAGGAGGGAGCAGAGCGAGGGAGAGACAGGGAGGAAGCGAGGAGGAAGAAAGTTAGTAGGTCCTTATATGGCGCATTAGTCATTCAACAGAGTGAGCGTGGGCAGGTGGGAGACAAAAACACAGCCCAACGCGAACGTTTAGGTGATCTGGTGCAGCAGGGAACTATCTGCAGGAATTAGCAGGCCTCTCCAGAAACACAGGGACGATGCTCGGGGAACAGACTGGACAGAGGAGGGCGGGCAACAAAAAGAGCTGACCAAACAGAAAGGGTGACTTTTAATCCGGAGATCCAGGTTTTATTGTTGACATCCAGCAAGACAACTTCATTTGGCAGGAGAACAGCGTCACATCCCGGTTCTCAGACCTCCTTTAAAGAAGAACAACCCAACGTGTTTTTATGAAACTACAAAATGGAAATAGATTTTTTCCAAGTCCACAGTTTAGTTAGAAAGACAAATACTCTTAACAATACGGCTGCTGCAAGCTGAACTGAGGCCACGCATTTCAAAGACCATCGCAGAAACGACAAGCTCAAGGCGTCTGTGTTCTGGCTTTGTCGTTCTTCACGTGCACATTGATGGGTGTGATTGAGCCTTGAAGTGGACAAGCACATGTTGCCAGGCCAAGCCTCCTCACGTACAATGAGTCCCCCTCTTCTCGTCCTCGGGCATAAACATGGACGCATGTACACACCCGTCCATATGCATCAAAACAAGCGCCTGCTCTTCCTCTGGTTGTCTTTTACATGCACAGATCCCCTGTTATCCCTAGAAACACACAAGCAGCACAATCACCCAGCGACGCGGGTCCGCACAGGACCCCGCCACAATGCAGCGAGCGGGCAGACAGGGGCTGCTCCAGAGGAGGCAATTCAGTTTCTGTTTGCACGGAAGGGGAAGGCGGGGAGCGGAGAGGGGAGCGAGAGCGTAACATCTAACATCACGGGCCCGTGGCAGAGCCTTCAGGATCATATCCAATTCCAGCAAGATACACATTAAGCCCTGTCAATCACAACATTGTCCTTGGAATGAGACAGAATGGTGAAGAGGATGATGGGAGAGTCTCTTCTTCATAAGAGCAAGGATGGAGGCAGAAATAAACCCCCTATCACCCAGAGGGATCCCTATGCTTAACCTCACCTCACACCCATACACAGTAAAAATAATAAATGAATCTGAATCTATCTGAATAACCAGACTACGCTGTAGCGCAGGATGATCCGCACCGGTTTTAAGGTAAAGCTGAAAATATTTAGGGGCATAAATTCATGTGTCCAGAGGCAGGATCAGACCAAATCTGTCCAGCAATCAAGGCGCCCTGGACCTGATTTAATTTCACATGTGACTGAGCCCCTGTGGATGAAATATGTTGTTTTTTCCCCTTTGTCTCTTTAAAACCTCTTTTGTAGAACGTTCCAATTTCTTGCATTTTTCACGTGTACTTTTCATTATTGATAAAACACGTGGTATCACTGAGTATTTTAGAAATATCGGCCTCTCTTTTCATTATTGTACGTGCTAACATTTTGTTATTGTAGTTTCATACCACAGTTTTACCAAAAGAAGGAATCGGTGGAAGCAGACATAAATGGTTCAATATTCTTTTTGTCCATTTCTCCTTACAAAAAAGACCAAAACCTAAAATGTATTAAAAAAGAAAGAAAGCACTGGTGCCGTAAGGCTCGCAGCACAACTTGACTCCAGTTACAGTTAAAGCGACAGTTAGCCTATTTACTTTTATTCTGGACTTTTGCTAATTACCTTAGCTACACAAGCAATTATCTCCCACATCAAAGGGCCCCGCGCTCTGAGCCTCGCTGATCCCCCCCACAACCAACAAACCTCCCTCTCCCCTGCACACACACACCATCACGTTCCCGCAGCCAGCTGAATCACGACATTAACAGATAATTAGACGCTCGCTTGGCTGCGTTGGACGAGGCCGCGTGTGACAAGCAGCCGTCTACGGGTTCAGTTAGCCAATAAGATCCAAAAGAGACACTACACACACATTTAAGGCTACCTAGTGTAAAGCTGCAGCCTCAACGAGAGCCTGTATATTTTTAGCTGATTAGCTGTAAATAAATGACATCCAGAGACTGATTTCTCTCCTTTTGGCCCCGTTGGCTGAGCGGCTCTTTCTCGTCCATTAGCGATGCTGTTTCTAATCACGCTCCACTCTGATCAATGAATAATGTAGCTGCTCGTCTGATTGCTGTCCAGAAGCTATGACCTAATGGCTGAGTACTTCGGTGTCGGCTGTGAATGTACAACACACAGTTGTGTACACATGCTCTAATTCTATTCATCGACTTCTTTCACCAGCGCCTCTGGGCCGCTCTTGTCTACAAACAGACAATAATCAGGTCATCTGGCATCAGGCGTGAATCCTTCATTAACAATCTAATGATAATCTCCACAGGAACATGTGACTGCAGGAGGAAATTTACATGAGTTGCATTTAAATTCCTTTGAAGTTTGTTTTGCTCACCTTGGAAACACTATTTCTACTTCTCCTCTGTGGTAAGAAGCAAACGCACTGCATAAATATTTATCTACCTTGGGCCCAAGCTATTCTGGCCCAGTGTTTTGAACATGGTCACTGGAGATTTGGCCTATCAGGGACCCGCCAAGAGAGAGAGAGATAAGGCAAGAAAAGAGAAGGGCGGGGGGGGTAGAGGATGGAGCTGGAAGGGAGCGGTGGCGAATAATATTTGTGCGTCTTCCAAAATGGAAAGTGGACGATTTGGGCAAATGTTTAATGCAGGAGGATCGGGGCAGGGTCCAGGCCGTTTCCTTTACGAGTCACCTCACATGGGAAGATTTACTTGCTACAACATGGCGTCTCTGTGGCATTCTAAAGTGTTGCTCTGCTTGTAAGGAACACGGACTTTCATTTCAAATTCAAGGTGAAAAGCACCTTTATCATTTTTTTGTTGATTAATATTTTCTGCTTCACCTTAAACCTGACCCGGAGGCTTCACTGCATTAAAAGCACTAATAGTTTTAGATTTGATTGAATGTGAATATGAAAGACCGAGCATCTCTTCTTTTAGCCCGATGTCAGAAAGGTCAAGGTCATCTCAGCCTGAATATATAAATATATATACACATATATATCTATATATCCAGAAAAGTCATTTTTTCTACTCTTTGCCAAAACCCTGTCTGCAAAGCTGAAGTTGTCAAGAATTAGTTGCCAGGTCTGACACCAGTGTGTGCTCAGGACATTCGTGCTGTCACCTCGTGACATATGGAAGCCAAAAAAGCTGCTGGTGGCACAAGTTCATAAAATATAACGCATGAATATGAAACACGCACGCATTTACAGGCTGGGCTCTACCACGCGCCCGCCTGCTTCACGCAGAGGACCGTACCGTGCCAGAACGTGACATCCCCTCTCTGGCTCGGATTCGCCATCCACGGCCCTGTCACGCGTTCACCTGGATGCTGCTGCTGCTGCCTCCTCTAATGAGACGCCTCAACTCAGTCAAAGTCATCTGATGATGATCTGATGTGGGGAGATTGATATTCACGCTTGACTCGCCGTCCTCTCCACTTGACTGCTGTGTTTACCTCCCCGTACAATTAGTATCTGGTGAAAGACAGACAAAGAGTAGAGAGAGTCAGACTGAGTCTGCATTAGCTGCAATTGTTTAGAAAGATGGGAGATGTCTTTCAACGCGGCTTGAAGGTGGCTTTCTATAACACAAGGCCATTACTAGCTCATTTAATCCCCATAAAGCTACTTTATCTCGCAGAGTGTCACTGGCTTGAAATGACAGAAGCTCTATTGGCTTAAGTAAAATGCATATTTCATCTGTTTTGGGCTACATTTGCATCAAAGACGCGCCTGGCTTTGGCCTGGTTCAGCTCCTGCCCACACATCTCTGCTGGCTAACTTTTATGGGCTCATTAGCATATAAACAAATAAAACACTTAAAAAGACAAAGGTCTGCCCAGCGTGTGTGTGACGGAGGGAAAGAAATGCCCATTGACTGGCATTAGCAGACTTTAGCTAAGCTGGAGGGGAAACGCGCCCAAGCAGCAGCCATGACTTCAAACTGATTTAACATTAATTGGCATTCTCTCTCATCGGTGCATTGGGCATTTGAACACCGTGATGAAAACGGCTTTTAAGCAGAATACTGATGCCTACCTGAGGAGGGACGAGCGAGGCTGAGCAGAGCTGGTGGGACACCGGGAAACGGAGCCGCGGCCGAACGAAGGCGAGCTTTCAGTGGAGCCACAGCGCCCCCGTGTGGCCGGAGCGGACATTTCCCTCAGCAGGTACAATATAAATACATAAAACAAGACGCGGGTTGTTGATGTTTTTGTATTTTTATTTTTTTTGCTTTGCTACAAAAACAGTCCCAGCAATATGTCATGACTCGGTTAAAAAAAAAAAAAAAACTACTACAGTTAAGTATGAAATGAAATATACCAAAACTACCCAATGCTACCCAGAAAAAGGCAATCGTATAAAATGAAATACCTTGAAGTCTACAGCTACAAAAAAAGTTAGAAAAGGTTACTTAAAAAGGAGGCAAGTATCCACCACAAAATGTGCAACTTTACCACAATCAATTCCAATGTCTTTCCTCAAATATAAAGTTATGCAAATATTTTACAATAAGTTAACGCAGGCACATCTCGCTACAACTACATCAAAGCTAGGTAACAGTCAGATGTATCACATAAAAAATACACTTTACTCATTTACTTTTTTTTTTTTGGCAACAATCACACACTTCACACAAAAAAAATGAAACATCTGGGTAGCAACATTTTTGGTTTCGTGAGAACAGTATAAGTTGTGTCCACGTCTTCAGACTGCCTGCATGTGCTTCGGAGGCTCACACACTGTTTTTACCGAGAATTTAAATCATATAAAATATATATTTATATATATATATATATATATGTATATAGATATAGATAGATATGTGTGTGAACAAAAATATACTAAAACTATTTTAATACAAATAGGATTAATGCCAAATGGAAGCTTACAATTATAAACTCCAATAACTTAACTGAAATGGACTTTCAATACTTTCAGACTCTTCAGAACATGTTGTTTTAGCCCTAATCTCCTTATTACTAAGGCTTTTGCACAGCACTAGCAGATCAGCACTCGCACCTTAGTGCCAAGAATGTGTCAAGTATAAATACTAAGAAAACCTCTGTACAGTACCCATTTATGCCAATTCTACAAAATAAGTTAGTGCCAAGCAACTGTACATATTTACAGTTTAAATACGAAGGAAGGTGTTTGAAAATGTTTTCAGTATGAAAAATGTGACCTAAGCGTCGGCTTGGATACAGCGGAGTCAACGCAACTCAAAGCTTGCTCACTGTGTGACCAGCTGCTTTAGTTTTAACAGGATTGATAAGAAACAACAAACCAAGTCCAGAAACCTGTCAGCCACAGCCAAAAGTTTCTCTTACTATAAAGTCCTGACCCATTTTGAAAGGTCACACAAAATGTACGGAATCAATCACTGACGTTTCTGCCTTGAACTGATAAATGAAAATGACAGCTGTGATTGGTGGGAGCTGGGAGTGACAAAAAGGGAGCAGTCTCTAAGCACAGTAGCAAACCGGGAAGGGGGAAGATAGATAGACACATTCATTTCAGCAGCAGCCGTATCCCATCGGCACGTGGTAGGAGTGTACACAAGTAGGAATGGATGAGGAACAGACACCACCTGTTACAGCAGGTGCCCAGTAAACATTTGAGTCTCCTGCGGAGGCAAAGAAGGAGGGAGAAGAGGTGGGTATTTGGTACATGAGAGGTACAGGTTTGTGTGTGTGTGTGTGTGTGTGTGTGTGTGTGCGGGGAAGAGAGTCAGCGAGTGTCATCAGTCCACGTCACTGAGGTCGCTGACTGGCTCGTCCTGCACTATGCTCAGGTGGTTCATGGCACGGCTGAATGCAATCTGGACAGCCTTTCGAATGCTGGATGTACGTCCCTCCATCATTTTGATTTTGTCTATGGTCTTGTCCATCCCCAGAGGAACCATCTTGGATCTAGGAAGCCACTGCCTGAAGGGGTGGAAACAGCACATGATGTTGCACCGTCAGACAGCAGCAAGGGTTCGTTATGCTCCTAAAAGTATTACATCCCAGGCAAATATCCGTCTTTTCACTGGGGTTATGAAAGATAAAGTAAAACTGACAGGACATTTTGTTCATTTCAGCTCCACAGATGTTGCGTCACTTCCCTTGTTAAACATTCAAACACATTTTCTTCAGAGACGGCTCAGCCCTAGTGAAATTTTTAAATGCCTCTTGAGACTAGAGCTACTTGCTCTCTCTTGACAATTGATGTCATGCAGCCACAAGAGAATAATGATCAGCCGATAACACAGACTGACAAGTTCCCCCTTGCAGAAACCTGCATCAGCGTAAAATCCTTCCCGGAGACAGAAGCACTCACCAGCTGCGCTTGTTGTCGAAGAAGAGGACGAGGTAGAGCTTCTCCTCGGCTTTGTACTGCATCTGTTCTCCGATGCGGAGCACGTCCATGGGGGGCACGGGGATGGACACCCCGTTGTGCTGACAGCTCACACGCGGCATGTGGGGGTCGATGATCTGCATGAGGGGGAAATGCATAAAACCATGCGTTCTCATAAATGCAAATGCATGGGAAGAAAAACATTTACACATGGAGTCACACCCAGTGTGACCCTTTAACTGTTTCCTATTTGACACCTAAGGAAGTAACACTGTTGCTTCATCCTGTGACATAAGTGTCATAATTAGATGCCTATGTCCCCCAAAGTGAAGACAAGTGACAACCAAAGTGATTTTCATGGTTTCTCTCTCTCACACAAACACTCACCAAGGCAGGGTAGGACGGGTATCCACTGCATTTGGCCCAAACTAGCTTTAAGGGTTCCAATGTAACGGTTGCAGCACTAGCGGGCATCCAAATATTGCTGTTGCCAACCTCTATGGAAGCGGGAACAACACCAAACAAGTTATGCATGGGTGGAAACACACAAACACATTTCCTGAACCACGCCTTCAGTGCAGGACACACACACACACACACACAGGAAAACCAGGGGTAGGAAATTCACAAGAGCCACGGGGAATGGCGTATATTGAAATTTACCAGCCACTTGTTCCATTTAATCAGCCAGATTTTAATATTAGATGAGGTTAGAGTCCCCAGATGCTGACTGGTCGCACGCCATGGTGTCAGGCCAAACACATGGACTCAAGCTCCAGTGCCAAAAGTCACCCCAGCCTGGCTGGAAGCTGCTGTTAATATCCAACCCTGCTTTCATTGTGTGTATGATGGCGAAGCTACTGACAGCGAAACACCAGCCGTTCTCTAATATAGCAGGTGCAAGCATTTATGATTTTGTGACATATAACAAGTTTTTATTTTACAACTGATTAAGCTGATGACCTCGTCAAGCGGCCTTGAATCACTTTGACTATAACACTTCCGCATGTGGCGAAAACTGCAAAGGTTAAGGTGACATCTTCCTCCTTGTCAGCCAAATCCTCATATGCGCTTTCACATCCAGTTTCACCACGACAATCATTCAATGATTAAAGTAGTGGATGATTCATTTTCTGGCGAGCCGTTAATCACGTACTGTACTTAGTCTAGATGGCTTCTATCACTGAAATACAGGAAGAAACTCCAGTTAGTCCAGTGAGGTTGGTGCTGGTTTCCCATACTTCTTTGAAATCAGCTGTTGTAAACTGTCAAATCTTGTTTTGGACAAAGCAGCAAGCATTCATTCCTTTCTACTTGGTTGAAGCTAATGTATTGTATTTGTATAAAACGCATCTGTGTTAAATTGATAAAACATCCTCAGGGCACACCCGAGCACATTCTTTTGACGCTTACCAGCAGCGATTCGTGCAGCTTTTGCAAAGTTCCCGGTTTCGATGCAGGCGATTAGTTCGCTCTTGTCATCCACAGTGTTTCTCCGGACCAAGGCAGGTTTTCCCTTCCCACATTTTGGAAGACTGAGAATGGTGCTGCACACAAAACAGGACAAAATACACCAATCACATGTAGACGTCAAGCAAATGGCCACAGAAATCACATGGTGGTCAAATGAACTGCTCCCTGCTTCATGGATTACCTGGTGCTTCCTGGAAGACTGCTACATGAGGAGATGGAGGACTCCGAAGCACAGCGTCTTCTGGGCTCCACGGGTCTACTTGTTCTGCTGGGTTCTTCCCGCTGCTTTTCCTCTGTCGCCTCCAGGAAGCCACCTGCCAGTGGAGAGAGTCACAGGCCATCACAAAAACAGGCCACGCTGTGGACCGACAGCCTCAGGCCAAATCGCCACCACTCCTGTTGCTGTATCTGCGTCAGCTACAGGTTGTTCGGCAGAGATCGAATCGAACTTCAGCAAACAGATGTAAAACAGACGTTTGTTGTTAATCACTACTGTGCTGTTTGGGATTTGACTGTGATGACTTGTAAGCAGTGTTACAGCTAATTGCAATGTTTGAGCTGCCAGTTTCTGCAATTGGCAGCAGATAAATACTTGTGTACTAATTTAATCAAGTGCTTGAAGGATTGCCATTCAAATTCTCACATAGTGGAACTGAACAAATGTTCAGCCATGCAGAAAATTTAGGTGTTGCTTGAAAAATCTGAGCGTTCTTGTGAGATGGTGTCGGCACTGAATGACCAAGCCCGGTTGAAAAGTTCACTTTAAAAGCCAGCTTTTCTATGATGCTTCTTACCACTGTCCATTCCTTTGACATGGGACTCTTCCTCTTCTTCGTGCTCTCTCTCTCCTCTCTCCTCCTCACTGTCTCTGCTGCCGCTGCGCTTCCTCTTCTTACTGTGAAGCAGCGTCTCCAGCCTGGGTATGACCACTGACAGGAAAGACTTGGAGCCCAGCTGTGCGTCGTTTTCGTCTTCCTCTTCGTTGCCCTCTTTGCCCTCAATGTTTTCGGCCCCCTCATCTCCGTTCTTTGCAGGCTTCTGGGGACTGCAGCCGGGCTTTGATTTGCGGAAGAGCACGGCGGTCCGGCGATTGACGGTGCCTGTGGGCTCGGCGAGGGTGGACGTGGCCACTACGCTCACGTCTCCTTCCAGTAAAGAGTTCTGGAGGCCGTCGCGGGAGAAGCCATTGAGGCGCGGAGCAGCGGAAAGCAGGTCTGGTATGTCCCCGTCAAACTTGACTCGCTTGCTGTGAGGCTTGTCTTCGCAGTCTGGGGCGGCGTCGATTGGCTTGAGTGTGGGGGGTTCTGAGTTTGCGTCAGAGTGGATGAGGGGAGGTATGGAGTCCGAAGGCTCCAATTTTGGAGGAAGAGACTTGTCTCCTGTGGGGAGAAACGAGGAAAAACGCAAACTTTTAGACCAGACAGACAAAAACAATCTAACAATCCAAAAAAACTATTACGGTTATTCATTTTTATGCATCACAATTAACTTTTTTGAGCGCTACCAAGGTTAATTTGGGCTTTAATATGCGTACTCCATAATACAATATGACATTAGAAATGCTGACACTGCACATTATTAAATGCTTTATAGGTTTATCCATATAAGGAAACTAGATACTATTTAGCACGAAGTATACACAGGCTCACAGTGATGCAGAATCTATTCTCTTTTCAGTTCAAACAGATTCATTCATACCCTCGTCATCTGGAAAATGGCCATTGGGCTTTAGCTTCTCCTCGCTGGGTTCGCCCAGCTCTGGATGGGAGGAGGATGATGCTAATGTGGAAGAGGTCGTGGAGGAGGAAGAGTGGTGCGAGGGTAGGACTCTCTTCAGACTGAGCTCATTGCGAACATCATTGATGGTCTTTTTCAGCAGCTTGAGGCGCTTGCTGCGGGAGGGGCTGGACTTCATGGCACAGGTCAGGTCAAACTTCTCCAGTAGCTGCTGCAACTGCTTGTCCAGAGGCAAACTCTCCCGATTGGCTGGAATTAGCAGCCGGTCCACTAAGGAAAGAATCACATCAAATGATCATTTCCCCTCTGATGGAAGTAACCGGTTTAGTGCAGTAAGCAGCGAGTATAAAAACAGCAACCTTAAATATACAATGAAAGAGCTTTTCAGATTGAAAATTGAGATTGAATAAGAAAACTAGACTAGACGCTTGACTGTCTTTTCTATTGTCCTTACCATCCTCCCAAGAAAATGATGACGGCGCTGTGATTTCAGGAGCCTCAGTCAGATGCATTCCGCTCTCTGTATCAAAGCCAATCTTCTCCACATCCCGTCTGGCTTTTCTGAGCAAGACCCCACCCTGGTCTCGGAGGCGAACAGCAGCTCGGTAGAAATAGGTGTCCTTTGAGTTGTACTTCATGCAGTTGTCAATAATGAGGTTAAAGTCCTGCTCAAACTGATCCAAGTTATTGTAACCCTGGGCATCTATGCACTCTCGCATGGTGGAGAAGTCCATCGGATGCTTGATGTGGTCGAGGTAGTCGGGAACCTAAAAGAACAAGAATATTAACGTTCTAAAATGTAACCTCCTGGGTCAAAAGCTACGCCCAACGTGGGGCTCGAACCCACGACCCTGAGATTAAGAGTCTCATGCTCTACCGACTGAGCTAGCCGGGCACACAGAGCAGTGACCTCTGCGCTCGTTACAGACGTCACCAGCTGCACGTAGACCTTGATCTCAGATTACACATTCCATTTACCACAGTCGCTTTGCTGACAGTGTGTTTGAGTACAACTTTTAACATGTGGCAAAATGAGAGAATGCAGCATATATAATCCTATAGGAAATAAAAAGATCATCTGTGCCCAGGCGATGTGAAACAACTTCAAAAAGAGCTCAAAGCTCACCTCGTTGACATCAACTGGCTGAGCGAAGATCTTAGCCTGGTCTTTCGTCTGGAGCTGGTCCAAGAGACCTCTGAGCAAAATACTGAATGGGCTCAACTGCATCTCTAACAGGGTCTCCTGCAGTTTAATCTACAAAGCAAGGCACAAAGGGACACGTTGGCCAAGTGATTTCCTCATTTTTAAATGCATCTGACCTCAAGTTAAGTCAAAAATGTGCCCACTCGTTTCCCTCACTCATACCTCTTCCCGCTTGAGCTTTTCCCGCTTGCGAATCAGCTCCAGCAGCAGCCGGGCTCTCTCCAGGTCGTGTCGGAGGCGGTGCCATTCCTTTAGCTGGTCCTTTAAAGCCCTGCTTTCCTCCTCGTTCTGCCTCTGGAAAGGCAATTCAACACTTGCATTAAAGAACAGAATAAAACAATAACCTGCTTAGTTATTAGTACACAGTTCTGTATTGAAGAGTTTAATGGCTTCCTAAGCAAACGTTAAGAATTTTAAAGGGTTAACAAAACACATTATCTGCAAAAACAGCAACACATTTCAGCTTCTACAAGCAAGTGGAAAATTAGGTAAAAGGCAGAATGACGTTAAGTCTTCTGTGGTTGACTGACAGATGAACAAACCGGTTGCGCATTCTTCTGACACTGCAGCTTTGTCTGAAGGCGTCTGATGAGAGGGAGGCCGTTCCTGGATTGCCTCTTCAGAGTCCAGTAATTTAGGACCAGCTCCACAAAGGCTTTTTTCTTCTGAACCGACACTTGGTTAAAAATGGTTTGTAACCTAAGAGTCAGACAGACAGACATCATGAGAATAATGACAGAGAGAGATGCCGAGTCAATTAAAGCATCACAAGTGTCTCACGGTGTTTTATCTACTGCAGTTAATTTTGGGAAAACAGACCATGCAAACAGTTTCGTGGCAAAAGCTACAGGCTGAATTTATTCAATGCTTGACCCAAGCCAATGCGGGCAGATGACTGAATAAGTCAAACATTAGCTAGTGTCAAATGCCATCTAATCCTCTAAATGCCTCTTCTCATTCACGCTCCACTTTCCAGCTCATGTTTATACCTGTGTGCAGGGAAAGTAGGCACAGTAACAGAGGTTACAGCTTCACTTTCAACTTCAGACTCTGGCTTTTTACTCTTCTTCTTCTGCTGCTTTCCTTTGGAATGTCCTTTACCAGCGCCTCGTCCCTTGTCCACTTTCTTGCACAGTCCATTTTTTGGTTTGGCATCATCGTAAATTGAAAGCGGCCTCCTTACGCATCCAGTGGGCGTGTGAGCTCCACAGTAGGCAGTCTTTTTCACAGAGATTGTTGTCTCACCTGTTTCAGTCACCTCTGTCATGGGCTCCATCTTCATAAAAAGGCCAGCCTTTTGGGCACAGCTGACATGAAAGGCGGTGTAACAGTTGGCCTTGTGGCACTGAATACACGCCCCGACGCCTTTCTCTTTGCAGAGGTAGCAAGTGAGCTTCCAGCGGGCTGGAGGAATGTGGCTGACACCATCGATAGGCTCTATGAAGGTGGTGTTGGAGAAGCCGACCTCGGGGACCCAGAGGGCACATACCACATGACCCCAGCGGTCATCGTCTGTCTTTTTTACCGCTCCACCCTTATTGGGACAAAGGATGCAGACTGCTGGCTGCGTGGGAGACTGGAGGCAGTGTCTGCAAAGCCACTGGCCTTCAGGAATGTAGGGCACACCGTAACATTCCTGATGCACGGCCACGTTGCACATATCACAAAATAAAATAGCATTGCTGTTGTGACACTCTCCATCCATGCAGATGCAGCACACAGCATCATCGTCAATAGGGGTTTGCTTTTCACTGCTCTGATCCAGACTCTCCAGGTACAACTCTTTCTCAAAACGGTCAATAAGGAACTCAAAAACATTGTAGGACACCTGACTGACTCCTTCGCTACGGCGTTTTTCATTGACCAAATCCAGCCAGGCGTAATCTTCCTCATCCATATCGTATTCCGTTTCCTCATCCAACTCTTCCTCTGTCTTCTCTGTGAATTTATAATAGGAAGCTGTACGCTTAGGAACTGCCGGAAGGTTATATTCCACTGTACGAAACTTAGGCTCTGGAAGTTTTGGACCAGTGTTTGTACTGGTATGGTGTCCGCCTCCGTCCCCGTGGCCGATGACGCCCAGTGCAGCATTTCTCTTCTCCTGGTTGTTTTTGAGTCTGACTGATCTCAAGAGGACCTGCTGCTGTGGTTTCTCCGCATTCTCCTTATTGCTGGTGCACTCCATCATCTCCTGAACCATAGGGTCATCGTCCGAAATCACATCCAGCTTGTCGTATATGCTGAGCCGATGGATGCGCCCCTCCATCTCAAACTCCACAATGCGCTGTGCCTGGGCATAAGTCAAGATCTGTTTGTTGGGGGAAGGCTTGATGGGCGACGGGGGCCTCTGCGGCACCGCGGCCCGGTGCTGCCGAACTTTCTTCTTCATCTTGACACGCCGTGTTGCTGTGGAGACAGAGGGTGAAGACCTGCATGAGTTTCAGCAAGGAAGGTGAATGCATGGACCTTTATTAATAGCCACACAGCCTAGATCAAAATCAAAGCACCGTAACTAGCAAATAATACAAGCTTTGACTTTCAGTTTGACTAATTCAGATGCATATTATCTAAGCAGTACCCCAGGACCAAATAGCACTGCATAACCATTTATTCAACTGCAAAAGCTTTAGCTTCAACCCCCCCTGACCATCCAAACATGTGTGACGGTAGCAGAGCAATGCGTTACAGTTTAGTCACTGAGCTGAGGTATTTCAATGGTGGGATGCAGCCAAGTGCGCAGGAGTTAGCGCTTGAGATGTCACTGCCCTTTAAGTCAAAGTAGCCCAAATGCTAACAATAACATTGGGCTACCCAGCTAACTAGCAAGCGGAGCTAGCCACCCTCCTACATGGCGTCAAACGACACAAGAGCGCTTTCAAAGCGGTTACTGCACAAAACGAACACGTTTGCACACGCGTCCTCTTTTTTTAAACGCGCAAAGCACACAAAGCCAAAGCACGTACCTCGGATGCACGAACACTTTTGCTAGCTGGAGAAGACGGTAGCTAGCCAGCAGCCGTACAAAGCAATGGCGACACGGCCTGCTAAGTGGCTCTGATTCCGCACACAATGTTCTCATCCAACGGGCGCTACTGGGCTCTTTTAAGATGCTAATCAAAACACAAAGGCGCCTGTTTGGTGCCTGTGAGGTTTCGATGGTGGATTCTACAGAAAATACACAGTTATTTGCTTGTGGACCATTTGCGGGCTAGAAATCAGTCGTCAGCTACAGTCGCTCGGGCGCAAATAGCAACAGCAGCACCTCAGACGGCTCATCCCCCAACACAACAATGCGTTTCGCCAGACAACTCCCACCCGTACGCGCCGCGCTACGTGTGACGCTCGAGGTCATGTTTGGTGGTGGGTCGTAGTAGTTTTCACACAAAAGCCCATCTGTCACACAATCAACGCGTCGCCTTTTGTCGGTCCTTACTAGCCGCGCACGGACAAAGCTGCAAACAAAGCGCAAACCCGCCGCAGTAGCTTTGACCGAGCGCTGCAAGGATCCGTGTTAGCTTGAGTCATAACTCGCGCGTGCGTGTGTGTGTGTGTGTGTGTGTGTGTGTGTGTGTGTGTGTGTGTGTGTGTGTGTGTGTGTGTGTGTCAGTCAGACCGGGTGTGTTATTTGAATCAGCATTTCATTTAGTCACAGGAGACAGTCGGGATGTCGACAGAACAACAACAAACCGCTGCTACGCCCCATCCTGGAAACCAGTTCGTCCCAGGCGCTATATCCGTGAGGTGAACGAACCCGTTCGGATGGACAAACACTGTGGCGATACAAATCTCTCACACTGTTCTGCTGTATACGAATCTTTTCGCCGAGTGCCGCTGAATGCAGCATCAGTCGGATATTAACAGAGCAGTAATAATTTCAGAGTAACACACGTTGCCGATTTTTGTCGGGTTCATTGAAAGAGCAATCGTTTTTTGAGTCAATGTAAAAAGTGCACTTTAATACGTAACACGTATTATTAAATTTATTATTATTATTGTTATTATTATATGGGCATCCGCCGGTGCATCGTTGTTTTAATAACAGTGTCAGTAGTAGCAGCAGCACATCATGCGGTGTTGTGTAACAGATTAACCTCCTCGTCGTGTCGAGTGACATCATTAAAGCGTGTTCCTTCCGTCCGACGCTGTGTGGAGCTGCTTCGGCCGAACGTGAACTGCTAGCTAACCAGGAGACAAAAGCAACAAAGTGAGCCCCCTCCGGATCAATCAAAGGTGTCAGATTTAACCGTTTAGGAGCCGCAATCCGGTGATCACGCCGCCAGACTTCACAGTAAGTGCGCCGAGCTCGTGTATTTGTCCGAGGAGGGTTCCGTGTGCTCGGGGCGTCGTGGTGAGTGCTGGCCTGATTCGGATACCGTGTGGTTCGTGTGCTGCCTCGGCCGGGTTCTGCCTCGCCAGGTTAGCTAGTATGTCCTGTGTGTGGCCTAGCTGGCAGCTAACCAGCTAGCACTCGCAGTGTGGACTCCACTCCACTTTGGAAATATCGTAAAATCGCCGGGATAGTTGGGGGACTTATACAGCCTTTGTCATTTTGGCGACATATCCATGTGACAGAAGTGCTGTACCTGTGCTGGTTTTGTGTGTTTATTAGCCTCGCGGCTAACCCAGTTAGCACCAGGATAGCCACCGTGGTGTTTACTGATGATCCGTAACTGTCAGCACTGTTTTAATATAACGTTAAATATTCATTCGCCTGAATGTCGCACAAGCACGGGATGGGTGTTCTGTGTTGTTCAGCGAGGGTGATCCTCGAGCCGGCGTGTAGATATCCATTTACAGCCTGGTGCTTAGGGAAGATGAACGCTAGCCAGCGGTGGCTATTTTCTACTGTCCTCTCGCATCTTCCTATCACTTAAGCCAAACCCGGAAAAACTGTGTCACCGTTCGCTTAGGAAATGGTTTTACGCTACTGGTTTTTTTGAGGCCCTGCGCAAATGAGAGCAAAGATTAACGATCACGTACACTGCTGATTATGTCGCTTATATTATTTTAAAGCTGACCGACGGGCTGCTTTGCTATTCTTTTATTTATTAGCAGCGGCTGCGCGTTAGGACGGCTTACCTTTCACTTCTGGTTGTGTGCTTAAGGGAACGTCAGTGCTATGTGTCCACGCTTTCTTTCATGCAACGTTAACACATATTAGTATAAGAATAATTTTGAAATTCGTATTTATTTTCCCATGAACACTTGGTGCTTGTTTACTATATGGTTAATCTGGATTAGCCTGAGTTATAAGGTGCTATATCATAGTAGTACACATTACTTTCTTACAACGTTAGGTAAATAACACAGATATGCAGTGAAACGTGAGCCACTAGTCATTCTTACCAGACCACATTTTACCTGATCTGTCCCACTGCCCGAGGCTAAATGCTACCAGGGGACAGACAACTTGTTAGCATATACACACTAGGAAGCTATACACAAAACAAAAAGAAGCAGCGAGAGACAGCAAAACTGTCCTTTTGCATCATCTTATCACGATGCAGGATGTTCAGCTTTGTTCAAATGTTTTTGAGGTGCTGATCCAGCTGTTTGAGCTTTAGGTGAACTGTTGTATTCCTATAGATGTGTTATAGGGTTTTTTTAGGTAGTAGCAGAACATATTAGAATTCAAATAATTTAATATAACTAAATAATTTGTAGATTTGTGACGTCCTAACAGGTGTACCTGCTGTAGGGTATTGACCATCGGGATGGTTTCTTACATATGTAAACGGTCATGCAACTCAGCAGCTGGATTCCACACAAGTGCCTGAAGGTGTATCCTCTAGCGGACCTTCTCTTGTCAACTTGCAAATTTATCAACATTTCCATATTGATTTATCACATACTTCCTTTCAATAAAAATGTATCTTTGCACTTAAACATTCAAACAAAAGGGGAATTCCAGGCATCTAGAAAATAAAATGAAATGAAAACATCATGTACTAGAACATTTATTACTAGAATACAGTTTGATTTGCCTTGATTTCTTTCTCTCTCTCTCTCTCTAGCTTATAGGTGGAGAGGTGGAACTGCTTGGATAATACTAAATGGAGAGGGACAAGCAGGCACCCCGTGTCCAAGACAGCTGCAAACACATTACAACTCCTGCTTGAGAGCTGCTGTATCGATGACTACACCTAAAAAAGGTGATTGCATTTGATCACAAAGACCTGATTATACTCCAGAAACCTGTGGGCTGTTGCTATGGATGGAGAGGAAGAGGTGTCTCACATGAGTGAGGATATAATCAATGAACCTAATGGCTGCATTGAAAGTAAAAAAACGGAGGCAAAGGGGACTTGCCTGAAAATTGAGGGTCAGGATGGGTACGTGTTCAAGTCCTATAGCATAAACCCTCACGAGTCTGTGGAGGCAAAGTCACCCGCTTGCTCCTCAATTACACTGGATAAGGATTCCCCCAATTCTCTCTACTTATCTTCTCAGGATGGCAAATATTTGGAGTCAGATCTATCAAATCACATTGACCCATCTTCTCCCACTCTGTCAAACAAAAGCCCAAACATGAAGACTGGCGAAATTACAGACCATGAAATGTATGAAAACGGTAATACAGCAAGTCAGCATGTCACCGATGACATTGTGGATGCAAATGAAAATGAGGACGAAACACAAGACGACGAAAGCTTAGCATTCGGCAGTTCTATTGGCCCTTTTGTAACTAGAGATGGTGATGAGTACAGTAACTTACTAAGTGGATACACAAGCACCCTTTATGACGTTGCCATGGACGCTGTCACTCAGAGCCTTTTGTCATCTATGAGGAGTCACGCCAACCCAAGGAAAAAATCTCCTGCATGGAATCACTTCTGCATATCACCACGCGACAGTACCAAAGCAATCTGTTTATACTGCATGAAAGAATTCAGTCGGGGTAAAAATGAGAAAGACCTCAGTACGAGTTGTTTAATGAGGCATGTACGAAGGGCTCACCCCACTGTGCTTTTACAAGATGGAGCAGACGTACCCTCAAATACTCTGACTAGCTCCTTCGCCTCATCTTTGATACCTCCCTCCCCAAACTCACCAAAAAACGGAGACTTGACAAATAGCGTCATTAATTCTGCCTCAAAGAACACTTCACCGTCCACTTCCTCAGCTGAAAATTCAGATATGTCATCCAAAGAAGTGTTACCCAAAGTCGAACCAAAACTAGAACCATATGCCAGCACCGATACAGTCTGCAGCCTGCTCCCATCCTCACATTCCAATGAAAACAACCATGAAGACATGTCGGATGGAGGGCCCGAGCGCCTCCCTGGGACCCCAAAAAGCTCCAGCTCCCGTCGAAGATCAGCTGTGTGGAAACATTTCTACCTGTCGCCTGCTGACAATTCCAAAGCAGTATGTATCCACTGTATGAATGAGTTCAGTAGAGGTAAAAATGGGAAAGATCTTGGGACAAGCTGTCTTATTCGTCACATGTGGAGGGCCCACAAAGAGGTTGTCATTGAGGAAAACGGGCAGGGCAATCACATTCCCCCACCCTATACAAATCCTCCCTCTCTTTTGTCCCGCACACAACTGCAGGATCCTCCAGAAGTCAAAAAAGAATCACCACTTCTTCCATCCTCACCAGAAACCACATCAGACGAGTTGCCCCAAAACATGGAGGAAAGCATGGATCTTCAGGAGGAATCTGATGAGATGATGCATCACTCAGGGCAAGAGTCCTCATTCAATCTCTCCTTCAAAGCTCAGGGGGAGGATACGCCCCTGACTTCCTCACCATCTGATCTCTCTGAGGGCCCCAGCCTTCACCAGAATCATTCGGTTTTCCAGCAAAACAAGAAGATCATGAAACGGGTGAAATCTGAAGTGTGGCACCATTTCATAGTGTCACCTGTTGACCAGTTAAAAGCACTGTGCCGTTACTGTCCATGTGTCATCAGCAGGGGGAAGCGGGGCGACTTTGGTACAAGCTGTCTGATGAGGCATCTTATGAGACGCCACCCAGACGTCCTCAAAAACCAAAAAAGCACAGATGAGAAGGACTCCTCCCCTCATCCGTATACCAATCTCACTGCAACAGACGCAGTTTCAACCAAAGGAACTGAGAGCCCCACCAGTGAGAAAAAGCCACAAACTCTGCCTGTTTTCAGTAAAAAGACATCAAAACTGTGGAACCATTTCTCCATTTCACCTGCTGACCCCACCAAGGTGGTTTGTTTGCACTGTAGCCGCACAATTAGCAGAGGCAAAAAGACTACAAACCTCGGCACAAGCTGCCTCTTCAGGCACATGCAAAGGTTTCATGGACATGTTCTTGAAAGTAACAATACTATCTCAGGTGATGTACCGTCTGCTGATATTCACGTTAAGCAAGAGCTCATTGAGACGTCGGTTTTTGAAACGCAGCAGGAGTGTGAGAGGTTTGACGAAGACCACCCGGTTGCCAAAAAAATCACCAAACTTCTCGCAGAAATGCTCGCACTGGATCTTCAGCCATCAGCTTTGGTGGAGAATGCTGGACTGAACAGACTGTTAGAGTACCTCCAGCCTCAGTATTCTCTACCACCTTCTTCTTACTTTACCAGCACTGCCATACCAGATATGTATGAAAGGGTGAAGGATGTTGTCCTGACTCATCTGAAAGAGGCTGAAGGTGGTGTTGTCCATTTTACAACTAGTATTTGGGTCACTAGCCAGACAAGGGAATATCTGACTCTCACTGCTCACTGGGCAACGTACGAGTCAAGCATCAGACCTCGGGGTCAGGACTTTCACTGCTCCGCTCTACTAAGCGTCTCGCAAATAGACTGTGATCACGATATGCTTGACATCCCAAAGCAGCTTGAGTATCTGTGGGATTCTTGGATCACCTCATCTGGGCTCAAAAAGGGATTCACTGTAACTGATAATAACACCATCAGAAACACACTGGAGGACCACGGCCATGTAACCGTGCAGTGTTTTGGACACACTGTAGACCTCATTGTTAGCGAAGCCATAAAGAGCCAGAGAATGGTTCAGAACCTTCTGAGCATTGCACGGAAAATATGTGAACGTGTGCACCGCTCAGCAACGGCCAAGGAGAAGTTGGCCGAACTCCAGAAGGTCCACCAGCTGCCAGAGAACCAACTGATTCAGGATGTTCCTTCCAAATGGAGGACCTCCTTTTTCATGCTGGAGCGGCTGGTGGAGCAAAGGAAAGCCATCGATGAGATGTCGATTGAGTGCAATTTCAGGGAAATGATCAGCTGCGATCAGTGGGAGGTGATGCAGTCAGTCTGCAACGCGCTGAAACCTTTCGAAGTAGCCTGCAGGGAGATGAGCAACCGCACTGCCACTCTGGGACAAGTCATACCACTTATTCACATTCTCAACAGAAAAATTGACCTGCTGTTTGATGAGACAGTAGGCATAGACAACATGCTCAAGTCCCTAAAGGAAGCCATGGTGAGCAAAATGTCTGCAACTCTGCATGACCCGCGCTACACCTGGGCAACCATGCTGGACCCACGATACAAGACTTCCTTGTTCACAGAGGAAGAAGCTGAACAGTGTAAACAAGATCTAATCCAGGAGTTGGACCAGTGCTCTTCTACCTCAGTTGAAGTTAAGCTTCCGCTGCCCAATGGCTGCGATGAGGCCCCCGTTTCATCCGACTCACCCAAGGAGAACCTCTGGACTCTGATGGCTGACGTTCGACAGCAGACAAAACACGAAGAGAAGCCAAAGTCCTCAGAGCTGGTAGTGTTGGAGTACCTTGAGGAAGACATTCTCGATCAAAGCTGTGACCCCTTTGACTATTGGAACCTGAAAAAGTTCCTGTGGCCCGATCTAGCCAAAGTAGCTGCCCGTTACGTGGGTTGCCCTCCCAGCATCATCCCAGCAGAGACACTGTTCAGCACAGCTAGTGTCAACTGTGCCCTAAATCAAACCAGGCCTTTACTGGAAAACATGGAGGGTCTGCTTTTCCTCAAGGTCAACCTTCCTTTGATTTATTTTCAGTACTGATAAATATTAAGATTTACCTTTAACACCTTTATTAAGGACCAAGTTGAATGGCTGTGAATTTTTTTTCGTTGGGCAAAATGTAAAATATCAATTTATACACTGATTCTCAATGCAAATGCCAGATTAAGGTTTTATTGTCTTCTTTGTACTACTGTTAAACACTTGGAGCTGTTGTGATGAAAAGTCTCAGTCATAAGTGTATCAGGGAGGGAGGGGTTTTTCTAGCTGTAGGGGTTGGTGACAATGTGTTTGCTTGTAAATGTTTCTGGTCCTCTGTATCTACTCATCTTGTGCCTTAATAAGAAAACTACTTCAGGTCAAAAATGCTGTAAATATTTTGTTAAATTGTGCAGATCACTTCAGGATGCTTTTTGATTATTATAGATTAATGATAGATGCAGAGTTGTTTTCCCAATGAAAACATGGCCCAAAAGTAAATGCTGTGACTGAAAGATGTTTTAAGTTAATGTTATTTAATTCTCATTGTGAATTTGTGGTGTATGGTACTGTCACTTAGAAATAGACTTTTTTTACTTGCTGAAATGTTTTTATTAAGATTGTGTATAATAGTGCTGTATTTTTCAGAATGAGGAGTTTGTTTGGAATATTCAACTTGTCTTGAGCACAACTTGCGTTTATGTCCTGGGGATTAAATTATGGGTTTATTATTAAGTAAAACAATGTACTGTACATTTTTTATAAGAAATGACTTCTGAACCTAATTTGATAAATGTTAGCAATGAGACTGGAAACATGCAAATTTTGTGGTCATTTGTAAATAAAGGTTTTCCTTATGCAATTTTGCTCTTATTATTTATATCAATTTGGATGCTTTGAAAAGTTTGTATTGTGAGTCTACTTTATTCATGTAAAACAAAGTCTACTTACAAAACATCAAGCAGTATTACTCAACTTCTTCAAAAGCTACTTTTATTTTTCAGACTTCACCCTTTCCATCAGCACAGTTTTTCTCTCAAGTCGCACACTGACAGGAGGGAAGTGAAACATATTAAATGCAATGTTGCTGTAACCTTCAATGAATGTCAAAGGTCGATGAGTGTCCTGGAGCAGCTGTATCTTGGTGACATTAGCCTCCATTAGCAGGTGTGTGTACATTTTTATCGCAGGGTTTGTTGGGATCATGTCTTCCCGTTTATCATACCTGTTGACAAAAGCCAGCCAAAGGATTACAAAACTATGGGTACATTGAATTTCATTAATTAATAAATAAATATATTAACCTCCAGTTCCTGTTTTGCTCTAAGAAGCGTGATACTCCAGTTTCAGCAGCATAAGTGTCAATGTGGACAAAGACATCTAAGAAAAAAAAAAAGTGGAACAATGGAGTACAGTGTCTGCAAAGTCTTTAAAAAGATGTATATTGAAGAATAATTTCTGTACTCCTACTTCCTAAAATGCAGATGCCCTTATGTAAATTAGCAAACTTTTTTAAACTGCACCATCTATTATTATATTAACTATTTTAAATGTGCCATCAGTAATAGAACTGATTATGTGAGACACATCAGACTAAATAATCCCAGTGATTCCAACCTGAAGTGGATGGCAGCATCCTGTGGAGTTCTTGCATCCCATGGCCCCCTGGGTAGTTATGATGGGAAATGTACAGGCAAATACTGGAGTATGCTGTGTTGGTCAACAGCTGAACAACCACAACCACAGAGCCCAGTTTGTATAGCCAGGATTTTTGGTAGTTGCACAAACTAAAGCACACAAAAGATTAAAGTTAGGAAACCAATGTGTTCATCCAATCAAATAATAAAATGTGCATGCTCTTATATTTTGACTTACATGAAAGAACAGCCTCGTGCAGCCATTAAGCTGAACACGGGGAAAGTATATATGATGAAGCGCAGCTCCTTGTGGGGTAACAGCGAGTAAATGAGGACAAAGCCTATGGTGGGTACCAGCAGCAGCCTCATTCGCCTGTCGAGAAGGCCAAGTGGGACGAAGAGTAGCGTGCAGCCCAGGGCACGAGGCATTGCAGAGTAAAAGTACCAGAGAAATGGAGAGGTTTACTGGGGAGGAGAGTTAAGGCAAAGTGGGGAGTGTGGCAATCATCCTTTAAATGGCTGAAAATCTACAGGAATAAATAAAAGGATATTCCCCAGTTGGAGCTTTTGTTAAGAATAGTATTGTACCACAAAACCTGTCCTTCAGGCCACAGAAGCTTCTTCCAAAAGAAGGTATCAACAGCCACTGTCAGAGCTGCGGCGGACGAAGGAAATCAAAGCAACCTTCATGTAAATTCTAATTGTATTACTCACATACTGTACCCGTCACCACACTCACCCAGTGACAACATCCCAGCAGGGACAGCATAGTAAAGCAGTTGCAGTAGTCCCAGTTTCCTGCTCAGTAGCGATATCAGCAACATGAGACCCAAGAAGATGCAGAGCTCTGATCGGAACACAATGATGACTAAAGCTGACAGGCTTATGAAGCAGCCATATTTCTGAGCCATCCAAGACGTGAATGCTACAAGAACTAGGAAGAGGAATTTAAGCAAATCGAGTTGACGAAAACAAAAAGATACAAATGTAATACAGATTCTCTGGAAAATGATATTGTTATCAGTGAATCTTACCTATTGGCAGAGCAAATACATTAGGGAGTGTCCTGGTGCTGTAGAACATTAGATGAAACTGTGAAGCACACATCAGGCAGAAGAGGCCTGCAACTGTGGAGCCAAACTGCCTCCTCACCTCTCTCTGCATGTGCCATAGCGCACTGATAACACACACTCCCAGAGAAGCTCGAACTTCACAAAAAATGGACAGAAAACACAGTTTAAAGACGAGAAGAAGGTATTGATTTGAACACATCAATGGCAGAAATGTTAGTAACTTACCAATCAGCTGTGTGTAGAACTTTGGCGCATCCAGCAAAGAGGACAGAAGTGCAGCAGGGGAGGAGAGACAGGAGAGAAGCAGGGGGCCAAGGAAAGTCCGTGGCACCACGCCAGGAAACTCATGGTGGTCATACTGCAAGACAAGCCCATTACTGAACAAAACACTAACAGCCAGGATCACATACAACACACATTTATTACTGTAGCTCTGTAGATCACATTTGACAAATCAATTCCGTCTCAGAGTTCCTTTAGTACCTGTTCTATGAGTAGTTGTCAAGAAAATGTAGCATGTGAGCTGTATTATGTTTTTTTTTTTTTTTGTTGTTGTTATTTTGAATTTAAATTCATCCTGTGATATACACTCTACAACATGGATCGTGAGATGAGATTGTTTTGTTTTACCTATATTGTTTATAAGAATATAAGTCGTTACAAATTATACTACATATATGTGAGTATGCTTCATGTTTTAGCAAGTGTCCCACAATTTCTGTCACTGGTGTTGTGCATAGCTACGTTAGCTTGTTAGCACACACACTGGCTGAGCTACTGACACCTGCTTACCTTGTCAAAGTCAAGTCTGTGGTATAAAATGTCGTGCGTTGCTTGTAAGTTAAAGCTCTCTTCTACTTTAGTGAACGGACAAATAAACAAATGTAAAAAAGACACCGCTAACAGCAAAAAAAGCAGTGGCAATCCCAAAACAGTCCTTTTTTCAGCCATGACAGCTGAAAGAATGTCGTCACTTCCGGTCTATGCCGGATGTCATCTGCAAGCTATCTCAATATAGTAAAGTAAAAATGTAATATTTATTATTGTACAAAATGAAATAACTCTAACATTTAGAATTTTAATATAAAAAGTATTTATTTAACATTACAATTACCCTTCCTGAATTTTCCACGTGGGTAGAGCACCCTTTGTCCCGCGCGTGGCGGACTGTGATTGCTCACATACTTGATTGACGGGCATTTAGATCCAATCGGCGCAAGCCACAATTCGACCAAGGAGCTGACGCGGAAAATCGTTTTTTCCCCGTACAACCGGCATGTAAATACTACTTTGTTGCGCTTTGCATAGATAACGCTAACTTCTATTTAATGCCAAGAACAGATCGGTTAAATGTGTCCGAAGCGCGCAGCACCGTGAGACCAGAGGGAAGCTTGCTAGCGAGTGGCTAAAGCGTGTGTCGTGATATGAAACTGGGTTTGAATTGATCCGCTAAGATGCTGTCCACCACTGACCCGGACCTACGGTCGTTTCTGTTGTCTAGTCTCATTTTTGTTTTACTTTTACAAGTGATCGACGGCAAGAAGGATCTAATTAGCGCCTGCACCACCTGCAAGCAAATCATCGAAAACTTTAACAAGGTCAGAAAGCATTTCTATACCTTTGCTAGTCGGTTTACTCACATCTTAACCCACTACACTGTATGTACCCCACTAGCTTAAATAGACACATGCCTGACAGGATCCTGTTTGATTGTGGACCCCAAATAACTGCTTTTGTGTTTTAGGGCTTTGACAGAACAGCGAAGCAGAACTTTGGTGGAGGCAACACAGCCTGGGAGGAAAGGAAACTGTCTAAGTATGAGACAAGGTGAGTCGGTGCATCCTGTGCAGACTGCAGGTCACCCTGACAGGGATCAGTCGATCGGCTTCGTGTTTGCTTTGCACCAGAGTTGCAGGCTGTTGTGTGGTATGTTGTGAAAGTTTCTACCTATTCCTGTCTTCGCAGTGAGATCCGTCTCATGGAGATCGTGGAGGGGCTGTGTGAAAGCAGCAGCTTCGAGTGCAACCGCATGGTCGAGGAGCATGAAGAGCATTTTGAAACTTGGTGGTTCAAGAGGTGGGTGATGGTCAGATGTCAGAGTTATCACCATTAGCCTGTTTAATAAAAGTACACAGGTTGATGCTCACCTGCATATGGTTTCACTCTAAGCATCCTTCCTTCCTGTTGTTTTCGCAGGAAAACAAAACATCCTGACCTGCATAAGTGGTTCTGCATCGAGACCATTAAGGTGTGCTGTCCAAAGGGAACGTTTGGACCAGATTGTAATGGTGAGGTGAACTATAGGGAAGCAATATGCTGAAATGATTGTTTGATGCACATAACCACAGACTCCACCATTTGATAGTTTTTCAAAATGAGCCTAATTGCTGTGGGGCTTTTTTCTGTTTCAGCCTGTCATGGGGGATCTGAGAGACCCTGTCACGGAAATGGATTGTGTGATGGCGATGGGACACGTGGAGGGAACGGGAGGTGCAGCTGTAACCACGGTTACCAGGGGGACTTCTGCCTAGACTGCATTGATGGCTACTTCAACGAAATAAGGAACGACACCTTCTCCCTGTGTACAGGTAAAGCTCATACAACACAGACGTGACTTAAAGAACAGCTGCTGATTCATCATTTACTTTAATATAATAACAAGACGGGGAATTACTGTCTGTGGTGTCCACATTTAACTCCTCCTGCAGAATGTCACTCTTCATGCAAGACTTGCACTGGAGCAACCAATCAGGACTGTGATGAGTGCAAGGAAGGTTGGGAGGACGATGACCAGGAAGCCTGTGTCGGTAAGAGGCTTGGTAGTAACATGTTAAAAAGTTTAAGTGAAACAACAAAGTCTTTCGTCAACCTGACTCACCATCAAAATAATCTGTAGCTGTTTTAATCATTGATTGACTATTATTTAGCAAAAATGTTCCCTCGTTTAAATCCCAGTGTATCATCAATCTATTTTACTGACATCTCTTTTTGTTACAGATGTAAATGAATGTTCAAAAGATCCCTCACCGTGTAAAGAAGACCAATACTGCCTCAACACCGAAGGTTCCTACTCGTGCAAGGGTAAGAAGTCACATATTGTATCAAAAATCACTGGAGAAAGATTTTTCGGTCCTGACGGTGTTTGTTCTTCACAGCCTGTGACACGGTGTGCTCTGGTTGCACTGGAGCCGGCCCTGATAAGTGCCAGGCTTGCGCCAGTGGGTACCAAGACACAGAGGGCACCTGCACAGGTATGATGTCAATGTATTACTATGTAGAAGGGTTTTCTCCTTGCATGCTGTGCTCTTGGTCCTAGAAGAATCGTGGATCTTCATTGGATTGGTTGACTATTTATGGCATAATTGCACGGGGATAAAGCATGAACGTTTGACGGCCAATATGCTTCCAGATATTGATGAGTGCTCCCAACCAGAGTCACCTTGCATTAAGGAGAACCAGGAGTGTGCCAATACTAATGGCAGCTACTTGTGCATCTGCTCCAGTGGCTTTGAAGAGCACGACGGCGAGTGCGTCCAAACCCCGCAGCCAGGTGAGGTCTCTTGCACGTTGTGTCGCACACGCTTTGAAAGGGTGCTGGGAGTTTAATCTCATCTGTTCCTGCCTCTGTTCATATTAGAAGAAGCAGAGGAGCCGGAAGCATCTGACGCAGGTCTACACAGGGAGCTGTGATGTCAAACATTGGACCAATGGGATTAAATCAGGAAGAACTTCAAGCATGGTTGGCAACTGAAGTGTCTCACAAAAACGACTACACGCACTTAATGTACCAGCTGCACTTAGAACCAGCAACACCTGTGAAAACAGTGGATCGTGGATTAAAGGACAAACAGACGGAGACATTTTCTTGCTCTCAGTGACCGTTATTGCTTTCCTGTGGTGTTCTTTTGTTGCCTTTATTCCTTCAATGGTTTTAAAAATCAAAGGCGTTTCAATAAAGGTGAAATGTGTTAAATATAAGCCTTTGTCAACGTAATGTGTGTATTTTGTTGTACGGTTACAGTTGTCTTATCATTTTGAGGAACAGTGTTTTGCTGAAGGGGTTGTGTTGTAGTGATCATAAATGGCCACAAGATGTCAGTGTAACCCTATGAACGTTACAGCAATGACATCGAGGCATAGGGTTTCTTTACTTCTCTCCTCTTGGCCTCGTGTCTGATCATCTTTTTACATACATGGATATGTCATGGAGTCATACAGCTTTTTCTACATGCAACGCTAAGCAGATTTGATCTAATTATCCTGTTCCTGGTCCTCTGAATATCTGTGTGTCACCACCAGGAAGGATGCTACTTGGTGTAGACCTTCCACTGGCTTCTAGATATATATATCAAAAGTCATTTAGCATAAAATCTTGAACCTTACATTAAGACTTGCCGGCTTGCTGCAGGACGATGCCAGGGTTTTGACTCGACAGGCCCTCTCAGGTTGAAGGGAGAGCCTGTTGAGACGTGTCTGAGCTGGTAGCAAGAGGCAGCAGAGGAGAGACACTCCCACACATTTCATCCCTGGGTGTTAATTCCAATGCAAGCTTAATTAACATAAAGACAACAAAAAGGGAAATTAGCTCTGCTGTTTATTGGTAGGCTTTAAAGATAATAACTTAACTGAGGAAGATTGTTCTACATTAGAATGTTTATATGAGTAAACAACAATAATAATCACAGGAGACATGGCACTGGTTTCAAAGGATAGTTGTGAAATATATGTATCATCTATAACTCAAGGGATAAAGTGTTTGATTTGGTCAGAGGGGTTGTGCAAGATGAGAAGCTAAGCAGCAGGCAAAGCAGGAGAGAGCGTTAGTCAGCACAGACTGACACGACTCTGAGACTCTATCGATGTAACCATTCCCGTAAAGGTGGATTTAACTAGAGCTGTAACAAATCTGTGATGTGGTGCTGCTTCATCATATGGAAAGTAAAGGCTCAGTCGGGAAAGACTGTGATCCTCCGAGTCCTTGAATGCCTTGAGTAATCGCTGCTGAGTGCAGAGTCACCATAGTCGGCAGGTTTTTTCTGATTTCTGTTTTTCCTCCACTCAGGGAGTACAGGGTGAGGGCTCTCCTGGGTTTTACCCACAATGCATAGTAAGTTAGGGATCAAAACATGGAGGAAAAGCAGGAATTCATCTTCGGTGCGTGTCAGTGCATCTACCTTTGATTCTGACCAAGCCAAGTAATGCTAAAATAAGTCTTCATCTGGTGGTGTGAACTTGTGACCTTTCCAGCACAGCACAGCTCCTCTAACCACAGGGCTTTGCTTTGCCTGCCATCGTAATTAGAGCATTGTTTATTCCACATGCTGGCCTCACCTTTCGTGTGGTGTCGTGATTCCCGAGTCAGTTTCCACAAGAAGAGCACCAAGACGTCCACAGGGCTTGTGCTTCTGCACACGCACGGCATCGCTACCGCTCACATGCACCGGAGCGGCCTGTGCGTGTGCACGGGTCCTCTGTGGTTGCAGGGGCACCCTGCTCTTTTCTCTTGACTTTGTGGTGGTTTTCTTCTGCCAGTAAACCTCAGCTGTGCAGCACATGGTCCAGCTGCCGTGGGGTGACAATGAGGACACTGACAGGGTTACTGAGGAAACACGGGAGAGCACGCAGAGCAGGAAAATGCCCTGTCGCTGAGCTGATGCTTTTAAGTTTGTAGAAGGCCACGACACCCGGGCCCTGCTTCCGCTGGCATCTGATTCTTCTTCCCATCTTCATTCATTGTTGCATCTGAGGCTTTCTGTTTCCCAAAGCTATCCTTAGACAACAATCCTCTTTGTTCCACTGTTAAGCAGTGGGACAGAGATAATCATAGAGCTGAGGTACGCTGAGGGAAGCTGCACGCCAAACTAGGATCCAGCTGTGGCACCATGTGCCTTTGTTCATCCGTCAGTGGCCTGCACCGCCTCTGATGTCAGGCACTTCTTAAACTTGGATCTGCTTTCCTTTCACTAAAATGGACTCAACAACCAGCGATTAATCCAGACAAATTGGAAACTGCAGCGCGATCCTAACTGGAGCTCTAACATCAGACTTCACAAGGTGCTCGCATACAGTGACAGACTCGCTCCATGATGCTGTTTAGAATGCAGACTGGAAGTAAAGAGCACTGGCTGGAGGACAGAAACAGCTGGGGCTGCATGTGTAGCTGTTGCCTGGGGTTTAGAAGGGGGAAATTGGAAATTTGTGTTGTGTGCAGAAAATAAAAAACATAAATCACACTGACTTGAAACCCTGAGTGACCCCTGAAACACAGGCGAACCCACAACTGCCGGCTCTAAAGGCACGGACGCACACGCACAAAAGTGTGAATTAAAAGATCTGTGTCTTAACACGATACATTTCGAACCCATCGCCTGGTTGCGTCACCCAGATGTGGGATTAAGATGATAGTTTCAGGTTAGACACCGTCCACCTGCACTGCCGCTCAGAGAACCAATAAATTGTTCATCGGAGCGGTTTCAGGGTGGCTGTTGGTGGAGGCAGATGAGATTCGGTGTGTGTTGATCATCTGGCCTCTGATCTCACACAACCATCAGGAATAAGAGGAGACAGGAAGGACGGCTTTGATCTCAAAGAGATTTTTTTGCACTTTGCTTTCCTGAAATCTTTTTTATGTCACCAAAATGGGGCAATCAGATAGAAAGAGCACTTTAATCCATTTCCTGCTTCGCATTTTTAGTCTTGTTTACGACACACATTTAAAAGCCACATTTGAGGCTTTTGATTGCACTTTAAGAGTCGGAGGGTTTGTCTTTCGTAGACAATAAACAATAGAAGCTATTTCAAATGATCTTTCTTCTTTTGCTTAAGTTTCATGTAAATAATAATCAGAGTTTCTGTAATCAGAGTAGGGGATTTCATTATAAAACAATACACAGATGGTCTCCCAGCCACACGATGCTGCTGGTGATATGAGGCGCAGCAGCTGCATTTGTGCCATGAAAACATAACATAACACAACATATTTCCTGTGTGAACATGCCAGAAATGCAAATTCATCTGGAAAACATTTGCAGCTGTAAGGACAAGTGATGGCTGCGGTGACCAACCCCACCCTGTCGCGTTGTGACCAACTGAGCAGATGTTCGAGTCTCTGATCGGGTGATACAACGGTTAAAAAGCCCAGCGTCCCACGAATCAGACGCTCAGCAGAGGATCCATGCAAAGACAATAATGGTGCGTTATGTAATTGCAAGATTTACACTGAGCTGAAACCAATAAAGGTTTTATCTGTATTTGTTTAATGTGGTAATATGACCTACATACTGTAACACGGAGCCTTTGTGCTATGAATAGGCTGCATTTTGTATAGTTAGTGTATTTTAACGCCTGCAGTAACATAAAACACCAGCTTACTCCCCACATCAAAGTCTCTCGTGTTTCTCTCTCGCTGTCAGGCACAACTTCAAAGTATCTCCCCCGTCTAAAACCAGCTGTAAAACACGGTTGAAAGTGGAGATGCTGGTGTTCTCGTCTCCTTGCGTGTGTGTTGCCACGGCGCTGTTGACAAGGCAGCGTGCAAACAGACACGGAGGTGAAGGAACAAAGCGCTGGTGTGCAGGGGATTGATGAGGTCATACGCACAGGTCCAGACAGACAACACGGTCTGGGCGGCGGAGCGGATTAGAGTTGGGAAGGTCACAGGGGTGGTTGTGTTTGTGCCTTAACCACTGTAAAATACACACAGGAAAGCATCACTATTCTGATGATCAATCCATCAAGTCTACAACTACAAGAAATGCATCGACTCCCAGATAATCTGACATCACTTGCGGGCGAGAATGTTGATCAAAAAATAAAATGGCAGGATAAAACAGATTTTAAAATGAAATATGTACATAAGTTAAGACACTAAGATGAACGAAGTCTGATGTACGTGACACTGGAGCCTCGTCCCCATGCTGGAGCCTGCGACAGACACGAGTGGTTTGGAAATAACTACATTTGTATATAGAACTTTGTTCTCCCAGTCTTTTGTGTGGTGCTTGTGTTTGTTGTTTGTTGTTTTAAATGTGCGCAATTTGCTACACGGTCTAGTCTTAAACGGAAGTCGTGGTAGTTTTTCCAATCTTAACTGTCAGCCTCGCAGTCAAAATACAGCCTGCGACTGCTGGGTCATCAAAACACTGTCACATCTCCATCCAGCTCCCTGAACGTGACTCGGTCTTCCACGCTTTACTGTAGCATAATAAGAGAGGACATGAGCCTCTTATGAAATCTTCAAAGCCACACGACCACATGAAAGCAAAGCGCGACCCATCACAACAACAGGCATCAGGTCCATTCTGGCCTTATTATAACCGAGTGGATAAGAAACAGGCCCCGGGCTTCTGTGTCGTTCCCTGCGCATCTCATTTCCTGCCTGTTATCGCTTCATATGGCTTTGTTTGTTCTGGACGGGAACCCAAGAGAAGCGAGAGCTGCGATCACAGGAGGGCTCAGCAGCTTAGCCACGCCGACCACCCCACCGATGGCAGTTATGCAACCCACAGGGCTACGGTCGGTCAGTGCACGGGGAGATTCACGTTCATCTCAAAGAAAATGGCGTGAACCCGGAGTCCCTTCCTCCAGCAGGGCAGAGCGCGCTCGAGCTCAAAGGTTAACTCGTGCCACTAAACGGCTGAAACTGGACAGTCAGCTTTCCAGGAAAGAGTGTTGAGGGCTGCGCTGATGAGTGGCAGCCAGACAGCGTGAGGGGGAGGCAGAGCAGCACTGCTGGGTCAGCTAAGCCTTGCCTGTCACCTCTCTGTCCGCTCAGCACTTTTGGACATTTATCTGCCATGTGGAGCTGCTGGGCCGGGGACTCGCTCCCAACCAGAGCTGAACCCTCTCATTTCCTACATCCTCTCCTCAAACCTGACCTCTCGCTCAGAAATGTGTCCAGACACTGGAACAGAAACCACGCGAAAAAACAAAACACAACTCTTTAATTGCAGGATTATTGCACCTCAGGCTGTTTTAGTGGCATCTCTCCTCCTGTTTATCCAGCGCCGATCACTAGGTGGCGACCTCGGGTGGGAGGCGATCAGCCAGCTGTCGCTCGGTTAATAGCCAGAAACATCTGGACGCACAGGCATTTCAAAGGCCTGACACAGCTGCAGACAGGAATCACCCAGCAGAACGGTTTCCTCCAGGCAGCCTGTCTTCGTTTTACTGTCCTGAGCTGGTGCCTGGATGAGCTTTTTCGCCTCAGGGCCTCAATCTTCAAGATTATGACCGGCAAGAAGCAGACATTGATCCACGCTGTAGTTATGTAAACAACGCCCTGACGCCCATTTTGTGCTAGTGGAGCAAGCTCCCAGGTGATGATGCAGCATAAGATCAGCCTTGTGTCGTTTACGCTGGCGCATCAGTCCAGAGTCAGAGTTGTCATATTATTTATTAACCACAGCGGTTTTCGTCTGCTCCTCCTCTTCCTCCTCAAATGGAGGAGAAGAGGAGAAGAGAGGAGGCTTCCGTCCTTTCATTCCGCTGCTGAAGATGTAAATTAAGCGCGCGACCAAATGACTACACAGCTTGATCTGGCAGGTTCACAGAATGCTGGAACCGAGTCGTTTCCCATGGCCAAGCGGTAGCGGCTCCAGCTTGGCCTCCATCCTGTCTCTGGGCCTGTCAGTGATGGCTGTGAATGGCTTCGGTAGCAAACGGCGTAAAAGTGGAAAAGCAGTGAGCGGCCCACTCACCAGCCTGCCACTACCCCCGCACACACGCACACACACTCACACATACAAGATCGCTGGAGAAGTAGCAACAATGCGCCAGGTCTACTCACATCAACAAACAGCGATTACAAAATTAACTTTTCAAATAAATGTGAGTGGTGCAACAGCTTTTAGCGACGAACACAATCCTCATACGCACAAACACACACACGCTTGCTCTCGCCCACAAACCGACACACTCTCACACACGATGGTACATGGACTACTACCAGAGCATGGATATTACATAACAGAAGCCTGTGTCAAACTGCAAAAGTTTCTTCACTGTGTCTGATGATGCTTGGATTCCATTCCATTAACCGATTCCCCTGAGATGTAAATGTGATAAATGTGATAGTATTAAACAAATCAAACAGATAAATCAGTGTCTGGTGTTAATGAGGCTTGAGCGGAAAGCTCATCAGTTTTCATTCACTCAGAGTTGATCAAAGCTGTGTTAGACCACCGGTGTTACCTTGATGTAATTAGTATTTAACTGATAGGACTGAAAGGTCAAAGTTCATTTCCGTGTTAGACAGGTCTCACTAAGTCCAATAAAGCCTCGTCAGGAAAGCTCGGTTACACAACTAGCGGTTGCGGGAGAACAAGATTCGACTGTTACGCGCGGGCATCTTGGCGGCGAAACCCTTGCCCCTGTCATGTTAGCGATCTGCCAGCCATGTGGGGCAGGGAGAATGCTACCATTTACAAGATGTGGAGGGGGAGCGGGGAGCTGGAGGTGAAGGGGTAACTGGGAACAGCTGTAACATCTGCCACGTACACACACACACACAAACGCACTCGCCTCAGACTGTGTTTCAATAACACCCTTCCTCTTTTTCCTTTGTTTTTTTTTAATTCCCCAGCTACCTTACACTTATCCCTGAACACCACCTTGTCTTGGCCCCCGCACCCCCACTCTTCAAGTACAGCCTCTAACAACAGGCTCAGTGTGGCCCACTGGCGTCACCTTGCTCCTCCACTGGACACAGGCCACTCTGTCTGGGCGCAGGGGTTCCGACGGGGGCCCAACGTGACTCTCCGCTCACCCAGCACCGATACGACCTGGGAGACCAATTACGCGGGTCCTGAACAATATTTAAGGCTTTTCCTCGGGTCCCAATTTTGCTTTTTACCTCACTTAGAAACTAATATAAAATACATGGAACTCGTAATGAAGGGGTAGATTCTGTTCAGATGCAGAGTCTACTCCAGAAAAGATTCAAGTGCGATGCGTTTTGAGTCAGCGCGCATCCACCACCCACCAGTCCTCCGACGGTGACGCCTCTTAACTTGGAACCGCGTCTGTATTTTCTTATGCACGAACGACGCCCCCTGCTCTTTTCTCCTCACCTCGGAAATCAGAACTACAAAGGCGGCCTGGGACAGACGAGGGCTTTTTGACTCCCTTCTCTGTCTGGTATTAGATGAGCCCGTGCTGCCACGTGAATGCATCCTGTATTCGCTGCTGAAAGAAGCAGGATGTTGCTGATGCTCATAGGTTCTTTCAGGCGGCGGACCGGACCCCGACCCGCACGCCCGCCCTCCCTCCGCCATCAACAAAAGACCCTGCGCTGCCTGCTTTGACTGATTAACCAAACAAACGCCACCGGTGGCACAAAACATGCCTGTAAACGCATGTGGGCATTCCCAACATGCCAGCGTGTTTATATGGCTGTGGGTTCAAGGGGGACACTGCCAACGAGTGGCCTGAGTGAACTCTGGACAGCAACAGATACACAGGGGATGTTAAAGAACACAATGGCTGTGGTTCAGGATTTACAGCCTGTACTACGGTACAGGAGACTAAAATGTTATAAAAGCCTCCCTCTGGAGCCTCCTCTGCTTTTCACCTGACTATAGGCTGTCCATTCCTGAGATGTTAAAGCCGGCTGCCTCCTGGGCTTTACCTGTAAAGACCAAGTCCTACACAAAAGAATGCATTTAGGTCATGCCTTTAAATATAGAAAGTAAACTCAATAGTAGCCCAGTAGCTGCAGCCTGGCCGGCAAGCGGACGCTTCTGGATCATGTGCTTGATCTCCTTCAGAATCGTTTGAAGGCAGGGACTGACGTCATACTGGTCTGGGGCCACGTGGATAAAAGAGCGGTGAAGGAGAGAGACAACGGCGGAGCAGCGATGGAGACGATGCAAAGGTGATGCTCGGGTGCGCACGTGGATCGCCGTGACGATGACTTCTCACCTGAGAGCCTGATGAAGAGGCGGCTTGAGACTTCAATCTCCATCACTCAAGGGCTGCCGGTGTTCACCTCGTTGACCCGCGTTGACGCTGAACGCAGCAGCTGGACACGTTGCCAAGCACAATCCCTGAAAGTTAAAGTCAAGCTTAAATAAATGGAATTGGAGCAAGAGTCAGGCTTTTTAATAGTGCACATCAAGGAGGAAACGTGCGTGTGTGTGTGTGAGCATGTGACCGTTCGCCTCCTGCTCCTCTGACGTCGGATGTTATTCACAAACAGCGTGAGCGCGGATGCACACGCAGAGAGAGACAAGGGGAAAAGCCTAGAAGATGTTATCACCCAGTGAACGACTCTTTCACTCCATGTCCTGGAAACAAAACCCAGCGAATGAGGAAGGGGAGAAAATGGCAGCTCTCAGCCTTTTCCAGGTCTTGAATAATTAAGCAGTGCTGAGCAGATAACTACAACTCTATTTTTAGTCAGCACGAGCAAAAGCCCGCAGATCATGACTCATTAAAAGGTAAGAAGCGGAGCAGGGAAGCAGAAAGCCGTGCAAACGTATGGATGCAGGGGCAGACGCGCACGGAGAGCTCATCTTGTTTTGCTCACTCGGCCGCTTCTGGCTGACGTTCGTGTTTAGTCGACACATAAGCCAACTATTGCTTGGGGACAGTTGCCATGAAACAAGTGGAGACTCAAGGGCACACAATCCCTACGTTACACTGTAGCGTCTGCATGGGTGATCCGAACAGCGTGTCATGTGCTAATACCGGAGTGACCAACAGTCACCACTGATAATGGACACGGGCTTGATAATTCAGTGCCGCTCTGGAGTTTTCCTCCTTCCTTCCATTATCACTCAGTCCCATCCGCGTCACACACTGTCAACACAGATTTACGTCCGCCTAGTCCAACTCCACTATACAGTAGTAAATATGCAAAGCGGAGAGCTCCCAAAATAGAAACGCCAGAACAAACAGACGGGACACGAGACACCGGTAACCTTCAGTATTGACACAATGCGAGCTGAGCGATGACATCACTGTGACCTCAATATGATAACCAGTAGCAAACAGAGACAATGCAAACACGTGCACGGCTGCAGCGACATGGGGACAGTGCACGCAGCTGACGTTTCTGTCCGCGCAACCTGCACCAGTCAGGACTTTTGCATCGCACACGCACATCCGCAGCGCAGCGAGCATGACTGGCAAATTATCCTCCAAACAAAGATCCTGCAAATGTGAAACGCAGCGGAAACGACGAGCCACAGCTTCAAGCCCTTTTTTTTTAGATACTGAGCAACTAATGGCCTGTTGTGTTTTAAAACCACGTCCTCGGGCCCGGCAGCATCGCCGCTTATTGAGTAACAAAGTCTGCTGGGACCTCTGCCATCCACCTGAGCACAAACACCCACATGAGTAGCTCTCTCTGGTTGATTTCCAGAGTTTTCCTGTTACTCTGGCTCTTTTTCATCCTCTCCATGTGTTTTCCCCCCTCCCTCTCTCTCTCATGTTTGGCAGAACGGGAGAGCAATGTGCTTTAACAGAAGTTATTTTGAGTTTTACGTGGACTCACTCCACCTCCAAACTGAATACAAGGATCAGGATAAAAATAAATAAATAAATAAATAGCAGGTAGGCCTTATTGATTCGCTGACCCTTTGTGTTTCACATCGCATAGTTAAAATCTTTTGGTTTAACAGGAGAATCCTTTCCAAATAACAACTTTATGAAAGAAAAACTAATTTAATATACGTAAAATGCCAATTTGGTTTATTTTATATATGATGGAATCATCTAAAGTCAAGACCCAACAAGCCCCTTGAGCAAGAAGAAGTGAGGAATTTCATAAAGACTAACATGTAACACAACATCTCAGGATCAACAGGAATTATTTAAAATACAGCTGAACTAGATTTTTGGAGTCAGATATCTTTAAAAACAGCAAGGTTGCAGAAGGAGGGAGAAACTAGGCCATAATCAGTGGCCTCGCTGCTCAACCAGATTTCCACTTTGCTGATGTGTGTTATGACGCTGGATGTGACCTAGTTCTGTTCGGGCAGCATCTGAGCTCTCAGGTTATGCTGCACTGCATTCATAAAAGTGTGATTTCAAAAACCCCACAAACAACCACAAAAAGACTGCAGCAGAGCCAAGGCAACGGCGCTTTATACGACGCTGGGTCTCCACAGGAGGTGAAGCATGAACAGCAAGATCCTCTAGAACTTATTCAAGAACCGTGGGCATTCGCTGGACCTCCTAAAGCCTCTTAATGCTAACGAGGTTGTAAGACGGTTCCCAAGACACACAAGAGGGATGATGCAATGAAAAAACTGAAATTCTGTCTAAAGATCCTGTTTGATGCTTGAGCTTGACAGAGATACAGAACAGAGATAAAAAAATAATAATACGCGCTACCGTTGCTCTTGTCATTTGCCTGCGTTTGGCATTTTGGTTTAGGCTCTTTCAAGCGCTGCACTGGGGAGAAGCGGAAGCTCTGGTGACGCCGGTTTCTTGGAATTAAAACTGGGCATGCGGCAGAATTTTCCCACTTGTCCCTTCACATGCAAATGCGTCTTGTGCATCTCTTTTCCTGGTGCATCGGAGTGTCTGTGTGTGCGTTGTGGGAGTGAAACGGCGCTGGGAAAGAGCCCTTTGGAAACAATAGTGCCTTATAATTGGGAATCCCTTGTTTCACCCTTCTCGGAACTGGCTGGCCTAGTTGTATAACAAGAGTAACATGATCACTGTGGCAACGGCGCCCATCGCTGTGGCTACGGAGCCTCAGGTAAACAAGGAAGAGGGGGGGGGGGGGTGGTAGAGGAGCTGATAAGAAACAGGTTGAGGTGAGGATGAGGGTGGAAAAGGAGGAAAAGGCATCGAGGAGGCAAATGAAGACAAGAAGCTCGGCCCTAAGTCAGTATTTTCATCTCACAAAGCAACAAACCCCCAAAAGAAAGAAGCCGAACACCAGCGTTTACGACTGACTTATCCCAAAACCTGTTTGCTCACTGCCGACTGCGAGTATTGTTTAAACCACGAGAAACATCTGAGGTGAAACCAACACAATTGCCCACACTGAGGAAATAACCTAAGGGTGAGAATGTGCTCGTGTTTCTTTGAATGAAAGGAAGAAAAGCCGAACTGTGCAAAGACGGTGGAGCCACAGCCGAGCGTTTTGTGTTGTCACGATGCGTAGCAAGTTAGAGTGACATAAGAGAAGCAGCTGAATTAACGGGCCCTGACTCGTCACATGCTGCCACTGTATCGGGGCCACTCTGTTCTGGTACATGACTGACTTTTCTTTTTTTTTTGTAAGAGGAAACGAGGCTGCTCAGTGTTGACATCGGATAATGCTGAGTCACACCTTGAGCTCTGATGCTCGGGCGAACACAGTCACGTTGAACACAGGCGACCGTGGCAACGTGTTGACAGTAACAGCAGTCGGTCCAGTGCTGACGGGACTCATAATAAAAAATTAAAAAAAGGTGTTTATTGTCATAAGTTGTTTGTGCCCGGATGGTTTCACGCAACGAGAGCTGGGACACGCGACAAAAACAAGAGACACAAAATCCTTCTCAAGGAGACAGAAACGAGAACTTTTCAAGAACAGCGGTGTGAGGTGTGAGGGTTGGGCTTTTATAGAGCCACTCTACTCACATGCTCCGTCATGAGGCAGTCAGTCAGTGAGTGAGGGTGAGTGAGCTGCACATAAGGCGACCTGACCGCTGAGTGGCAGCAGCTGGGCCTGGGCGCGGCTGAGAAGGGAAACAAGACAAAGGGGAGATGGGAGGAAGCTCTGAAAGCCTGTGTGAAGGCAGAGCAGTGGGGGGGTGGCCAAACCTACTCTGTTGTCTTTATTCCAGGACCGATGGTTGTACCTCGACATAACCAACCTGTTTCATAATCCTAATCAGAGTTTTATATCAGGTCACGGCAATTATGAAGCCACATAAACTACATAGAGAAATGCGAGTGTGACAGCAGCCTCAAATATTAAAGAGGACACAAAGAAGACTCTATATCACTACTGCTACTATTAATAACAATATTAATATTATTACTTATTTCTGATGACATATCACAGGTATTATACTGTCAACAGGGGGCAGGGGTCATTTTCCCAACTACAGCTGACAACCTGACACATATTCATAGGGATTGGTTTGTGTGCAGCATTTTTGAGCAACCCATCAGGTTTAGCGAACGCATACGCTGTACACACAGGTTTCTTTTTATTCCCTATCAAACACAGGTTGATTATGGTCACATTTTGTAACATAAACCCCGTCGGTGGGTTAGAAATGTTGTGGAAAAGCTCGTGTTCACAGAGCATGTGATGAAACATTGATTATCAGTATCACGTCATTCATGTTTTTTGGAGCAGGCCTAAAACTCTCTGGGCACGTTTGCCTTGGAAGGATGATCCAAGGTGGAGTTGGAAAAACACTGCAGCAGGGATCTGTGGTTATGTGTACAGCTGTGGAGTCAGAAGAACGGGCAAGGTTTCAGAGTCATCCAAACATTCTGTTCTTAGCTGTTGGCGGGGGTCATCTCCGCACATTTGAAGTTCTTGGAGAGCAAAACAACGCCCATGATTCCCAGGGTCCTCCCAGGGCCGTGTATTCTCAGCCCGAAGCGGTGAAAGTGCTGCCCCACGGTGCACCTACTGAACGTGGTGGGGGAAGAGGAGCACAGATGTAGGCGCCGTTTCCCCACACAGTGGTAGTTTTCTCCCCTCTCTGAGCGGCTCCCATACATTCCTGGTGGCGCGCGGGGAGCCGGGGTTTAGCCTGAAGTGGCTGCTGCATACCTGTGGTGAGCGCGCGCCTTTGAATCATCGTCATTCAGGATGCGTGCCAGCGTTCGTGACAGTCCCGAATGGGAGGCTGCACTCCCGACCATTCTCACAGCTTGTAATCAGAGGCCTGCTTGTGTAAACTGTGCCCGTCTATCACAGAGTGATATTTACTCAGTTGAAATAAAAGGGAAGTACATTTGTTTTCGCTGCTGTGATATAACCCTCCGACTGCTTGTTTTTCTCTGCAGAGACTGGCTGGACCCATAGGTTATTTTGAAGCTGCTGGAAATCTGAACTGATCATCCTGTCTCCTCTCAGGTGAAGACGGGAGCGGAGCGAATATGAGGCCGAAGGCTGGATACGCACTGTGTGAAAATGCAGTTGTCAGTCAGTGTTTCTTTAGGCGCTTCTTCGTTCTAGTTTTCCAATTTCTCCAGAATTCCTCCCTGAACTTTGGAAACACACTTCCTCAGCACCCTGGGCTATGAGAGCAAACCCAGACACAGAGTGTAGCTGACACCTCCGAGCCACAAAGGGCCAGAACCACACCTGGGTGCAGCACAGGACACACCAGTCAAAGAATGGACCCTGTGCTCTTGCTCTGCTCTTGATATCCATTTGTCTAATGTTCAAAGGGAGACTAAACTGAATCAAATCAGTCCCGCATGGTCCTCAACCATAGGCTCACAGGGGGCTGGAGCCCATCCCACCATGCATTGTGCCATGGAAACACAGGTCTGGGTGATCCCCGTCAGCAGCTTCAGTCCTCATCCTGCGCTACCTGATCTGGACGTCTTTGGGTCACGAGGACAGAAACCCGAGCACAGAGAGAGACGTCGAAACTCCTCTGAAAACAGCCCGTGGAGCTGGAAACTTGCTGTGTGTGTGCAGCAGTTAACCGCAGGGGCGTCGTGCCGTCTCACTAGGTCAGCGTATCGCTGTGTTTTCCATCAGCTACTCAGGCTTTATGGTGACATGCCAGGGCCTTTTTTTTTCGTTTCATCAGCGAAGCCTCTTCTCTTGTGATGGTGGAGGAGCTTTTAACAGCCACAGGGCGCAATGAGCAGCAGGTCACCGGTTCTTTTGATCACATTACAAGCTCGTAATAAATGTAATGATTAAGATTCCTGTATTTCTTTCTCTCCCGCTCTCCTCCCTCCTTTCCTTTCACCACCTCCTCTGCTTTCTGCTTTCCTCCCTGCCTGCACCTGCCTTTTGCAGGCGCTTGCAATTAGACATAATGGACAAATTGTTCTGACTTGGGAATATTAAGCCGTCACAGTCACCTCAGTTCACCTGCTGCAGTTGTTGATGTAATTGTTCGGGAGCTTGGCAACAGCGGCACTCGGCACGGGACACACACTGAGGCTTTGGAGCCATGTTTCTATTTAATCTCAGAGGGTTCGTGTGTGTTTCCCCGCCAGCGCGTATCTGTGTTGTCGCTACACATCTCCAGGTTTCATCGTGCACGTCCTGAAATACGCCGTACCCTTATGTTTACAGTGTGTCCCGTTGGTCCAGGACAATGAGTTCCTTCACGGGGCGCGTTGACGGCAGCGTGTTCCCACCAGCTGGACGGCCAGGTACTCCTGTCTGGCACTGGCACGGAATTTAATGAACACTCGACCAGACCAGTCAAGGTCCCTGCGGAGGCTCGGCTCTAGGTAACAGAGAGCGGGAGGCCTCCAGAGTCGGTAGTAAAGCATCCTGGCACCCGCAAGGCAGCAACAAACACTCCACAACACTAGTGCTGGTTTAGGAAAAGGGGCCTTTTGTGACCTCAAGGTGTATTATATAGACACACAAGAGCTAAAAGGACCTGATTCTCAGACACTTAAAGCGCTGGAATGAATGCCTTCTTTCTCAGTTTATTAGTAGCCTGACCTGGTCAAAGCTGTTGTCCGCTGATTTCATATGCTGGGTTTTTTAACACAGAGATATATAAACGGGCGTGTTCGGGAGAGGAGTGTGAGAGCAAGCGCACGGACTCCGTCGCGGACACGTCCAGCAGACATATTGCCGCGTGCACATGCCCACGTTCAGCAACATGCACTCGTGCATAGAAATGGCAGCGTGTCGTTCTGCGCATACATACATGAAGGAGGAGTGTGAAGTGTGAAGCGTATCGCTGGCCGTGGTGTGATGTCTCTCTTCTTTTCCTCATCTCGGTGCTGGCCGTGCCAAATGTGCTGACTGTGTGGGTGCCACCCACCCACCCATCTGTGCCCATCGGGGCCCGAGGGCCCAGAGTCCATCTGGCATCTTCCTCTGTGTCTGTCGAGTTGTCACCTACTACGGCCACCGCCAGCGTGTCTGCTGAGAGAACACATAGTACAACAGGCAATGAATCACTGACAACAGGTAGTGGAAGGTTCCAATACATTTATAAATGAAATGTTAAAAGGCATCGAAACGACTGAATTTCGACGGTAGGGAAAGACCTCGCAACAACAGTCTAGCACCACTGATGCTTGTTCCACGAGTTCACAGACGGAAGCGTCTGAATCATTATAAAATAAGACGACGTAAGTCACAGCGAGTCAGATACGCTCATTAATCCGACACCGATCTCATGTCCTGACGCAAAATACTTTGCTAAATTTGCTTGGCATAGGATAAACGCTGCAATACCACAGTGAATAACTACACTGTGTCATGCCTCGTCTTTTCTATTCTGGACACCGACATTTAAAGCAAAGGATAAAAGATAGTGTATTGTTTGATCTTTTACAACATCCCTGCCAAGCAGAGGAGCTGAGCTAAGTGGCAGTGACTGATGTTATTAACCAGCCTGCGGGATCAAACTTCAGCTGAAGGAGGCAACAGCCGCGGCATATGTCCTGCTACATCTAATGAGGATTTCATGGTGAGAGTGGATGAGGCCTCGCCATTCAGTCTCTCCGAACAGAAGGGGTTTCCGATGAAGACAAGTTGCTCGGTCATTTGCATGTCAAAAAAGCCAAGAGTCCCCAAGACAATGGGGGATCACTAAGGATGCATTTAGAAAAACAGATGTCAGCGTATTGAGCCTGACACTGGTGATCATTTAGAACAGTTTTATTACAGGGTGGTGCAGACATGCTTGTAAGGAACGAAGTTAAAGAGTAGTCTCCAGCCACATTATGGCTCTTTGGAAAGCTTTGTTATCCTAGTTTAGGTTTTATGTACAACTTCACGACACTGAAGGAGTATTTCACCATTGCTGGAATTCTCCTTACTTGGTTATGTTGTCAGGAGTTTATATTGTAAAGCTTTGTAGTTTTCCCATTACAGCTTATTTCAGCTCATAAATACTAAGGTTTCCGTTAATATTTCTTCTTCAGGTTCGTCTTAAACCTACTGAAATATTGCTCAGTTGTTACTTGTGTGTGTATGACCACCAAAAGGTGCAACAGCGATCCGTGCACATCCTCTGGTACATGTATGAAGCACGTCAGAGGTGAGGGCTGATGGCAGTAAGTCACCAGAGAGGGCAGCACCTCCACAGAGAAACTACACACTCCTGCTTCATGGAAACCCCTTAAACACACACACACACTCGAAACACAGCATGACAGGAGCCTCTGCTGTTCCCGTCCTTCCTGCGTACAGTAATGGAAGGACTTACGCTGCTGCATGCTAGGTAAGCAAGCAGCGGGCATAAAATGGAAAAGCAGTTAATTAGATTTTAGAGGCTCCGTGTGTTAAAGTGTGCGACCATGCATTAGGTCCCTGCTCTCTTCCCCTCCTGTCATGCCAGCATCGCTCTCGAGACACATCTGTCTCTCATTGGCCCCAGCGGATCCTAGAGGTTGTCATCCAGCTAATGGCTCCGATGATGTTGCTCCTCAGCCACGTGTAAGTGTTGTTACTATAGGCAGTGTAAACGAAGCACACGCTACGTCTGGACGGGAGGGATGAGAATATTAGCTGGACTTCATTTATACACAAGCGTGTATCCACTTTGAGGGAGTGTCTCATGCAATTTCTTTAACATATTAGATAATCAAATATGTAGACATGTTATTTTCCCACTTAATTGGGTTGAATTAAATGATCAGGACACCAGACTTAATTCTGTACATAAAAATGGGAGTTTAATTGAAACTTTTGTATCAAAAAATAGCAATATCCATTCTTCACAGCTAAACTGAAAGGTCTGCATTATAAGGGTATGTGACAACTATGAAAACCGTTTGCACCCATCCACAGAAAGCAAATTAGTCTCAACAGTACAGAAACTAGATGGATTTCTCTTATACTTAGCCAGTCAATGCTGCTAAAGGACAGTTAAATAACATTCAAATGCTCTTCTCCATTTTAAGTAAACTTGTTTTATTCTGCTTTACATTGACAACTGCTTCAGTGCATCCTCCACATCTCAAACAACAAAAAAATTGAAATGTAAAAATAACTTATAGGAATGCAAACCAAAGGCCAAGTAGGATATGCAGTTTTTCTTTTAGGGGAAGGGGGTGAATTTTAAGCACTTAACAATAAATAAATAAATAGCCACAGAGTGTGGAATGTCTACATGTTTACAAATAAATTAATGCAAATGGGAAGAAAAAAATGTACACACACAAAAAGAAAAAAAAACACATGCTGTACAATATTTGTTGGAAAAAAACACAACAATTGAGTCCATGAATATTGCATTGATTGTGCATTTCACACCCCAAACCCTGATGGAGGGCAGGGGCAGGGGCCATGTAGTGTTAAGCAGTGAGATAGTGGGAGGCAAAAAGAAACCGTAAGACAGGGCCACACACCCCGTACCAGGCGTGGGGATAGGGAGGGGGACATGTGTGGACAGGGCGCGTGTGTTGACATTTTGTAGACATTCAGAAAAGACAGGATCCAGTTTCCAAACACCTGTTCAGGCTATAGAGTGAGTGAGCAGCGTTAAAGAGAGCGACACAGAGTTGAGTCGAGTGTGTTTCAAGTATTCCACTGTCAGGAAGAGCCCCCACCTCCTTCTCTCCGATCTAATGCTATCGCAGCCTCTTGGCTGGGCGCTGGTTGACTTACAGTGATGACAGAAGGGAGAAAAAAAAAATTAAAAATTAAATAAAGTGAAAAACAAAAGAAAACAACAGCCTAAACCGCTTCTTCCATCACAGCACAAGCAACACAGCCGCCTGGCCGAGGGCAAATCCAAAAACAGAGTTGTTGATGAGAGCCACCAGAAAAGCAGCTTTCCAAAAAAAGGCACTCCAAAATCAAAATGAAAACATTTAAATAAAAAAGGTTTGTCTCCGAGCTCTATGAGAGCAGCCATGTCTGAATAGGAGGGCCTTGCCTGCATATACCAGCCTAGTAACAAAACGGGTACAATAAAGTTAAAAAGGGGTGGAAATAAATAATGCTGGTAAGACCGCCCAAACAGCTAAGTGTTCCCCATTAGGAAACAAGTATAATCAACTCAAAGAAAAAAAACAAGGGGGATGGTTGAAAAAAACCAAAAAGATAAGGAAGAACTAAAGTAATAAATTAGAAATTCCCTACAAAAGAGGAAAATGAAAGTACATTTTTCTTGACGGACCAGCCACTGATGGGCTACGAGCTGCTGGCCTTGAGTCCATATCACAGCCTTCATCCCCACCCCTTCTTTCCTCAGAAAGTCTTTTCAGTCCATCAAAGCCATCCTCAGAGGCTCTCCTTGCTTGAGCTTGTGCTTGACGAAGAGTCTGTGTCAATGGTCCTGAGCCGGATGTCACCGGCCTCTGGCTCCTCCGGCGACTTGGGAGACTCTGTTGTTGCCCTCATCCAGGGGTGGTCACAGATCTGCTCCAGGCTGGGCCGGTCTGAAGGCCGCAGGGCCAGGCACCATTTGATCAGCTGCTGGCACTCTGAAGGCAGAAAACAAAACCAATAGTTCACACACGACTCTGAATACTGTATATGACTTCGTTTGTACAGATCAACAATATGTGGAGGTGGCACAGGCAGCCAATGAAAAGAGAGCCTGCATCTCTTCATTGAGTTACATAGTAGAGTGGTAGCCAGGGCACCAAGGGAACTAAATCTCATTTAAGTCAACTGTGCAGCTAATCCACTGGTTGTTAGTTCCTGCTCATCACCAATGGACCCATGATAGATGAGGTGGGAGCTGGATTTTGGGCTGTGCCTGTCACTGTGGCTAGAGGGCAACCGAGTCATCCCCTGTGTTCCAAATGCTGTGGCTGACTCACCAGCTGAGATCCTCCTCCTGAAGTACAGCCTCCCTCTCAGGATCTCCTCGTCCTGTTCGAAGGGGATGTCTCCACACACCATGTCGTACAGCAGCACGCCTAGCGACCACACCGTCGCAGAGCGGCCGTGGTATCTGTGGAAGCGGATCCACTCTGGTGGGCTGTACACTCTCGTGCCTAAAAAGAAGAACAACAATAGGAGGAGAGAGAGAAATAGAGGATAAGCACGGGAAGTGTTTGTTCAGTTAGAGTTCAGTGAAAAACCTAGAATCATAGGAGCATCAGTGAATTAATGCGTCTAAAATGGCTGAGTCATAGTAGAAACGCTTTCCATCTCTCCGTAACCACCAAACACAAACTGAGTGACCTGCCTGCGTCTCCCCCTCCCTCCTGGAAGGAGGAACTTGGATACCAAACAAAAAAAAAAAGAAAAGGCAACGTGAGTCCGTCACGTGAACGGGAGACTCGGGTTTCACAACAAACAGACGTTACGTGGCACTGACCTAATACCCACAAACTGCGACGTGAGTCAACGTTTACCACCACAATAACAACCGGAAAAATAAACACTGCGCATCTCACAAGACGTGGATGTATCAGAGACGCAGAAACGGAAGCAAACGGGGTTTATAAATCAAGCGTGAGTCACGGCTGTGGATCCGCAACGCGCGCGTCATGCGCGTTATAAAACCCTGGGAGATTTTCATTTGGCAGCATCGATCCACGTCCCTAATAATCGGAAACCGCGAGACCCTCGGCAAAGGAAAACCCGAGACCAAAAACAGAGCAGTGCGTCACAGCCCCGTGAACGCCTCCACGTCTGAATATAGCACAGCGGAGCATCAAGGGCGAACACGGCCCGGCCCACACGGATGTCTATTCCCAGGCAGCACATCACACCTCCAGCACTGTAGCAGTTTAAAATAGAGCTTCGTGTAACATGGGGGGCGCTTACCGTCGAAATCGGTGTAGACGGTGTCCTTGAGAATCGCCCCGGAGCCAAAGTCAATAAGCTTGAGCTCCCCGGTGCGCAGATCCACGAGCAGGTTTTCATCCTTGATGTCTCGGTGCACGACGCCGCAGCCGTAGCAGTGTCTGACCGCCTCCAGCACCTGGCGGAAGAAGCCCCGAGCCGTGTCCTCGTCCAGGGCGCCCTTCTCGGTGATGAAGTCGAAAAGATCCTTGACGAGCTCCGGCCGCTCCATCACGATCAGCCAGCCGTCGGCGCGCTCGTAATAGTCCAGCAATTTGATAACTCCGCGAAAGGAAGAGCTGACCTTCTTCAGCAGCAGGATCTCCAAAGGCACCATATTCCCGTTCTGCAACAATAAAACGCGTGTTTCATTCGTATCTTGGGGTTAAAACACAAGCAGCCTCCATTTAACAACACACCACCCCCCACCCAGCAGCAGCCGGGAGGAGGAGGAGGGGACCAAAACAAAACCTCACACAGCTCGGGGAATGACTACTTACAATTGTGCCCCACTCGGTCACCCTCTCCTTCGCCACATGTTTCACGGCCACCTGAAATAACAAACAAACAAAGGTCGTGAGCAGAAAGCCGCGTTACATTCGGGGACAAAAAGAAAAAGCGATCGGCCGGCTTCGATGGCGCCGATCCCCGTCCATAGCCTTACCGGTGCGCCGTCAGAGATCCGGCTGCCGGCGTACACCGTGCCGAACCCTCCGCTCCCCAGAACGGATCCCACTTGGTAAACCTTCTCGAAAGGCTCCTTCTCCGCTTTGACTGAACAGAACAGAAAGACGAAGGCGATGTTAGGGCCACGTTTCCATAACAAACGCGCCGGTCAGCTGTGACTGTAGTAAGGTTGGTTTATCAGAAATTCATCAGCCGGAGTAAAAACACAAGCTAGTAAATCAACCACAAATCAAAACGGCGAGGAGCAAGGCGCACTGACGGCAACCTACCCGGCTGGAGCTGAATCTTCACTGGTAGATGGTCCATGCTTGGAGGATTGCAAATGTGCGAAAATGAACCAAACTTTGACAGCAACATATTCGAGGCGAAAAGCCGGTGCGGACGATCCCGATCCTCCCGAATCAGAGCCGGGGCAAGACGAGCGTGGCGTGAGAGTAAGGGGAGTCCGGGAGCAGAACGGATGGTGCGGACGGTCGACTCAGATCCAGATCCAGATCCAGCCCCAGCAGTGCGCCAACGCCGCCGCACCGCGCCCGCTAGAGTCGAGTCACGACCGCGGAGTCGCTCGCCGCGTCCCGAAAACCCACATTAAATCTGACGTGCGTGTTTGGACTCAAGCGACGGCTTCAAACACAGTCCTCGGGGGTAGAGATGGTGAAAATAAAAACAAAAATAACAGCCGTGTGGACGAACGGAGAGAGTTTAAATGCCCTCCGCGGTGTGTCGTTATCCTGACGAGTGGCCGCTGTCTGAGCTTTGGCGCGGTCTTCCCAAGCCAATATTTTGACGCGCAGTGGGAAGGCGATATCCATCCGCCACCAATACAAGTCGACTCGTATCTCTAATAACGCCGCTAAATCGGCCCCACTCGTTAGGCGTAGTTTTGTAACACGCCCACCAAGAATATATGGTAATGTTTTCTTTCGTGTGTTCAAATGTGATCGAAATACTGCGTTCTTAGTCATGCACTACTTTCTGATAGTATGAGACGCCCAGGAATCTGTGTCTGGGAGCTCTGTGCTGCGCTCTGTGCTACCGACCCGGAGACTACGACCAATTAGATGTCGTCTATAAATACCGTGTTTCGTATCTGCACCAATCAAGGCGTCGTTTTTATCGTAAAGCAGACGTTTGAGGGCACGTGGCGGCAATTCCGAGCCGCCCTCCCTGCTCCTCTGCAGTGAGGCTACAGACGCGGATAGCGGACATTTCTATTATCGCCACAAAACGATCACCTCTTAACCTGTTAAACTCGCGCAGTTGTTTGTTTACGTTGTGTTTACCTCATATTCTTAGAGTTTGCTACTCTTGATGACACACACACACACACACACACACACACACACACACACAGAGTTTGGCGTTATTTAGCCAGGAAAGGTGTGAGAATGAAAACAAATAAACATTTCTAAAGAGAATTCCGCCAAAGATCAGGACTTGCAGATAGATCTCAGTTTTTCAAGTCAATCACAACGTTTATTGTGCATAATTTCAATTCAAAACAGTAACAGCAGTTGTGCTGTGACTACCCCAACGTTTGGAGGGTGATGCATGAGGATGATACATGAGAACACGGTGCCACGCACTGACATGAAAACAAAACAGCACAGTGTCACGTTAACCAGACACGAAAACAATCAGACGGCCAGCTGCCCCATTTCAGAAGGGAAACTTTCCACTTTTGCTGCTGCGCACCTGACACGACCTTGGCTCTCGGTGACTTTTCCACCTTTTATCTTCTGCTGCTTCTGATAACCTGCATGTGCACATGTGTGTGTGTGACCACTAGCCAAACAGAAGCTCCATAGAGTTCCAGGGAAGCTTATCTCGCTATAGACCTGCCGACTGCAAAGTTATGTAAATGTGAACGCGCGCACACATTTTTCATGTGAGAGTATTGCAGCCTGTGGGCTCACCTGCAGCAAAGCCCCGTGTTCTACGTATGATAATGCAACACTGCTCATCTTACACCGGCACCGATGGATGTATGCACGCTATTAACACACCGGTGCATGACTTTGCGCTATAACACCTTACTAACACATGACACACATAACCGCACGGTGCCTGCAGTTTAAAGGATTTACTTCCACGTGCGTGCAGTTTGTGTTGAGGCGCAGAGCAACGTCAAGTTTAAGTACGTTTCATAAAATATTTGCATAAATGACTTAAATTGCAAAGGCTTCGGGGAAACGCGATCAGCCCTGCACCTATACTTCCACCTCTGCTGCATGACCACTTTGTGGTCGTGGGTGTATTTATAGACTCGCACTGGGTTCTGACCCGCACAGTTGCTCTTCGTTTATTTCTCCAAATACTGCAGAAAAGCTGTTGTTTCAGTGTTTTGAAAGCCAAACCTCTAGTAAATTTCCACGTGAAACTTGCCAGCATTTCTGCGTTTCCTCCCACACTTCAAACAGATCAGCTCAGGTGAATTGTAAAATACTAAATTGCCTGCAGTTACAAGCTTGAATGAGCTGCTATGTCAATGATTCTTGCCTAACAGCGGGTTAATGTGTAGCGGCTGGAATGATATTGAGTGTCAGCCCCTTGATGCATCAGTGTCCCGTCCAGGGCGTTTACTACAACTTGAAGAGGTCAGATAAAGCTTTCGGCTGTGGTAGAACAATGTGGAGCTTTTGGATCTAAAATATTCATTTTTCTTCTTCTTGCCTCTTCACCTTACAGGCCCCCTACACGGTGCCTTAGGCAACCGCTCTACAAGCGCACCACACCTAGAGTATTCACACTAAATAATGCATTTAACACCGTATGGATCTTTCGGTCTTAGCGATTTGAGTGTATAGTCATGTAGCTAATGAGTTGTGAGTTAGTTTTAGAGACGTCATTGTGAAAAAGGAGCCGATGAGTTATGAACTATACATGGTTGCGATGCTTTTTCTCCCAGTCTTGAGGCAGTCGGACAGCTGGCCAGCTGACGGCATAAGTAAAGACAGCTGTTTCAGCTTCATACGAACGCGTGCTATGCGGTCGTTCACAGCTCTCATGGGAAATCGCCATCGAGTGGGGGGTTATTTACGATCGCCCGCCTTTTGATCTGTAGATGTAGATACACCAGCAGTGAGCGCAAAAAGAAAAGTGGCTTGCGGCCCACTGATGAGCCGCGCACCCTCTTCTCTCTCTCTCTCCTCTGTCCTCCTCCTGCCCCGTCTCTGTTTCTTGCCACATGCCTGGGATGCCTCCTGTTTTCCTTTGCTCTAATTACTGCCTTTGTAAACCGTGTCAGCCAGCCGAAATAGTTTTGATAAGGGGTCCGGCTGCATTTGCATCTGTAATTTGATGGGTTTCATTGGGGACACATAAAACCAGACTCTCCAGAGAATACGTGGCCACTTCAGAGCCCCAGGGTCGCTTGGGTTATTTTTAGCCGCCTCGTGCTAGCCCGGTGGTAGCCACATCATTTTGGTAAGCCGCTGATTGAAATCGATCCAGCTTGGTTGAGCTGGTGCTCTCTGCCAGGGAAATCCGAGGGCCTGAATTCGTCACGGCCCACGTTAGGGTTAGAGTCCTCAACATGTGTGAGGGATATAGATTTATAGTGTTCTCTGGAGGCATGTTTACTGTACCATATCCTGTACGAAGCCCTGAAAATGACTTTGAAATCACTTGTACGTTTTGACACAATGGATCGTTTATTACATTATTATTATTTTGGTGACTCAGCTGCATAAACCTTTCATTTACTGAGAGCAGTTCCTTGCACTGAACGTGCAGGTTACGGCTACTAGTCATGCGTGCTGCACGCCTGCCAGGTTGCTGTATGGATTACTGTCTAGACTCAGCGTTATGCAACAATGTCAGGTCCCTAGTCAGCTTGCTGATCTGGTGGCCACATTGCATAACCGATCATTAGCTCATTCTGGACAATTTCACATTCATTTCTTCATTTCCATTAATATTAGGATGAATGTTTCCAGAAACGTACTCTAACGTAAACACACAGGCCGATAGCCCAGGGTGACACTGGATGTGTGCATACATGGGTGTGTGCGTGTTTGTATGTTCATCCAGCGAGCCAAAAACGAGGACAACACGAAGAGTGAATCATGGCTGGATTAGTGATTGATCTAGTTGTGTTTGTGCGGCCAATAAGATCTAGTGGCTCGTTGTTGAGCGCAAACTGAATATGCCATCTAATGTGTAACTGGTAGCAACTGGTGATTCTTTGTGATGTGACTCAGACAGCATAAGTGCCGGTTAATTGATGGCCTCAGAGAAACTGTGAGTGACAAATAGGCCCTAAAGCTCTAGGACTTCCAGCTTCCAGCACACAGTTGAAAGCAATCAAGTACGCACGCACTCACACAATCTTTTCTGCTCCCAAGTGTCTTTTATATCGGCTGCTTTTCATCATAAAAACATCCATATTAGCGTAGCCCCTTTGTATTTAGTGCTTTCCGTATAGCTCTGTGTCTTGGTGAGTGTTGGAGTACCTATACTACAGGAGGGGACAGAACGGGCCTCAGGCTACTGGGGGGATTTCATAAAACCAGTTCCCATTTGATCATTTGAACAGGAACAAGCTATTATTGCATTAGCTGAGGGTTTGTGTCTGGCTCGGCCTTTAGGTATGCCATGGAAAAGGGCCGGCATGCTGCCCAACTCCGCGCTGAGGCACTATAACATTTTGCAGTAGGAAAGGTGGCCAAATTCAAAACAGGTGCGGGGTCTTCGCTGCTCTGCCTCTTCTTCTGCGACCATATGGATACAATCTCAACGATCAAAGCTACGCTGCGTGTTTAACGTAACGGTCTGCATAAATGGTTTACATTCCAAATGGAGTTTTCACCTCTTATCCTTATTAGCAGAATGTTTACTAGTCGATAATCGCTTTCAAAATCTATTGCTCAAACCGTTTTCCTCCCTCAGCAGCTGCGTAGGTAGTTAATCTTCAGCGGCAGAACTGGCGCATATATACCATCCTCATACTGCAAACATGAATGTTTCTGCTAAGTGCCCCACTTTCCTCTGGTGACTTGATCCATTTATCTGCCCATCCCTGTCTTAAGAGGATACTGAGACCAAAGCCTTAAATCCCCCAGGCCAGCAGGGCCGGAACTGCTGCCACGAAGCTCCGACTGGTCCTTCCTCGCTCATAAGATTAATCCAGGTACAGTAAAAGCATCGTTTTACCCTTTTATACAACAAAAAATCTTGGACTGTTTACTCGTTGCTTGATGAAAAACAAGCCTCATCAATCAAGGTAGCTTTTCCCGCTTTGAAATCGATTTTTCTCACGCAGCACTACAGCGACTCTAGCTCCTAACAAACAGTTAACAAACACTGGGGGTGGATCATAGTTCCATTTTGAAAATGTATAATATAAATATTCCAGTGTAATGTTTTACCTGGGTTATATGAGGAGGCTCTGGTTGTGTTGGGAGAAACACTATCAGTGTGAGTAAAACCTTTCTGCAGGTGTTTTTTTTTTTTAAAGCTGTTGAGCCACTGTGCTGAGGATTCTGACACAACAATTGGCTCCCGTCTGCCCTCTGGCCCTTGCTTTGAGCGATCTGATTGGCCAGTGACAGGCATTGTGCTGACTGTGTGTCTGCGAGGGCCCAAGCTGTAGCGCAGGCTGCCTGGTCAGCAGTCTGTGCCTGCGGACACACGAGCACGAATATTACCAGCGGTTTAGAGGAACAAATGCAAACGTATCTGCTCGTAGGGCCAATGCAACCAAAGAAGCTGCAGAGCCCCTCAGCAGGAAGGAAAGGTCCCTGCTGGCCTGCCACTGGCTCTCGAACCCTTCACACCTGAGCGCACACTATCAAATGAGCAGGAGTCTGCATTATCAGGACTTCAATCTCAAGTTGGCTTTGTGCCCATGACCAGGATGCTTAAAACATGCATGATGTGGTTGTGCTTTAACTCCACTGCCGTTTTTTTCTTCCTCGTGTGTGTATTTGAATTTAGTGTGACGCCCCCACAGAGGGATGGCGGTCTGCATTGAAAGGTCACACTCCATTCAGTCCAGTCCTCCTCAGACCACCCAAACACAAACGGGGAGGTAATGAGAATGAATCGAGAAGCGCCAGAGTCAGTGTCATCGATGAAATGCCTCCTAACGATGGCCCAGCTAATTGCGTGTCAATAGATTTTGCACGCTCAGCAGCCTCACATACAAGACACCCGTCCTCTGCTGTAATTGGTTGAGCTTTTGCATTGTAATCACAACGATCCCAACCAAAGCCGGTGCCTGTCGAAGATAACTCCGAGCGCTTGTTGAATAATTACATGAAAACATGTTCAATAATTTCCCGTGACTGTAATAAGCGTTCGCCTCACTCGTCAATACTGGCATGTGTAATTAATCATGATACGAGGCTGGCGATGCTGCTGGTACGTTCTCAAATATTTATCATTGCACATAATTAGCGAGGACAAAATAGCAGCGTTGTTAATTAAAGAAAAACTATCAAAGGTATATTTGGTAAAGAGCAATTATACCTGTAAATGCACGAGGGAGATGATTAGCAAATAGTTTTACATGTACGAAATAATTACTTCATTTCAATTTTAGCTTTTTATCTGCTTATTTCAAAGGCACAGTGAGCGTAACCCACTAAAATACTGCTGGGAAAGTGGCAGTTAAAAAAACACTAATTATCTAGTAGAGGATGAGTTCGGCACATTTTATAGAACTAAAAATGGATACAGTTTCAGCAGAGGAGGTGAGATAGCAAATACCAGACAGGATGTAAGGAGTAAATTAAATGTCATGCTACGGTTCCCACTGACTCTCGGCCACGCCCTCCACTGAACACGTGTGACCTTTCGAGGCTGCTCTTCATCTTGCGCAACAGAAGATACAAATAAATGCCAGAACGTGTCTGTTTCTCATTCCTCTGTCTTTTTCTCAGATGGAAGTGCAGATGTAGTGTGGGTAATTATGGAGGGCCTATGTACTGTGTGTAATTGCTGCCAGGAATGCTCACAGCTGAGAGCAGAGCGAGAGCCCGCCTGATGGCATGGCAACAGCAAAGGCAATCTTTTTTTTTTTTTCTACCTTGAAGACGAGGGAGGAATCCCCTCTTCAAAGGAATTCAACACCTGTGAGTCGAAGCCCCCCCCCCCCCCGATCCAGCGCTGTGTACACACAATATGTGTGAATCTGAATCATCCTCTCAGTCTCAAGCACTGGAAGCCAAGGATACGAAATGATCCAAACATTACTCCCACTTGTAATTTTATTTATTCTTATTTTGGATACGTAGTTGTGCAAATGGGGAGGGGTCTGCTGATGTAATGTCATAGGATGGTACATCCTGTAAAAGTCAAAGTGGACTAAATTAAAAGTCAACATTTACCACTGGCACAACGTTTTTGCTCTTATTCCATTAAAATCTCCAGCCACACCGGACCTGTACCAGTGATACGCACATTATTCACCCCAGTATTTCACAAAGACTAATTAATTGTTGGCCATCAGGTTGAGATCCTGTGCATTGTTTATCACCTTTATGCTCTCTCACACTCACACAATGTCAACTAGACGCAGGCGTATTCGCAACAAAAGCTTGCCAGCCACACATTTCGTCGCGTTTTGTTTTAAAATGCAAATTGAGTGGATGCTTTTAAAGAATTCACGTTTCAAGCCCACAGCACACACGGAAGTACGGCTGTGATGCCTTCACAGAGCAGAAACAAGCATCGCACGAGGCCAACCACAATAAGAGGAAATGTTTTTCCCTGTTAAAAGGGGTTTCTCTGGAATTGAATAAAGCGAGGAAGTTGTTTCCTTGCATGGATGCGCTGCTAATAATTTGAATATAGTTTTCCTGGAACATGTGAACTGTGCCTAAACACGCAATAGAACTTCAGAACATCCTGATTGTTTTCACTCCACTTGTCACGTCTAATTTGAATGACGAGTAGAGCATGCTGGTCTGGCGTGTCCTCCCCCATTCTTCCTGCTTTTAATTGGTTCGTCAACAGGACCCCTGCCTTTGTTTGCCCAAGACCCTAGTACATGCACACGCACACACACACACACACACACACACGACAGACATCTTCTACATTCGCACGCAAACACGAACATATACACACATACCCAGATCACACAAACACGGCAAAACCAGTAGGGGTATGTGACCACTCTGACTGGGGTCAGCTATTTCCAGAGCCACCGTCCCTCTCGGCTGATTAGGAAACTATGATTAAAGTTGGCGCAAACTTTCCACAGTAGCGAGAACACCTCAACTTTCACAAGCTGCGTTTTTCCTTCATCGACGCTATGTTGGTGGGTAAATAGTCCCCAACTTTAGTTTCCAGCATCAGTCAGCAAAGCTGTCCACCTACTGCCATGAATTCCAGTCCAAGACAGTCACGTCTGCCACAAACAAACGCTCTTACATTTAACATGTTCTTAAAGCTGAGGAGGAGCGTTTTTCCACTCTATTCTATTTATTCAGCCACCAGTCTCTATTTTGAGATTTATCATCAAAAAGAAAACACCAAACTATGAGAGCAGTGCGCGAGATAATCACAGGGTCAATATGGAAAATGGAGCCCTTTACTGGAAGCTGTGAGATGGACATGGTGCAGCTGAGCTGGTGGTGTTGTTTGGTGCCAGTTGCCGCGTATTTGGCAAACAGAACATACGTTTTGTTATAATTTGGACATCACATGTCTCAGTGGGACAATATAAACGCAAATGTAAAACATTGTAATTACATAGGAATATTGGAACCGTAGGACTGTTGCATTTAATCTCTTATCTCCACCCACACACACGCAAAGCTGATTAAGATGTGTGACTTTCCAGTGTTTGACCATTCGGAGGTCAGTGCTGCAAGGTGACCGCCGGCTTGTTGATGGATGGGCGCCGCTTCCCTCTGATCTTTTTCCAGTGGGAACTCTGCCACATGTGACCCGCGGCTGGCAAAGCGGCGGCCGAGCAGGTCACCCCGTGGACGCCGAACGGGATCGCGGTGAGAACAAAGGTGTCGTTCGTCAAAGAAGGAGCTGACTTTCAAACTGAGCCTAACTGGGTCACGCGCTCACTTCAGAACGTGCGTGTTAAGGTCCAACGCTCCTTCCTCCGCGAGGGAAATAATTAACTGGAATGATTTTGTGTCAGCTGATCGGTCTCGTAGTGTGTGGACTCACGATCTGCTGCTTTTTGCTTCATTACAGCTTCGGTTCAACCTTTGGCGGCATGGTGAAACGTTACACGGAGTGTGATTTCGCCTCAGGTACAAACACAGACGGACATCAAAGGAAACGGCGCCACATGTTCTTGGTGGGATAGCACGTGTGTGCGTGCGAGAGTGTGCTTGTCCATGCGCTCGCACTGTATGTCCTCGCACCTGTGTGTTACTGTCCTTTTATGAGCTCAGGAGCAGGGCTGCCCCCCTCCAGAACCAGCCCCTTTCCCCTCATGTGTTTGCCTCATGATCAAAGCCCCTGCCGTGCCACCGGTCCGTTTGATGCTGCGGCACAATAGGGCCTGTTGGAGGTTTTGATTTCTTCATTCATTCAGCCCCATAAAGGACAGGCCTCCCGTCCCTTCAGCAGCCAGGGAGCAGGGGGTGGGAAGGACCTGGCAGGCTGGTGGGTGTCCCTTTGCCTGTGGGGCCGTCTGCTTAGGCTCTGGACATCAGGAGGGAAAGTGACACTGACAAATCATGTAGAAAACATGAAAAGAAGCAGCCCCAGTGTCACCGTAACTCACTTTCAGCCTAGCATATGTACACACCTCCTGTATATATAATAAGATAGAGTCTACTGTTGAAATGCCCTGTGACCCCACTGTCCACCCCCCCACTCCAGCAATTAGGTTATCAATACACAAAGGCTGCATTCTTTTTGTAATTGCTTCAGCTACACTGTGGGGAAAAGTTAAAATTACAGCACGGGATTTAAACTGCGGCTGCTCGCGTTCTTCTCCTCTTCGTCGGGTTGGGGCTGAGCTGTCTTGTGTCTTGTAGCTGAGCCTGGGGAAGCTAAATCAACTCTAACACACGCCGCTCGACAGTCGCTGTAAATGACCTTTTGTTGCTGCAGCAGAAATTGTGCTGCTTAAGCTGCTTCCCATGCATGAAGCCAAACTAATGGTGCTTGGATGCTGGGACATACTATACTGTTGCACGTATTGTTGCCACACCAATGACAAAGGATCGTATTGCAGTTACAGACACATTACAGCTTAACGTGAAGGAGCCTAAATACATTTTTTTTCACAGTTAGTAGCTCTTAGTCTAATGGGATGAGATAAATGTCCCTCAATGACTCAAGTTTCCACTTACTTTTACTGTTAATGTTATTTCAGCTGCGTCATGTAAAAAGATGGTTGAAAACGATATACAGATGAAAATGAAATGGCAAACATTTCATCGTGTTTTGCGTTGCCCATTACATCATCTTCTAGGAATATTATTTGCTGATAAATGACTCGGTGTATTACCATGTTTCCAGAGTCGCTGATTAAATGTCCTTATGCAGAAAAACATGTTGTTCTGCTACCGATGGAAAGATCTTGGAAGTCTGCTTTTCAATCAGCACAAAATGGCAAAACAGATGATTCAGTCAGCCACATAACCTCAATCTGAGGCAGATCCAGTCATTATGTTTTAAGAAGACTACACAGGCAGAAATGGATCCGCTAAGCGCAGCTCAATTGTTCATTTAGGATTTTTTTTCTTCTTCCTCCTGAGGCGAAAAAGCAAATTTGCATGAGCAATGAATTTGACTTGCTTGAACGACAACTGGAAAGTCCAGCTAGATAATACCCCTTAAGCATAATTAGCTCTTGAAATATTATTCAAATGCCACGTTCTGTGCTGCTGCACCTTCGTTCTCACCGTGATTCAATTAATGTTCAATGGAATTACAATGACCTGAATACCTCAGAGAAATGATCATACAATGGAGCCATAGTCAGAGATGTAATGGCTTTTTTTTCTTTCTATTTCGTAAATTAATATGAGATTTCGTTGGTTATTTCTGGTGCCTGATAATGATGTCATGATGTAATCACAGAAAGACCTGAACTAATGCTTTCCTGGACAGTTAAACGAAATCCGCTAATAACTAAACGATGTCACGCTGCTCCAACATACACATAAAGATTGACTGTAAAATGCTTTTAAATACGTCTATAAAACACAGACGGCAAATGGAAGATTGCTCGTAACAATATGGAACTTGGCTAAATTGCTTTACTAATTAGATAATAACGATGTGACATTTTATTTACAAGCAGCAACTTTGAAAGGCTCTGGAGTCTGCTTGTCTTTATCTGCGGTGCAGGTGCATCTCATGCTGCTGACCTCCTCTGTCCCTCAGCTGACTGTGGTGTGAACGTATGTGACAGAACACGGTAGCACCTTTATCCCCCGTCTTCCTCTCTTCTGTCGGGGGGTTGCAGGGGTCACATGGGGAGGTGTGAGTCCCTGGTGGTACGGTGTATCTCTGAGTGGGGCTGTGTGACTTCATACAGTACATTCCCTCGTGTGTGCGTGTGTGTGTTAGTGGGTGGGTGTGTGTGCGCCCCTACTAGCAGGCATGTGCATCAGGATTTCTGCCATTAACACACGGTCTGTCTCGCTGGCCTGTGGCTGGAGCCGATGCTGGGCTTTCATCTTTTCATCGATGCAGACTGACTTCATTTAAAGCTACGGCTCTGTATGCGTGACAAATTCAGATTTTCACCCTGAAACTGCTGACGGCAGCTTGGATTGTCACAGAAACATCCACGGAAATGGGAATTTCTATAAGTAACTTCAGCTACGGCATTTCTTTAAATTAAAATATTGCCTTTATGAAATAAAAAGCAATTAAATAAAATATTTATTTAGGTCCAGCTATGGTTATTCTAGTACCTCTACAGGTTGTGCACATGGATAATAGTAATCTAAAACAAACTGCCCCTGTTGACCTGTAGCCTTATACAGCTGTAGCTTTGCTGCTATCGTTAGCTCCTGCACCGGAGGTGTGAGCTGACACGGACCAACACCGATCATCTCAAACAGCGTTAAGGGGAAGACAATGTACTGCCGAGGCATGCCCCTGCTATTCCATGTGCCCTGAGGGGAATATTCTGGTCACGTGGTGCTACAGAACAAATTGTACTAGAACAGAGAGACACAAGGAAACACAGAGAGGTGAGAAACAAGCGGGAACGAGGGGCAACAAGATTTGCAGGGCAGGAGAGGTGACGAGAGGCGGAACGCATACATCGACACGCAGGGTTGCGACGTTAGTGCGGCACGTTTGTATTTTGCTGGATGAACTGAACGCATCGCTGAGCTTTTGGAAGTGCACCGTCATACTTTCCTGATTTTGTTGTTGCAATTCCGAAAAAATCTTCCACTGTTGGACTGTCCACGTCAGGGTCTGTTGCATGTCAATACAAAACAGTCCACGCTCTGATATGGCAACAAACAGAGAGAACGCACAGGCTACAATAACACGAATCATCAGCCGACTGCGTGGTAGTTATTGTTGACAACAACGCACGGAAAAGGGAAAAGTACAGCGTCATATTTGCTCTGTTTTAACAATTGAGCAACTTGCAGCAGATCAGCTGATGAGCTTTTAACCCGCTTCCTCTCTTTTATTTACGCTCCTACCTTCTGCTTCAAATTAAAGAATAAACTCACGCTCACAAGAAGGCTTTCTGATTTAAACGCAACACAAGAGCTTCAAATTCCATATTTATCCAGAAAGACGTCATAGAGAGAGGGAGACGCGCAGCTATGGGAGAAAGAGGACGCAAAGTTAATGACATTTAGGGCAAGTGGAAAGAAAGGTGAGGAAGAAAGGATGTCCCCAGTCCTACTCCAGGTAACTCCAGATTTCCAGCACCACCCATGTCTAGACTTTGTGTGTGACTCACGACACTACTGCAAACCATGAAAAATAATCCCCCAGAGGAATCTAATTGCCAAAGAGGTTTCTCAAACGGCATCTTTTAAGCAACCCATTACACGCAGTGCTGCACTACTACTTGAGCTGCAGCATCTCCCTGATGTGAGTGTGTGTTACCAGTGAGCGTGCTGGGTGTGTTGAGTTAATCTTCCCAGGATACACAACAATGAAGTTGAGACACACAAGGTGGAGAGAAGTTGGCTCAAGGAGTGTCCTGATTCCTCGGGATATCCCTGTCTAGCGTTGGCCAAAGCTGTGTAAACTCACAGTAGCTAAGCTGTGACTCGCATTCTGTAGCTATGGTTGCTTTACCAACAATGACGCACCGCGTTACGCTTTGTAGAGCGAATGCAAATCACCGGTGAGTCACGAACTGGGCTGATCGGCTCCACTACGATGCTCAAATGTCAACAGGACCCTTTCCGCAAAGGCAAACGAACGTGTGAGCGAAAAGAAGGTAAAAACTTAAAAACGCCAGGTCATCCTCAAAACGTGGCCCCCGCCGCTGGCTTTTACAGCAGCATCAATTTCCATTATTCATGCCCTGCTCTGCCGCTTCGATCCAGCTCAGGCCGCTCACCGCACACGCTACGCATTCACGCAGACCAACGCTCACTCAACCACGCCATCGGGCGCAGGGAAGGTGTCCTGGATTGGGGCGCACGGGCTTACATAACACACTAACCTGCATTCTTTTTCCATGCAGTGTGACAGCTGGATTGAATGAATTAAGGTGCAAATAGGGCCATCTTTCACAAGCATGTATGTGAATCTGACAGGTGGCATCATTATTTAGATTCACACGCTGCTTTGTGAATGCCCGCGGCATCGCCTGCGACTGTATGAGTGACGGAAAGATGGATTGTTGCCAAGATCATTTCAACTTGCTCAGGATTTGCATAAAATGAAGGAAAGGCCAGTTGTAGAACAGAACATGAACCTTAGCCAATTTCCTTTTAAATCTGTGTTTTAATATAAAGCAAATAAGTCTTAAAAACAGCTTTTTAAAATGCCTTGAGATGACTTAAAATATATAAATAATCTCAATTGAACTAAATTACTTTAGAAAATAGATGTATATATATATAACATTTCCTTCAAACACACAAACATTCACTCAGATTGTGTCCACAGAACAGACAACCTCTGTGGAAACACGTTGTCCAATGCAAAGTCAGCAGGTACTGCACACTCCGTGCTGCAGCTCACTCGTTACAGGGTTTGAGGACATTCCTGGCCTTTGAAAGCATTCAGCTCGTTCTCTTCTGTCGCATAGTTTCCCTCTCAGGTGTGTGTTGTACACACTATACACGTGCGCACATGCAACTCATTAACGTTCCTGCTCCTGTCCTAGTGAATTCAGACGTAGAGGTTCCCTCTCATCTCCTGCCAGACGCGAGCGCGCACACACACGCTTCTATACGCTGACGCCTTGAAGCAACGGGTTAGACTATATTTGCGGTTTAGGAACGTCAGATTTTTATGGTGTGAACAACAATTTGTGCTTTTTCCCTGACGCTGGGACAGGCCCACACCTGTATGTGTATATGTGGGTGAGTAACGTACGTCCGTGCACCTGGTGCTGTGTGTATTTCTTCTAAATACGTCAATGTGGAAGATTTATGTAACCCACCACACTGCAGCACATGGTCCACTTGAGTTGGTTTGGTCAGTGGACATGCTGCCGAAGCATCTGACCATCCGGTGTCTGCCAAGACAAACTATAGGCTCTTTGAATGTCACGGCTATATTTATCCGGCCGTGACGCACCGTGCGTCTTGCGCTTTCAGATCCCATTTCAGAATGGGGTCTGGAATGCCACCAACTTGAACCAAAACTAGGCCAAGCACAGACGGATCTGCTGCTTTACAGGCTGGCACCGGCTGTAAACGACCCCCTGCACGACCAACGCAGTGAATGGCTAAGGTTTGGTTACACCGTGCGGCTCATCAAGCAACAACGACCACTGCGTAAACTTGCTTGAACCCCCCTTAGCTGCATCTTCCTTCCAGGACTCTGTCCAGGTGAATCTGCACCGATATCATTACGCGCCCATTAAAGGCCCCTAGCGTGTGCAGGGAAGACAAATGTAGGCCACAACCCTCCTACTCCACAGCGGAGACGGGCTATTTGGAAGGAACATAGCATTACGAAGCAAAAGTGATCAAACAGAAAGTTTAAATGTAAATAACATAATTAAAACGAGCATTTTAAAGCCATTTGTCTGCAGATGAACGCGTACTGAAAGGCAGACAACGCTTACCGTGTGGCTATGCGGAGGCAATAAAAAGCATTTATGGCATAATTGAATTCATTGAGCATGGATGGTAAAGAGAAGCAACCATCTGTCATGTTGCATTTCCTCTACAATTATGAGACGGTCTATAATCTTATTCGCTTGCTCCATTTTTTTTGTCTCCTGCAGCACAGCTTGTCTTTTTGTCTGCTTCTGCTGTTCCCTGACTTTTCCGCCCCTGTGCTTTAGGGCGCTTGTCCGAGGACGTCTGGCATTTACAGGCAGCCGTCTAGAAATGTTTAAACTAAATATTACTGCAACTAAGATCAACGGGAGACACTGACCAGGTCCAGGCAGCAGCTACTGCTCCTGCTGGGGGTTTTTGTGTGCGGGGATGGAGCCAGGCGGCCAATTACTGCTGGAGCAAGGAGTAGCAGGAGTGTCAACATGTAGTGAGGAGCTGACTGTTAAGACTGAGAGAAAATTATGAAAGAAGATACAATAAAAAGGCTGACAGAGATTGACAAAGCGAGAAAAAAAAAGACCCATAAATAGAAAAGACACATGAGAAAGACAATATACAAAGAGCCAGTGTAACAACACATGACAAAACAAAAGGAGACACGTTCCTCTGCTTCCTCTGCCTGGAGGATTTCCTCCAAAGGGCATGGAGAGAGTGTTTTTACCTTCTACCCTACATAGACACGTGCGCACAAAGGCATCATTCATGGAAACAACATTTGGACTATGTTCAAGCTGTCAAAGTGCCGTCGCATACTTTTGGTACCGTGTCTTTATTATCCTTTACACAGAACTGGACTGGACTCTTTAAGTGATTGTGAATAATCTTTAGGTAACTGGACAGTGGCAGATAGCAAAATTCAATATCTGACACTTGAAATGTGTCGTCCACGCGAATGGATGTACTCAGAGCTCGACCTGCCAGCCTGACCCCGGCCAGGCGCTACAGCAGCGTCAGGCCCAGCTCTGTCTTCGTCACTCGGTCGGGACGCATTGGGGGCGAGAGCGAAGTGGAGAGAAATCACCTGGAATCTTGTTAGGTTCAACAGCTCTGGTCTGCGTGCGGAGCGGAGCGTGTGGTCCAGATCCCAGGGGAGGAACTGCGGCTCGGATTAGTTAACCCTGTCTCACCCAAGGTGCTGTTCAGTCTTATCCCTGCAGCATAAGCTTTTAATGAGTTCACAGCCGCCTTCCAGCTCTTTTCCTCTCTCTCTCTCTCTCTCTGCCTCAGTGTTTCCATTCATTCTGTGTTTCTGTTTTTGCTTACTGGCAGTTACTATATTGTTTATCTTCTTTCCTCCATCATTCCTTTGGTGGTTCCTTTGATTTGGACCTTTGTTCTTAATCAATTAGAGAGAGGGAGACATTTGAAACATGTTAAGTGTTAAGTGTTTTCTACGCTGAGTCCTGTCAGTCGGATAAATGTGTCATATGATGTGTGTAAATAGATGGAACACTAACCCATTCATACTCAAAACACCGACATGTACTAATCATTTCACTGTACATTACTACTAAATGTCTCTCATGGGCCGATTCCAGAAATTCACACCAAAAGTAGTGAATATGGTTCCGCTTGTGATGTATGTAGGTTCGATTTTTAGTAAAACAAATCAAATTTAAAGTTGCAATTTATCATCATTTAATCTTTTGGCGCAATATAGCTGACGTACGCGAGCCAATAGCAGCCACGGTTGCTCTGGGCGAATGTGCATAATGCCAGAAAACCGCATAACAATGCAACAATATATTGGAAATTCCCAACAGTACAAGATTAGAGCCGCTTTCTGCTCCGCTTGTTTACATACATTGTGATAATCATACTCCTACATGCGATAGAGTACTCTATTGTTTACAGCTGGGAGGTTATGATCCCACCAAACATGTAGAAAAAGGCGGCTTGTTTGTCTATGCAGGTCGACGGGGTTTTGCAGAATATGAGTTGGGTACATGTATTTTCAATATCTGACCCTCTTGGGTGAGATTACTGCTGTCATGACTAAACATGTTTCTTTTCATGCTGGTTTATTCATGCGGCGTTCAGGCCTTGCGGATGAAACATGTATAGGGAGCGTAGGTACGTCTGAGCGAGCGAGTGTGTGTTTGTGTATGCAGAGCCACCTTGTCTACAGACGAGACAGAAATTACTTTATGTTCCCTTTGGGGATGAGAAGCCGCGCAATAAAAACTTGATAAATACACGAGTCTCTCCAAAACCGGCAACGTTGGACCTTCTCTCTGTTATCGTGTTTCTCAGTTTCTGCTCCCCAAGGCGGGAGATCCCCCACCTCACTGAAATTCCTCCCCCTCTCCTCTCGGGGGTCCACAGTTGGATTAGCCCGTCTCTTAGAAGACTGCAAAAGGAGCCCCACTGTCTCACGTGAAGCGAGCTGAGAGGGAGTGAGGAAAAAAAAAAAAACGAAATCAGAGCAAACAACGGAGACGGTGTGATCCAATTTTCAGCTCTTTCTTGTTGCCTGCGTTTTGTTCTATGCTTGTTTAAATGGGTTCCCGAGAGACGATGTGGCTGGAGTTTGTAAACGAATGACTGTGAGTACATATCGTGCGTTTTGTTGTGCGTATGATTCCGGATTCCGGAAGTCGATGACTTTTTCCAAATGTTGTCCAGGAATAAAAAAAACACAACAGAGTAGATAATATGCTCTGAATAAAACTACAGCGCCACAGACCCTCTGCGGGGTCAACCAAGGGTTAACCTTACCTTGACCCCAGCTGGGTTTAAGTCCTGAAAGTTATGAGTGCAGGAAGAATAAGCAGATAAAATAGGATTGAAGCGCTCTAAGCTCATCTATTGCAGAGACCCCCTCTGTTCGAGCTTACAGGCCGATTATGGCATATGATATTGAATCCTCTTTGGGCTGTAGCCATTGTGCGAGTGTGTGTAGCTTTGTTGTGTCTCAACTCGCCCATCTGCGTGTGTCTGTGCGCCCGCATGGAGGTGATTCCCGTGTGTGACAACGCGCCCGCCAGTGTTCGACCTTGCGTTAAGGGGCTTTTACCTCCCTCTGCGCGGGGTCAGGAGTTCAGCAGGGTCTAAGTAATGACCTTCAATCAACATCCGTCACTCGCTCGTGGGATGCATGGCTGCATTTCCACAGCGCAGGTAGGGACAAGAGGGGCTTAACGTCTCCACTCACTGGAGAACCTCCATTATATTAACATAATGTCCTGATTACGCCGTTCGGAGAGTTTTGGTGCGAGTGGCTGAGGATAATGACTGAGCGAGAATCGGTAAAAAAACATCAGCTTTATGAAGGTCAAATGAATTGAATTGCTATTGTTCAGTCTGAACATTTCGGTTTTCCTCCTGAAACCGAGCCGGTGATTAAATCTGAATGTCAAAAGACATTTGATGAAACCAGACGGAGCAGCCTCTGTTTAGCAGTAAACACACGCCGGTACAGGTTGGTCTGACACGAGGAGCGTGTTCCTCATTTAGCAGGTGCTGGTACACTGGCAGTAATGTTGTCATGTGCGATAACCTTGGACGTGTAAAAAAAAACTCCACAGCCACAATAAAACAACAACAACAACAACTCACGAGCGATGGACACAAAAACAAAAGCATGATAGCCTGGAATATGAGGTTTGAGTAAATCTACCACTGAATGTCCAGCATAGCGCATTAACTGGGATCCTTTTATCTAAAGCTGTCCCTCACATTTTACATGTGTTCAACAGCTTTTTCTGAACTTCCAAAGGCCCCTTTAGCCCCTCAGCGCCTGATTATTAGTGGGAGCGGCCGCGACGCGGTTGTTTTACATCGCCAGAGGTTCAGGCTTTGCTGGCTGTCAAGAGCTGCATCAGCACAAGTGCCCAGCCATTAGTCGCCTTCTTAGCCCTCACAGGACATAGCTTGTCACGATCACGTGGCCGTGCTGATAAAATACTGAGGGTTACAGAAGGGTTAGGGAGGTTGACCTGTGACCAGAAAGGTCAGACATTCGATCTCTGGAGAGAGAAAAAAAAAAGTGTCCTTCAACAGCACATGAGTTGTGCTAGAAGTGAGCGTGACCAAAATGTTTGAAATGTAAATTTTACAATAGAAGGCACAAGGTTGTGTGAGTCACAGTGGATGCCCTTGTTATGGCTCCGTTTGGCCTTACACCGTGCTCCGAGCAATCAAGTAGCCACATGTTGGCTTGGGTCACAGAGTTTCTCCAGAGTCTTTCGAGGAAATGGTAAAATAAAGACAGGAGAGTGGATACGAAGCAGTAATTTTCTCTTCTCTTCATGTGGTGGTGGGTTTGGTGGCGGGTTTGTCTTCATGCCGACTGAGAGGTCCCCCCTCAGGTTCCTCTTCTAAAGCTAATGTATGGGACACATTACTGCGGCTCATACGTCCAGCGTTTAAAGAGGGGCCTGGTTTTCGATTTCATGTGAGCACACACCCACACACACACATTTGTCTTCCTCAACCGGCTGCACCTGTTGCTAATTGTTGCCCAGCGACTGCCAAATGGTGGTTTGGAGCGTTTTGTGCGCGTGTGCACTTAATATGTTGCCCTTTGGTGTTTGCGCTCGTGACGTTCGCACGCCCGTATCAAATATCCCCAAAACCAAAAGCCTTGACCAGCCCCTCATTTGCTAGGTGCACATTTTACCTCAAAAAAAGGACACTTGGGCAATCATCCATTATTCGCCGTACCACCACTAACCTCTGTTTAGCCAATAACAGCCTCTGCAAACTCTGGCCCTGTAATAAGAGAGTCCACTCTAATCCCATGTCATGGACCTGAGCTGCTTCCAAGTGTCCCAAATACAACAAAGTCATTTTGGTTTTAGTTTTTTCCATTTGCAGAAACAAAACCTTATTTTATTCCCACAAGGAATGAGCTTTAATTAGTTTCAATTGGTGGCCCAGTTTACTAAAAAAAAACAAAAAAAAACAGAAATGCTATTAAATGTCATTACAAAGACTGCACTTGTGATTTCAAGCAGTCAGTGGAATAATATTTTTAGACATGGTGGCTGATTTGTGCTATATTTGTCGCCAAGCTGCACATTTTCGAATCAGGTCAAATTATATTGTCAGCTGAATTGCTTAAGATCTGTCACTTTTATTACCCTTTCATAGCGTAAAATGGAAAATCGTCTCCTTTGTGCGGTTGTTCTGTGCAGACACGCTTGCGAGTTTGTTTTTGAATAAGCTAATTTATGTTGAACAGGATTAATTAGACAGGGTTGAACCCCCAAAGTTAAAAAAGCTGCGTTTTCCCTCTCGTGGCGTTAACTTTCTGCTCCTCCGCTGGCTTTTTACCTCAAACACACACACACACACACTCGAGGACCCTCGCACAAACAAAACGCCGCATCCAAACCTCCTTTCGCTTCTTTTGTCTCTTGCAATTAAAGCGTCCGCTTGGCCTCTTTGGCCCGAAGCCACTTGTCTCTTCACTGGAGGGAAGAGAAAAGAAAGTTGTCACATTCCTCCTCTCCATGGCAAGACCACATCATTATCCACCATGAGTGTCAGAACTCTGTCTCACACTCGGCCCACGTTGTCTCGCTCCTCTTCATCTAGTGCGATCCCGCCTTCTTTTTCCTTTACCTGACCCACTCACACTTTATTTTTACCCACAGGCCCTTCCTCGTGTGGAACAGAGCGAGGAAGGGCCCCTGACATTAGCTGCTGTGAATATTTATATCTTTGTGTTATTTTTAGCGGTTAGGTTATATTAGTAAGTTCAGTCAGAGATGGAGCGGAGTCTGTCGAGGATGTTACACTTTGAGAGCACACCTACAATCACTTGCTTGAACACAAGGAGCTCAGATAATTGCATGTTTTCACTGTACCAGCCAGCTTGGCAGATTCTCCCCACTCTACTCATGGGACCTTTTCTGCCTTTTATATTTTTAGACTCCTGTAGTTTTTAATAGACGCTTTCTGCCAGTTGTGTAATGACTGTATTGTGTTCTGTGGCAGCTGCTGGATGTGAAGTACAGCCACTAGTGCCACTGGGCTCATGTGAGAGTCCTCAGGTCTATTTCACACTGTTCTTTTAATCCAATAAACAATTTTTCCTCTGACAAAAGTCAATGAAACGACGCTCCTTTCCCCACTCTAACTCGTTTGGCCTCTCCTTTGTGTAGCCATGAGACAAAAATAGACCCCCCCTATCATACAACAGTTGTATTTAAGTGCAAATTGTCACTTTGCGCGAGTGCAAAATGCTTATTATGGATGCACAGCATCTATTTGGAATGATTGCAGATTGCAAATCCAATGGCTGGTCACTTTGCTGGTGGCTACGGGATGAGACTGTCTCTGCCTCGCTGTGCACCAAACCCACAATCCTCCCACGCCTGCACTCGCTAACTCCTTGTCCCTGACTCATGACCAAATTCTGTTTAACCCAAACCAACCCACTGACCTCGAATTTTCAAATATTCCTGTGATCGGCCCACAGTAATCTAGCCAACAACCAGCCGTTTTGGGTCAGGCTGCATCTGGCCAAGTAAGAGAATTAGCCTTAGTCTCTTCTTCATCTGAGCCATAAGAGTAATCTAAAGGACCTCAAAGCTCATAATGCATGTAACGCTGAAGAGACACAAAATAAACGTTCAATCTCAAAACAAGACGCACTTTAATGCCTTTCTGGACCACATTTCATAAAGATCCTCTACAGTAAAACGGACATGAACTTCTGCAAACCCCAAACTACTATATTTACATACAAACACATAAATATAAAGATAAAATGGCTTTTGCATGATGGGCTTTACAGACTACATTTATTAAAACTCCCATCTTCATTACAGGGTTGCTAATTCTGTTTATTGCTGTTAATCTACTATCATCAAGCCCCAAGCTGAACCTGCTGGAAAGCTGCAAAGAGATAGTAAGTGGATGAGTAAATCGTCCGGGTTTCAAAAATAACTTCAATTGCATAACCGTTCTCAACACAATACTACAGTTTTATTTCTGTGTGCACCTCTACACTTGCGCTGCTTCAGCCAAACCAAGCAGCACGCGAAAGCAAAGTGGATGTTAGTGTTCGATACTAGTAAAAATGGGAAACTCCTCTTGCAACCGTTTCTCATATTGCAACTGGAAAATGCTGTGAATGTGTCAAACCGATGCAGCGGCTTCAAGGGGAGATTCCTGGGACCAGCTTCAGGTCATGTGACATATCCCGGTGAGAGGTCTCCCATCACGATGAGTGTCTGGGTTTTATTCTGCGACCACGGCAACAGGTAAAAGGTCAACTTGGGGGACGCTAATGGCTAAATAATGAACTTGGCTGGCAAGATAAACAGCAGAATCAGCCTGTCTTCAGTCCTCCCATCCATGCAAATGTTGTCTTTTGCCTCAAATCATAAAAGTAAAAACATAACATCATCGTCTCGCACCGTACAGGAACCTCAACCCCTGCAGCTGTGCGACACCACGTCGTGGTGCGTTGTGTTAATGGAGCTGTGGCCAGCCCTCCTGGGAGAACAATCCACAGCCTAATAAAGCTGGAGCTAGTTCAGAAGGGCCCATCAGAAGCTTATCCAAACATTGCCCTAAAATTCCATTTGCAGGAATTTTCCAGAAGTTGGAAGACCACTGTATACAGCTGCAGGGAGTTAGTGGGAGAGGCCAAACACAGGCTGAAGTGCTGGGGTGGAACCATCCCTGAACCGGGCCTCTCTCCTCCTGCTGCTCTTCTCCCTCTGTGTTATTGTTTTGACTGAGGTGGGATGGTTCTGGATGAGGGGGTTCACGTGGGGTAAGGCCCTCCCTATTATGTCTGGGCGTCTTGGAATCTAGGTCACGATAAGACCTCATCATCTCTCTCCCGCGTCTCCCCTCTTCCACAGTGGCTGCTGCCAAAAAAGCCCTGCTCTTTAATCCCTGCTGCCTTTTTCACTCCTCACTGTCTGGATCGATGTGCCGCACCCATCTCAACTCCGGCGCCCTCCCCCCTTTCTCCGCGCTCACTCTCTCACATCTCTCTCCTCTCTCGCTGCGCCAAATGCCAAGCGTTTATCAGGGATAAGCAGCTGTCCCTTTTGCTCGGGGGAGTAGAAAAAAAAAAAAAACGGAGAAGAGGCAGAAGAAAGGAGAAATGGATGAAGGCAGGAAGAAAAAGATGCAGAGAAAGGCCAGGTTCTTCTAATTCGACTGGTCCCTTTGCTTTTAAATTATAAATTAAATTGACCACAGAACTGCAGAGATAATCACAATCGTTTCTCGAGTCGCCAAAGTAAATCCTTGATCTTTTTGCCTTTATAACAAATCTTCACACCAACGCAGAGCATCTCCTGACAGAACACAATGCAGGTGTGAGTATAAACAGCTAAGGCTTCCGCAGACGCGTCGTAACTCGAGTGTTCAGTGAAAACAAAAGCGATAGCGATAGGTTTTATGAGGAAACAACCTTCGCTTGTGAACCTTCACTCGGCCTTGTGTGTTACAAGCGTTTGGGGCAAAGTGTTAAGTAGGGATCAAACTCTGGAGGAAGAGGTGTGGGAAAGAAGTCAACGGCGAGATATTCCACCTGACAGCGTTTAAGAGGACTCTTGGGCCAAGCACACGATTCAGTTCGAAATATGATAAGCTAGTAAATGAACTACCACTTGACCTTGGGTGCAGTTTACCTTGTCAATTATTGGAAGGATAATGATGTTTATTTTAAGGTGAGTCATTTTTTTCAGTGAGGACAGAGCTGAGTAGGCCGCACAGTTGAAAAGAGAAGTGAATAGTAAACCACGGCGGAAGTTCGATGCAAACACAGGTTGAGAAGGAATAGTCAGTTGAAATCAAACCACCAGCTGAGGTACGAAGCGGCGCAAACGGCCTCAGACAAGGAGAAGACGTTTGAGTCGGGAGACACTGGAACAGAAGCTGCATGTTATATGGCCCTCAATGACGACTCATAAAGGCAGAATCACCAAAGGTAACAGCCAACTGGATCATCTTATCTTTATTGTGTCACATGCCTAATCGAGCGCTGGAATGTTACCTCGCTGACGCTGCTCGTCCCATCAGAGCTGCCACACCTTGCCAGCTTCATCACCGCGTGTCTGATGTCACCAAGAGGCCGTCTGCCGGTGGAAGCCTCACTCTTTGCATGCCGCTGTGCGTGTGTGTGTCTGCATCAGCCAGCGGGGAAGGGTATCACAGGATCCCTGCATTAACAGCTTAGAGCTGCTACGTCAAGCCTGTTATCATCCGTTTGTGTCTTTAGGAAGCACTCTGCCGCTTGGCTGAGGTGACATGTGTTGCGCAATTCAGGGGACAGTAGCACAAATTAAGCACATGCATCAACAGAGTTGCTGCTGGGCTGTAAACTCAGAGGGGAGATATACGCATAATGATGCTACTGATCTGTGCAGCAGAGAGGGAGTTGGCACAGCCAGGCACCCCCCCGCCCCACCCCAGCTGTGAAATCTCCAGTGGACCCCTGGGAGAGGAGAGAAAGTCAGTCGGCTGCTTATTCCTACCAGCAAACTCTCTCTATCTCTCTGTGTCTTTATCTGCTTCCCTCCTCACACACACACACACACACACACACACACACACACACACAGCTGTCATGCAACCCTGTTAGCTGATGGGCTTGACTTGAGCGGTGGTGGGGGTTCGGAGGAAGCACAGGAGTCATTGTTGCAACCCGACTATCACAACTTATCACATCCAAGAGAATCCGCCGCCCTGTGTTGCGTGGCAGGAGACGTACAGGCGCGTGTTTGGACTGTAACAAATTAAGTGCAAGATTTGGTGTGAGCTGCTTTTTCTTTTTTTAAAGGTTACTCGTCTCCAGCCAAACCTCGCTTTTCAGGATTCAGTCTCGTCGAGCCACCATCTCTTAATCTACACTATTAAGCAACACAATAAAATCCTTCCATAACCACATTCAGGGTCGGATTCATACAGTGAATGATGTAACTGAATATTTGACATTATCTGCAGGGGTCAGAGGTCGTCCACGGCACATTGCTGAATTACAGATCACCCGATAGGAGGAGGACAATCAGCATTTCTGGATCAATTAGTAGGCAACGCAGCAGGGGCAGTCGCCATCGGCGAACCGGTTATCTCGACAGGTTGACAGTAAGCAAACAGACCGATGAAGCGATACAGGCTGTAAAATGGGACTGGAGAGAACGACTAAAGGTAGAAACATGTCCACACACCCACACAGCTATACACTCACCGGCAACTTGATGAGGGCTTCCTGATCAATCTGTCTCCATGGGACTGCATGAGATTACGCTAATAATGTTCCTAATAATGTCAATGCATTTATGTTCTGTATGACACAGTAAGTATGTATCCAAACCAGCAAGCGTGGAGACTGGCTGCCATCATAATGATGTGAGGGTATATTGGACTTTTCTTCTATACATGAAGTACCAACCCTCCTCCATCAAGTCATTTAATAATTTGACTCACAGAAGAATCTTCCAATCGCTATTAGAGGAGAGAGAACGCTAACAGGGACAGTGGGTTGTTTTGGTAATCAACACATGCTGGCCAGTTGTTTTTTCTTTTTATCATCCCATGCTCATTTCCATAATTCATCCCCTGACTTATTAAGGAGATAATCCCCTTGTTCTATGGTTGCCACCGTATAATTCACAAGGGACCTGTGTGTGTGTGTGTGTGTGTGTGTGTGTGAAGGGGTGGAGCCACATCTGAACCCAAATGAACCCTGATATCCCGTCTTCTCCTCCCCCCTCGTCGCTTGCCGTGCGTTGGCTGCTTGTGGATGCTAATGATTAATTGCTTATTTGCTTGGATGCGATTTGATTGGCGTGTGAGCGGAGTAGACTTGACGAGCTGCCAGAGCTGTCAGACAGGCCTTGATGCAGATCAACAGAGAGAGAGAGAGAGAGTTATGCTAAAGAGGAAGCAAGGTCAGAGCCATCTGAACTCATTAATGCCCGTGTTGCACATTTCACAGCACACCAGTACACACACATATGCGTACATGCACAAATATCCATGCAATCCATCAACTATACGTCTGTGTCAATGCACACAGTAAATACACTAGACACGGCAAACCTAAGTATATGGACATCTATGCACACACACACACACACACACTAAGAGACATTGTTGTGTCAATCATCTACGGTATGTACGACAACATGTTCCATTCAATCATCGTTACAAGCAGAAGCTGAATTCACGAGAACTCGCTACCTATTAAATTACATGCATTTTACTGCATAAATGACCAATTGCCTACACTAATAAAACTGATCCTTTCAGTTTTATGACGGAGAGAGATTTCTTTGTGCAAACTCAATTTGTCTTTACGTCTTGACTTTCAGTAGACGAATCATGTTAATGTTTGTGGCGTTTCCGTTGGGAAATCATGTAACAAGTCAAGTTGTCAGTGGTGCTTAGAGTTTGTGAACAGATTCGTTGTCTGTTAGTGTCCAAGTCAGAATTTCAGTAAAACAAAAATGTCGCAGCCAAGCTACCACTTTTATTCTCTTACACTCTTACTAGACAGAAAATCCTTTATTCTACACAACAATACAAACGCGGTTAGAGACGCTGGCTCAGGTTGACATTGTGCTCTCACAGCCGGGTCGACTGATGCTTGTTGACCTAGTTGGCAGATGTCAGTCTGACCCACGTCGCTGTGAGTGTGCAGGGTGTAATAATGACCCGTCTTACATGTCAGCCAGGCACAGTCTCGCTTTATTATACTGAACAGCTCTAACGGGTAGTAAAGCCTATTAAAAGCATCTTCTTCTTGCCACCAGGTGCAGGGTTTACGTCACGGCTACGGCGAAGATGCCAAAACATCTGGAATCGCATGATCGCCTTTGTCCTGTTTATGGAGCAGGGTAATTGGGTCAAGTCAAAGCCATCTCTAAACAACTCACATGCCGTATCTGCGCCGCCCTATCATCGACCGCTAGCTTTTTCCTGTGTTTGGATATCTCCAGCTGTGGACCCCCCCCCCCCACCCACAGCCTCCACCACTGACCAACAAAGCCAAGATAAATGATACCAATTCTATAAACACCATCTCACTGGTGCCACGTGTGCCTGAAGATATACGGTACCTTCACCGAGCACGCGGTCACTGGTGTGAGCCGTGTGTTGTTGTTTTTTTCCACAGCTGCAGCACCTGCATATTTGCTCCAAGCTGAGCAATCGGTGGACACCACCATAATAGCTACTGCCACTGCGAGAAACAATATTGATAAAATGCCGCCATGCGTGTCTATGTGTGCGCGGGGTTCTCCAGGGAATACGCGGCAGCTTGCAGGTGTTCAGCAACAATACGTGTCCTCGCCCTACATCCATTTGTTGCTTTACCTGCTCTCGTCTCTGAAATGTCTCGCCCCCTTTTTCTTTCCCCTTATTTTCTCTCAGTCTCTCTAAACCAAATCGGACTCCAATGCGCGTTGCCAGGCAGGTCTACCGTGACAGCAGCCTGCCAGACATCTTTCTGTCACTCCTCTCAGCGGTCCAAGGCTAGTGACCATTAGAAAAAGCAAAAAGAAGCATCAAAACATTTACTCAGGAGCCGGAGGAGAAGTTACCATCAAACCAACCTGCAAAAATAAATATGGATGTATGCAAACATTCACATTAGCAGTTTGCTTTAACATTCTGATATTTGGGTGAATGTGGTGAATATACAGCAGTCGGGTAGTTTTCTCCTCTGGGTAGCAACAGCAGCTGACCGTAAAGGTGTCAGTCTGCTGGGAAAGTACTGTGAAGCATCGCCTGAGAGCAAAAGTGTTTTCAAAAGGTAACGCTCGACGCGGCGAGGAGCGAAAAACCGTGATACAAATGATGACGCGAAACGAAACGCTTGCACCGTGGGTTTTGAAAATGGACGCGTCCTAAAACTAAATGAAACAGAGAAGAGATAATACTGGTTTCTTGCTAGACCTCCTGTGTTGGTCTCGCTCTGTTACCGCCATCTATGCTGCATGTGTCAGCTGACCCCTCCTGTGGGTTCTTCCGTCGAGACGGTGCCAAATACCAGCTGCTGCCAACAGGCTCAGTCATGCTAAATATATACCTGCGTGAGAGTCAGACTCAATTTATCCCATCAGCTGTACGTTTCCACACCACTGTGCGAGGATCTATTTTCTGCCACTTATCATTTCACCCATCTCTGCTGGTGTAATGTTCGTTGCAGAGGGGCGCAGCACTTTCATGCTCTTGGAGGCCAGATGTTACCCAGTGGCTTTACGTCTCAGAGCTGCGAGCACAAAACAAGAAGAAAGTAAAACAAGCGGAGGTGAACGGAGGAGACGGACAACGAGCCGAAGGTGTGAGACAGGTGAGAAGAGGAGCAGGGAAGGAGGGAAGCGGAGGAGGAGGAGAAGGGAGGATGAGTGGCAGGCAGAGACGAGAGGGCACTGGGTACGCTGTGTCCTTAAAAGCCCCAGAGGAAGTGGAGGGAGCGGCAGGGATGAGAGGAAAGGATGAGCAGTGTGGTGTGGCTGGGAAAGAGGTTAGTAAACCAGTCGAAATTGGATAACAGCCTCCCTCCATCGCCACAGCTTCACATTACGAGTGCCCAGTGAATGAAAATAGGAGATTAACCGAGATATGGGAGAGGACAGATGGCGATGATTTAATCTTGTGTGTGCGTGTGTGCGTGTGCATATGATGGTGTGGCGACGTGGAATACACATGCATGAAGTGTGCTGCGTCGTCCCAGCATATGACCGAGCTCATCAGCCAATTAGAAAATCCTTGATTAGGTGCCGTTCGGCTTGCAAAGCAGATGCAGAGCTAATCAAAAGGCACGAGTGGCTGGAAATCACATGAATTCATGCTTCAGGAGAAGGCTAGTGTAGTTCTGCAGTCTGACGCTGCAGTGTCACCCTGCCTCTCTTTTGCCTCTTTGTGGATTTTTCAGAACAATTTGTCCTCGCAGGAAAATGTCACGCTACCCTGTCAGCTCTGACTCCTTCTCCCCCTGTGCCACCCACCGTCGCTCTCTCTCGCTCATCTCTTCTTCCTTTCACTTCTCCCTGGCAGCTTAGAGTGCCTTCCCTCCCTTCTCCTCACATCGCATCACATCCTCTTTTCTTTTTTTTTTTTATTTACATCCTCTCCTTCGGTCTCTTCCTCAGCCTCCCCTCCCGTGTGAGCCTGAGCTTCAACAGTACAGCGAGTACTGTGCGACACAGCGTTCAGCACTTTGCACACACTTTTAATGGACGAACAAACTGCTTTGCATGGTCGTCCACATGCCACAAGTAGGTGCAATTCAGTGAATTCAAAATGTGCAAATATTAAATGATTGGCTCTGCCATGTTTCTAAATAAAACCTAGGTGCCCGAGTCTCTGAAGGAGGTGGCCGCTTGCTTTGAGTTGGCGGACGCGAGCAAGTGCCTGAAGCTGCATATTAACAAGCTGACATTAAATAGCTGGAAAGCAGGTACCCAACAAACATATCATCACATTTCAAGAGGCGTATCTCTATCATATGTGTTCATCTGTCTTCACCGGTGAGTTGTATTTCACCACCACGGCCGTCTCTTCCTCGCAAACGACCCCCCTTCACCTCGTCTCCCTTCGACCACCTGTGGCCTCGCTGTTCCTCGTATCAAATCTCCCTCCACACACACACACACACACAAACCTCCCTCGGTCACTTCACCATTCCTGCCGCTTGTGTCTCATGACCATGCTGTGCGTCATGAGGCTTACTCAACACCCCCCCCCATCGCCCCAATCTACAAACCACACGCATACGTTTGACCAGCACGCTCTCAGCTCGCTGGTAAACTCAGGTCACACTGAAACCAGGCACGTGAAACCACTGGACAGAGACAAATGCTCTTGCACAGAAACACACTTACACATACAGTCCACACTCGTTCACTCACTTTCCACGCCATTCATGGAAGTGCTACTGTATCCGGATACTAGCGTCTATTTATAGTGATGACTAAGTTCTGCAGCAAAGCCAGTTATGTATCTTTATGGTATGGACTCAAGGTATGACTGTAGATTACAGGCACTCATGGTAAATGTTTTTGACAGAATTGCTTGGAGAATCCAGGCTAAAGGTCTAGTGAGTGAACACTACACAGTGACTGTCACATGAACTGCAAGTGAGGCTCACAGATTGAGTTTCTAATTTAAGAATGTACCTTCTGATTAGACGCTGGGCAGCCAGGAAACATGTAGGAGGGTCTGATATTCATAACGCAACAGATGCCTCAGATGCCTCAGATTGGGAGATGGGTGGTGACAGCAGTAGTTCTAGGAGTTTAATAAAAAAGGGTGGAGGGCAGAATTTGGTCACAGCAGAGGAATCTGACCTACAAAGCCGTAAGACGGACTCGTCAGGACAAATGACACTGACCGAGTTATGAATCTGTAATTCAGTCCAGCTTGAAGGTAAGTATGAGTCATGGCTTTTGCAGACACACGCGACAGGCCTGGAGGTCTCCCACCTGCACAAAGTGTCAAAATGAGAGTTGGCGATAAGCACAGTCGAAGTCACATTTACCCTCCGGGCTGTGTTCCATTCGTGCAACAGGTCTGTGAGGATTCTCAGCCTTCCAGGTCACTACTGGATGACGGTGGAGCTGAAACGCGCATAGTATGCAAATAATCTTCCTGCTCCACTGTGAACCAACATGTCATTTGCTGTCGTCAGTTACTTGCAATGAATGGATTACGAAGGAAACACCCCGTGGCACCTCAGCATGAGAACCCGTGAAGAGAGCGAAAGAAAACGTGTCGAGTCTGGTGAACCCATCCATGCGCTCGTCACACACAGAAGGTCATTATATTGGGTAAATGCAAATGCTGCTTGATGAACTAACTTCCATGACCATGATATTATGCTGGTATGCTCATAAAATCTCATCTCTTCAATGAAATAGAGAATGTTTGATATGTGTGATCTGCAGACAGATTGGGGGGAAAAAAGCTATTTTCCGTGCTATTTAGTTCCAGTTGAACCAAATTATCTTGAAACACACTCGTAGACTGAAAACCACTTACTTCCAGGTCACACGCTCGCGCCGACAACACAAACAACGGCATCCTTTGAAAATGCTCTGGTTAAATGCTAACGATGTCAGGAATGCGAGCGCATGGGGGCACGTATTAGCACAACTTGTGCTATCATGTGAGCGAGCTTACGACACACTCACACACACGTACAGGAGGAATACACACTCCCACGCACGCATCAGGGTAACATGGAGAACGGGATTATCCATTGTTAGGCAAAGCAGGCAGCACCTACTTAAGACGGTCCACGCCTAAGCACCTTAAGAATGTCAATATCTCAGCTATTTGAAGTCGACACAAGTGAGTAACGCTGTGCAAATAGCAAACCTTATCCCAAAATCCACTGCTGTCCTTGGGCCCAACTATGTGCAACCGAGGCCACGTGTACAGATGCAGCCACGTTCAGTTAATTTTTCATTTAGTCAGACACGTTCTTTCTTTGTAAATGTTTATTTATCGGCACCAAGGCAGTTTATTTTCCTAACATGTTAAAAGTTACGTGCCGTGACGTCGAGCGCAAACTTGTTCCAGAGGTCACACATTCATCAAGCACTGCACTGACTCACGATGAACTCAGGCTTTGCTCCCATTTCTAAAATGCATCCCGTTCCTTCCCCCGGCACGGCCAGACCTTTCTCCTCGTACCGTGAATGAAACCAGTGGCGTTTGTAGCTCTCCAGTGAAATGTGACACTGCTTGTGATTGTGATCTGCTAATGTGGTTTATCCACCGTGTGCTCAGAGGAAAAGACGGCTCATCACTTGACCACGTTTCCGTTTTTGGCCCATGTGACGAAGAAGGAGAAGAAAACGTGATGTGGAGTCAATGGGTAGTTTTTCCCAGTAAAATTATAAAATAATAATTAAGCCATTACTCCTCTGCAGGTTGATCATCATCCTGCTCAGAACAACCATTGCGTGTGTGTTAGCGTAGATGTGTGAAAGCATCTACACCAGCACAGGTTGTACCATCGAGTTTGCACCGCACCTCTGAGCTTAGAGCCTGCGTCGGGTTTGGAGCTTGTCATAACACAGCATCAAGAACCATATTAGCCAGAACAGATAACTCGGTGACACCGCGTCGCCACGAACCCAGTGTTTGTGTGTAGGCGCCCGTGTGTGTTTGTACACGTGCGTGTGTGCAGCGTGCACACTTCATACTGGCCACGTTTTCCTCACCTTTACTCTCTCTGTGACTCAGCATTTCCACTCCTTTCACGAGCTGTTTCACTGTGTGTGTGTGTATCTTTATCCACTCCAACCACTGACCTTTCTAAAGGTCTCCCTGTCCAGTTGTCCAAACACAGACATGCTGACTGGCTGACTGGCTGACTGACCTACTGAGAAGCATCTGAATTCGACTGCGTCGCAACCTCCAAATGCCTCCAGCAAACGCTTGAGCGCCCAGCAAATCTAGGCAAGAGTGAACAGTGGAGCTCACGGCGTTTCTGCGTCGCTATGAAGAATGTTAGAGGACAAGCGGCTCTTATCTTATCTTTGCATGTCAAGGATCACAATTACCCTTGAAAAGAGTGCCATGCCTTTGAAAACAGCCTAACTCCACTGATACTGGTAGTGTTGCGGTGTTTTGCTTACAACACAAGTTAGTTTACTGGATGAGTTGAGCTCCAGATATAAAGTTGGATAAATGGCTTTGCGTCGCAGTCGCGATGGGAATTCACTCAGTTCACTAGAACTATGTCCTGTACTGCTCGTAAGAAGAAAACCACATTTTGAATGTGATGTTTTCCTAAAGCATCCATCTGAATTGGTCTGCATTCGTTCATTTATTTAACTGCACTCTATACCTGCTTGTATCTGTCCAGTAATCTATTGCACAGAACTGCTACCCGTCATAAACTAAAACATCAACATGTAAAAAAGAATCATTTCAGGCTGAGCTCATCTGAAGCGATGTCTCACTTTCTCTTCTTTGGTCAATAATTGCTTTGTTTCCTCGTAAATTGACGAGGAGCTGAGAGCATGTGGCAGATCACCAAGTTTACAAAAGCAGACAGCGACGGGAAGTATTCATCTCTTTTATTTCCCGTTAGCAAGCTGGCGCAAACCTTTCTAATCGCATATCTTCTGGGACGGTGGAGCGTTTTGTTGATGGCATAATTACCAAAGTGCATGCGTACTGTACTGTAGCAGCGGCAGTAATGATAGTGTCTGTTTTGCAACATGATAATGGTAATTTACTGTGTTATGACTAAAACCGAAAAACCCTCATTTAACAAGGCGAGATGACTAAGAGCAAATTCATATTTACAGCTGCAGCTCGGTGCGTTTGATGGCTGCAGACATAAAAGTAAATGTTTAATGCCTTCGCTTGGTAGCAGGTTCAGAAAAACTGCATTAATGCTCATCTTGAACTGAATGATTAGGTTTTATTGTTCAGGAGACCTGTTCTGTTCAAACCTCCAACGCTTTGGAGGATAAGAGTCATATAGGAAAGAACAAAACAACAGTGACTTCATCTGGGCCGGGAAGCCCCCTCCCCATCGCATCTCAACGTTTCCTTTGCCCAAAAAGGGCTCGGCCGTAAATGACACCTAACGGCTGACCGGTCAAGGAAGCAAAACAAAAAGCTGGTCGGCGCCTTTTCCCTGCATTCCTGAGAGTAGCGGTTATCGCTCAGACCTGACAAGCAAGGATATTTCCTGTCTCACACAAACACACGCAGTATAACCCTTCACAACGCTATTTCATCTGCAATCACACATATTGATTATTCTCCATGCGGCTTTTGCACATAACTGCTTCTCCTCTAGAATCAGTCAAGTCCACATAAATGGATGGAAGGGTTTACAATACTCAGATGGAGGGTAAAGGTCATGTCAAATGTTATTTTCATTTTTATCTCCTGCTTCCATTAAATAAAAAGCAGCAATCACAAAATCAATAATAAATGATGTGTTTTGTTTTTTAAACCATCTGTCGCTCGCTTCCTTCCAGCGGGTTTTCTTCCCCGAATCTCATCTTTTATCTACTGTGTCTCCGCTGCAGTTGGAAGCAGTTTGTCGTGGTGCAAAAACAAAGTCGTTTGTGTTTTCCACTAAAACAAATCATTACGTTCATGGGGTGTTTATTAACGGTGTGCGCCACAAGCCTCAGGTGCTGCGGGAGGAGAGTATTAGTCCAACGGGACTGATGCACAGGCAGATTGGGGTTCACATGTGCGGGGTAGGTGCGTGTTGCACTTCTTATATAATTTGCTGCATGTGTACTTGTACATGCCGTACACATGTAGGCATGAGCACGGGTTTGTTTACTGCAGCCAAGAGTTACCCAACCCTTAAGGAATAGCCACTTTGTACTTTACGTGTTTATGGGTGTGTGGAGGAGAAAGAGGAAGGGAGGGAGCCTTTTACAGGCCCTGCGGACACGTGAACGGGTGATCCAGAGATCGTTTCAAGGTTGAAATACTAGCCGTGCAAGCTGATGTTGGGCCATAAGAATGCAAACATACGTACAGGCGCCCTTACACGTGCCATGTCTGCAATATAAACATGAATATTCATAACTCTCCTTGAAGGGTTGCCTAGAAAGCAGTAAGGGAATGTGTCTGTCTGCGTCTGGTTGTCAGGGCTCAGAGATCAGGCCTCTCTGGGGGCTTTTCCTTGACACACATGCTGCTTGTGTATCTTTGCCTGGCCAATCGGGATTATTTCAGTCCTATTCTTACTAAAAAATAAACTAAACTAATAAATGCTATTAGTAAACAAATACATTAAAGCCTCATATGAACTACAACCGGATGGTAAACAAGCCATCATTTTATATTTTGAAAAATATCCACTATGCAAATCATGTTCAAATTTGGCAAATTTGGCTAAAACAAAGCACAGTTTCTATGGATGTAGTTATCGTTATCAGTATGGAAACAGAGCCTGAGCCCTACCTCCTCCGTTGCAATGTAGTGCTTGATCTTTTCTCTAAAGACGGACGGCAAGTCCCCCCGAAGTCATTTCCTGCAAAGCAGTAAAATATTAAGTTTATGATCAGATCACTAAAATGACACACATTTAATAAACATATTTATCACAATGTATGATAACTGACTTGCTGTGAAATTTACTCGTACGTTTGTTTCTGTCCCCTTGGCTGTCAGCAATGATTTTGTGGCTTTAAAGTGAAACAAAGGTTCACAGCTATCACCTTGAGGAAGGAGTTATCTCCGTTTCTGATAAATGTACCTGTTGATCAGATTTGAGCTGTGCTATTAAATGGCTTTGCAGGGTGCACTGACAGCGGCATTGTTTTCGTACTGGGCATCAGTTGCCAGTATAGTTGTGAGCGTATGGCCTTGGCTAGTTGCTTTTCTTGGTGTGAATTTATTTTCTTCTTTTTACCTGGGTGTCCTTCCTGGTGAAGCAAAGAGGTGGAAGGAGGGTGGAGCCATCTTATGCTGACGCCCAGGGCTGGACCAAGATCCCCAGAACCAAGGGAGGGTTTTGGTTATTAAGTGATCACTTTAGCTATAACTAGTTCTGTTTACTGCAAGCTGACACATTATTTGTTTTGTTTTGTTTTTGTCTTTCCCTCTGTCTGCAGTTTTGGTTTTACACTTGTTTGCTGCGTCAAGTTAATTTATTTAGTACTTTTGTGAATTGTATTTTTGATTCTCTTTTTATTTGTGTAAATAAATCTAAGCTTGGTCTCTGACAGTCTGTTCCAGGCGCTGCTGGACTCCCAACATCTCCTGCCACAGCTGTGACCGTAATGTTGATTGAATATACAATGACGAATGCAGTGTATACATGTGGGTTGATGTGTGTAGTCTAGTTTGTATTAAATGCCTCGCAGACTCCTGTGGTTCCACTGTAACGCCCTGCTGCTCAACTATCGTCTGTAACCAAAGCTCTAATATTTTGTGTTTCTGCGATCAAGGCGTCCATTCATTGATTTCCCAGTTGTTGAATTATTCTCTCAAAGAGCGCCGAGGCCAACCTGCTGTCACTATCACTATTTGGCCAGAGCTCACGCTGGAGGTTTGGTTGAGTCTGCAGGCGACGAGGTGCCAGCTCGGCCCTGCAGAGCGTCTCTCTGAGCTTCAGAGGAGGAGGAGGAGGAGGAGGTTAGTGTTCACAGTGTGTCGCTATGAACAGCCGGACTGTCTGCCCTTTGGCATGGACACACACACGCCACACACTGAAACCACACAAAAAGCAGTGTGGCGAGGGAGCGAGTCAGTGCGACTGTGTCCAGGATCGCTGGGCGAAGCCTTTGCGTACCAGCCGGACCTGGACAGTGTATCTGTGTGTGTCACTGTGCACACGTGTGGGTGTTCTGTGGAACAGCAAGCAAAGCTGACTGGGATTATTCCAGGACACACTGTTCCCCTCCTTCCCCCTCTGCCGTCTAATATAGAGCTCATTTTGTGACTGTTCCTATGTGCCAAGGCCAGAGGGGTTGTGTGTGCGTGCGTGTGCGTGTGCGTGTGTGTGTGCGCGTGCACGCCAGCTGTAGCTGCTGCTGTCTCGACGGCTGCTTTATTTTGGCTCCAGTTGCTATAGCGACCCATTGGGACTTTCATGGTGCGTCTGCATCACATCTGATAAATACTAACCAACACCAGCAGCACAAATGTGTGTCTTGTACAGTATCTATGCAGTGCACAGTAAATCAGCTCAAATAAACTCAGGCCAGTGTCTAATCACACGAGAGAAGTTACGACACCGGTTACAAAATGTTGACTTTGTCTCCGTTTTCTTGTAAGGCTCTTATCAGTTCACACTACTGACCTCCCACCTTTAGCCTAAATGTTGTCCCAGTGAGGGAAACTCTGCTTTGTCCTAGAACACGTTCGATAGTGGAAAGGCCAACAGTTGCACAAGAGGTGTCTTCCAGTAAAGCCGCCACCGGCTCTGCCAAGTTTAAACCCACTCGGGACAAATCGATATTGCTTTACAGTTGGACCGACACCACGCCTGCAGTTAGCCCCATCCTCAGAGTATCAGCAGCTCACACTCTGCATCTTCAGTCAGAGTCTGGCACAAGGACACCTCGACAAAAGCAGGAGCTATTTTTGCCAGACTGCATTCATTCAGCGGGAGTCAGAGCCCCTTCAAGGTCTAATAATAATAATAGTTCTAAATAAAATCAGGCTGTTCATCAGTCACAAGTGGTTCTCACTGAGGGCTGTGATGTGTAGAGGCTGACGCGCCGTTTATATCTGTTGGCCACCTTTCCTCACGTGAGTCTCATGGAGTATTATAAGACGCTGAGCACTGAATCTATGCTTTGCCCCCAAACGTGTCAGATCTGAGCCCTTTAATAAATCAGTTTTATCCGTCATGGCTTCAGAGGCACCATCAAGGCACTAATCCAGTCAAACCATATTCCTGATTACGATGGGTGGGACACTTGCTCCAAGGCAAGCTCCTGACCCTGAAACAGAGCTCTGTTGTTTATTTGTAAAACAAAATGTATTTTGCATTGCATAACCGGGGAATTTCTAGAAGTGACAACACCAGGAAGTGTTTACTTGACACAGTGGTTTTAGAGATTAATACATACTTACCGTATATATTTTTTGTTATCCAGCATGTTCAGACTCATCAACATGGTGAAAAACAGGATGTGAAATAGTCCACAAGGTGAACATTGACACAAAGCGTGTGTGGGTGGGTGGTTTTATGGACTGAGCTCTCTGCTGACCTCCGTGACCTTCTGACCCTCTCCCTTCATGAAAACAATGTTGAGTGTTCCCGAAAGTCCCGTGGACGCTGCTCTTACTGTACAGCATACTGACGGAACAGATCTGTAGATAGTAAAGTTGCTTTTGCTGCGGTGGAAGGATGGAAGACATCTTGTCTTACTCCGACCCAGGTGAAATTGTTTTCACAGGACTTCCACTGACTAAACATAGCCTTCCTCCGTGTCGTATCCCCTCTGGAGAGCTGTGCTCCATTTGATCTATTTATGGTCCAACTGATGTGAGATGATGACGCTCGGCAGGTTTTTTGTTTTTTTTTGATTTAGGAATCACAGTCACAGTGAAAACAGTTGCTGTTGGACCTGTCACTCTATACTTAGGGCCAGGATGAGTATTTTGCTCTGGCCTCTCCCGGTGCTGCAGTATATCAGTAGTGTGTGACTTCGTACCTGGTGAAACAACCATATGGTGGGTTTCTAACGTAAAAACGAAATCTTCCCTGTCTATTCTGAGTTCTCGTTGCTAATTAAGCACGGTGAGTCAGCGAGGCTCCGTGGAAAGGGCACGGCGACAACACAAGCCATGATGCTCGCTGCATGAATCACTCTCAGGCTCGACGGAGCGCTGAGTCACGTTAAAGGACAGGAGGCTTCTGTGCGAGTGCGTGTTAGTCATGTCAGTTCACTCGATGCAAACGCAGCAACCTGCTCCGTTTTGGTAGTACTGGTGCTTGTTGTTGTTACCTCATAGTGACGGTATCAGTTTCAGCAAAGAAGTAGCATTGCTTCCACATGTCAGTACAAAAGCCACCGTGACCTTAAGGAACCCGTGCTCCACTAGTGTGCTGTACTATGACAGAGAAAGCAGTTGTGACACCTGCGTTAGTTGTCACGATCACTTGTCACCTGACAACAGAAGTAGGCGATATGCTGGTGGATAGTGATTTGTTGACACGTCCCAAATTTGGATCTGCCGACATTATGAAGTGTCCTCTGAGCTGTATTTTAACACACACACTCGTTCGAAGACGCCACCCCTTCCTGCACAGTGCAAATCCGGCACATGACCAAAATAAACTTTGGCTACAAAACAGGACGTCGGGAAGACACTCGGGCTTGTCAGCCTGCATTCTCCTCTAGTGCGAGCGAGATTAAGGGAGAAAGTACTGGTGTTCAGGGGCTGCCCCACTACAGAGGAAGCCAGCAGGAAGTCTGAACCAATAGCTTTTCTGGTTCACTGAGTTCACAGCAGCCCGTGTCTTCATAACAATGACCAACGACTGCTCTGGACCCATGTGTTGTTGTGTATTTGTGCAGTGTGCGTTCATGTGTGTTTGTGCATGCATGTTATCTAAGCTTAGACTTGTAACATGTAACAGGGTTATGTGAACATGTTTACCCTGAAGAGATGCTGCGACCTGTTATCCAAGTAGGTGATTAAATTGTTGGTGTGTGTGTGTGTGTGTGTGTGTGTGTCTCATGAGGTCACTTGATCACCAGCACCAGAATAAACATTTACCGCAAAACAGTATTTGGGCCTGCAAGTCTGATGTGGTTGGATGTCCGTCCATGTCTGCTTGTCTTTTACTTCTCCTGTGTTTGGTGTGTGCAGAGATGAAAGGAGGGCGGTGGATGTACAAGCAAGGGGAGGTCAAGAATATAACATAAAAGAGGTGGTTAATGAGGGAAGATGCCATTAAGAAGATGGGACGTGATAAAGATAAAAGAGGAACAAGCGGTGGGTGGACGAAGATGAAGGTGAAGGTCACCCTGACTTCCACATCGGAGGTCAGAAGCTCCTGACGGACACATCGCGCTGACTGCAGAGAGATGAAAGCTTCGTACCGAGCAGCCGGCTCAATAACACACACACACACACAAACCCAAAGCAAACACACAGTCAACTTGACTCGTGCGTGGACGCGGGGGGAAAAACGCAAATCCTGAAATGTGGACAAACATTTACTGTAAGTACACGTACAAAGTTCAAATAAATAGCAAGTTGCACTAAAATCGTCAATAAATCAAACAGACATGCGTAAATCATGTGCGTGCAGTTACACAGTCAGGCCCTTAAAGCCCTTTAAACGTGATTTCCTCTGCAGCGGAAGCAAACGAACAAGCCTCCCGTAGCTGTTGCAGCCATCAACTGTAAGTGCGTAAAAAAAGCCTTTGTGCGTTTGTCCATCCTATAGGAGCCACACAGTAAACACACAAGGGGAGTAAATACCTGCCGCACATGCTCAGTGCCGCCCTCCGCTGCTCCCCGATCACCGGTAAGCAACAGAGAGCAGCCGAGCACCAACGCTCGGAAGGTGGAAACGTAAACAAACTCGCACCTCATGTTCAAATACTTGCACGTGTGTGTATAAGGATATTCCCTCGCCAAGCATCGGAACAACCAACACTCGAGGAGGAGCGTGGGAAAATACAGACCCTCCCTCTTGATCCTACGTGAGTCATATCTACAGTATTACTTTACCAATGCTCCTGGTGTGTCTCCACAGTCCAAACATGTTGGCTGAGTTTATTTTGGCTTCAAATGCAGCTGGAAAAAAAGTATCTTTACCTGGTGTTTATTATTAATACAGCCTGGATGTTACCTATTGCAAACATCACACAGCCTGGAGCACTTCTGAGACACGAGATACCGAAGTGTCAAACGTCATTACGAAGCGCAGAGGCGCTGCCGAAGGTTCAAGATGACCTAACCTGAGAATGGATCGCTGCCACCTTTGACCCTCCAAACACCGTCTTGCCTGGAATGGCGTCGGGACTTTGGGAAACACATTAGCGGTCTTGTTTTTATTGTAAATACAGTACAGCCTGTCCATCCCTGGATCTGTCAATACTTATGAAAGTTTAAAGAGACTCGGCTCCCAGGCAGTTACAAGTTCATCTGAGCAACATCGCCGTAAAGTTGTGAACCGGATTGTTTTAAGAGTGATCAGGTTCCTGGAAGCTTTGACGTCTCTTCCCAGAATCCAGTGCCAACATCTCCTCAGTTTATTAATGAGCTACTGTACACAGAGCATTGTGTCCCACGTTTTCTATTCCCCATCAAACCCAAGCCGTGTCTGTTGCTGCGAAGATTTTCCACTTAGCGCTTTCTGTTTGATAATTAATCCCACATATTGCCACAGCAGCGCGTTGGACGGACTGAATAGCTGGAATTGTGGGAGAGGAGGCAGGAAGGAGGAAAAGCAGAGAGGTAATGATGCTGATGAGGGATTGCTGGCACTCGGAAAAGCCGAGGCGACTGGTTTTGTGTGCCAACAGTGTCTCAGCGTTTTATGAAGAACACAGGTATGATGGTATCGAAGCTCACAGAAGTACACAAATCCACATACAGGACGCAAGATGCTTCCTCAGCATCTCCTTTGAGCCTGAAAAATTGATTCCGTGGCTCTAGTCCTGCACTCACAGCAGCCATTAATTCACCGGAGCAGAGGGAAGGCCCGAGCTGCATATCGATCCCTGCAGACGATGACTAAGACTCATCCATCAGAGGGAGCAGAGTAACCGAGAGTGACAGACAGCAAGAGCAAAAGATAAGCAATCCATTTACATTAATGCCACGTGACCATTATACATATAAATGCACACGCGTGAATGCATTTCAGAAGCACTCGCCAAGCGTGAACGCGTGAGCTTTCACAAGCCTCAAACAGTAAGCGAACGCGAATCCCGACAGGTTTCCATGAGAAATTCACGTCTCCCCCAAGTTGAAACACATGGGTGCGCGGTTTTGCATGTGTCTTCACTGATGATTTCCAATATGCACACACTTATCCAGCGTGGGACCATGTTGAACACGCTACTTGATCCCCATCCACTGGAGGCACGTTCAGCATCTGACAAACAGTGTCTCCACTCCAGACCGTCTTATGTGCTAAGACGAGCAATAATCCCGTGCACTTAGTGGAAACTAAAAGGAGTAAATCTGAGAAATCTCACATACATCCACGTCGTATTTTATTAGGATTCCCTGTTTCTGGAAAAGAGACAGTTGGATTACTGTAACGCACTGTGTGGGATAAATCGGGCTTTTTTTCCTGGAGGTTGTAGAAATTAATCCTAAACTGGTAATAGATCACAAACAGTATAGAACACATGTTAATTATTTGTCCTAGCGACGTCCCGCACGATAAATTTAAAGGAGCCTGGATGTCATAAACTGAGCTTCTGTCCAGATTCAAATTCCGCAAATCACAGTCCCAAACTGGGGAAACCACAGGAGGGAGAAAAACAACAGTAGGGGCTCAGAGGGGCTGTAACACTTGACTGACAGCCTCGGAGGTAATGAGTGAAAGCGAGCGACTTATATAGAGGGAGACAGGAATCAGGTGTGTGAGGCTGGGAGGCGGGAAGAGCTAATCAAGGTGACGGACAGTTTGGGAGTTGAATAAAAAGCTTGTGTGCCTGAGCGCATGCGTGCTCGTTCTGCAGACAGACAGGCTGAGACGAGGGGAGGGGGGTTAATAACGCTCTCCCACAGGCCCCCCCCATAAGCTGTCAGAGAGAAAGACAGGCTAGCAAAGAGAGACTGAAGGATGCATGCGTCAAGAACACTAGAGAGACAGAGAGATGGAGCCCAGAGGGAAAAGAAATGAAGCATATTCAAGAGAAGGGGAAGATGGAGATTAAAGGGAGCAGAGGGGACGGGTTGTAGGAGGAGGGGTTGGGACAGAGGGGGCGACTGCTGAGCTCTGAAGTGGAGGTCTACTGTAGAGCAGATGAGGGAATTGTATTTCTTCTAAAGCAGGCGACTGTTTCCTCTCACAGCGGCGTTTAGAGGAGATGGTTCACCTCTGGCAGACGAAGACGACAGGAGAGACACGCCGCACGAGATAGACGTGAAACGTCTGCCGCCTCCCGCCGTATGGCTCCACGACCTCCAACGAGAAGGTCGCTCGCACACGACCACAACGCATCAGCTTTACAGTCGGCACAAATGGCGGCACGTGTCCATTTGCTGAGTCTGCCAGCGGTGCAAGGGGCAGCTGTTTGTCCGGGGAATTATCTAGGTTAAGACCTTTAGCCCCGTAGTCCCGCTCAGGACTGACACGCAGCGGCTCTCGTCCTTTTTTCCTCCCCACCCTTTCTGTCACAGAGACCATAAGCATCATGTTTCCAGTCAGAAGCTCCCGTAACCAAATAAGGAAAAGTCTGGGGATGGATGGAATAGATGGAGCAGGCTCTGGAAAACAAGGGCCTGGAATGGTCGTGTGTCCCGGTGGCTCAATCTGTTTAACGGCTCACCATAAATACATTTATGCATCAACAGTGCCCAGCAGCTACAACTGCCACTAGGACATGCCAATAAATACTACACGTAATCTGATAATGAGAGATTTATGATGCCCATAATTACAAATGTATTATTTATAAATCAGATGTAAAACAGCCATAACACATGATGGCTAGTTGTAAACATACATGTTAGTCACGGTTACGCACTGTGTATATAAAATTATGGATTAGTAGGGGCTGCAAAAAATAAATATATTGATGGCCAATACGTTTTAAAAATAAAATAAGCAATTGTTATTATTTCAAGATGCCAGCATTGTTTATATGTATACATACATGCAGTGACAGTATGGCCGTAGGGCTCTAGAAGTTTTTTAAGGCCATTTCCAGTGTGAGTGAAGAGCAGCACCATCTGCGACTGGCTCCTCTAATGAGCGGCTTAATGGGCTGCGAACCATGTGGCCTCCTCTATACGTCCCCACATGTGTGTTTTGTCAGTGTGTGTCTAGCGCACACACAGATGTTGACACCTGCTCCGGCAGAAGCCCACATGTGCATCTAATGTGCGTGTTCCTCTCGCCGTCGCAGTGATCCCGTCGCGTTCGACTTTGTGTCTTTGTCTCTCGCACACGCACCAGCAGATGTTGATGCTCCCAGGGGTGCGGGCCTCAGCAGCATGATACCTTGCTAATAGTTTTGCAGGACCTGGGGCACAGCTCTCAGATCATAATATTATGTAGATGCTAATATCCTCTGATATGGTGCAATTGGCGAAGGGACACACGGTCCCCATGCTTGTGATTACAGTCAGATTGTTGTACAGTATGTATTTATTGGACTAATATTAAGTTACACTCGAGACACGTCCACCGTGGCTCATTTATTGAAACGTATGTATTACATCATGTTGCAGCACCGAAGTTTGGGTGGCGCAGTTCAAATGAGGTCATTGTGCGTCATGTGTAATCTCATATAAGGTAAAGGCTGATTTTCATTGTAATAATTTCATGACAAGACCATCTGAACAGTCTCACGATCAACACCGACAAATTAAAGTTTTATTATTTGTCTAAAAAAATATTATGAGCAAAAAATGAGAATGAGTAAATAGATTTTGTTTTTGTTTTTATTGTTATTGTTTTACTTTATATCTCAAGTATAGTAATGCACACATGCGATTTTGCTTGAGCCCCTCGCTGTTTGTTCTTCATCAGCTGAATAAATGAACCTACTACTTTGTTATGATAGTGGATGTGGCAAATCAATGAATTCTGCTGCGCGTGGTCACGTGACGCTCGGTGTAAAACCATTTAATGCACCGGTATTGTCAATTAGCGCTGTCTCGCCGGAGACTCCTGTTACTAGCTTCAAATTGGTTTAATTAATTGCATTATTTTCCCTTTGGTTCAGTGTTTCTTTCATTTGTGCTTTACTGACTGTAGCAAAGAGGGGAAACTGGAAGAGGAAGGAGGTCAGCGCTCACAGAGAAACTGGTCTTTCATCGTCTTTCTCTGACTCCTGCTTCGTTGTCGCTGTGCTTGCTGGCACGCTTTGGACACGCCAACTGATCTTTCCTTGTTCTAATGCCAACTTATTCCCTTTCATGTTTTTCTTTTTTGCTGGATTGTAATCTATGTATCTAAATTCTGTTACAGTAGTCGCTCAGATTGCCCAGGCCTCCCATGGGGCTCATTTCTGTTTCACTTTATCATCTTTAAACTGCTTTTCCTCCTTTGTGCTGCTTCCTCTCTCTCTTGAACCCGCCTGTCCTCGCTCAACCTTTCCTTCCCTCGACATTACCAATTGGCACAGCACCAAGAAAATATTTGTTGCTTTGTTAAACTAACACGATTGTAACCCAGCTGGGACCCATCAGCTCATGGACCAAGCATCTGCATCATAATAAGAGGCTTTTTCCCCAATGTACTGTATTAGTGGAACATGATCCCCCCAAAGTCGCTCTGCTTGTGAGGAAGAGGAGAGACCCCCTGCAACCCAAAGACTGATCGGTGGGGGAGGAAAGGAGCAAGATGAAGAGGCGGTGAAGGGTTCAGAGGGAAACAGGGCTCATGTGATGCATGCAGGCAGTGCATTTTCAGGAGGTGTGTGTGTGTGTGTGAATGAAGCATCATGACAAGTCAGCGCTGGAAGTTGCATCACTTCTGCTTCGTTCAGCCGCGTTAAGAGGTTACATAGAGCCGTAGAAGGATCGGTTTGCATCAGCATTTACACGTCTTGCCTCAACATGTGCCGCAAACAAGAGCAATGCAAGGGCCGTGCAATGCACAGCGTAAACACAAAGACATGCAAGTGTACGTGGAAGGAGAAGCTGCAATCACACAAAGAAGATGGGATTCTGTTTTGAAGGGGTGATGAAACCTGCAGTTTACTCCACAGCCGCGCACGTGACTGCTGTGATGCAAATGTAATCAAATGGGTGTGGAGAGCTTCCATTTGCTGTCGGCACCTGCTCACACACACACACACACACACACACACACACACACACACAACACAACACACTGTGCAGAAAGGAAAGAGTGATGCAGGACCCAAGGAAGGCTTTGCAACAGAAGACCTATTCTCGCCAGATTCTCCTGAAGCAGTAAGCGTCTCCAAGCTCTGATAGATGCTGTGCTTTCCCAATAAAACATTTAACAAAACATCGAAAACAGCCAAATTATGAAAAAATACAGAGTTGCCCTAAGCCTCTGATGCCTCCAAACAGAAGCTATACTACAGGTCATATACTTTAATCGTCCAATCATCTCATCCAGGAACTGGCTGCAATTTAGCACTTTGGCACACGAGCAATTTGACAGACGCATTTATTAATCAATCTCGCTTCACACTGAATAGTGTGGTACTTGATATAAAACAGATGACTAATTACGCAACATCCGTATAGTCTGAGCCGCTACGCTGACAGCTAGGCTCTGGGCCTTCCTTCCCAACATCACAAATGCCCAGTCACTGAGTAGTATCAACGTAATACAATCACACCCATTGATTCAATTCTTCCATTGTTAATTCTCCATTTAAAGATAGAGTTTCTGCCTCCCGCTGAATAGATGATCTGTTAACGCTATGAAAATATTGTTAGATAGGGTGCCAGCGCAGAAGTTCGGGTTTAGGGTTACAATCTTGGATTAAGTTAACACGAGAGAGACAAGTGGCACATTGTTCGACGCCTACTTTTTATCATTTCACGTGTAGTGAACACCAGGCTGTACAAAAAATGTGTTAGCAATTACAACACTGAAGTTCGTACGGGACGTGCGCCAGAAGACTGTGTCCATCAAAGCGCAAACAGGCTGACGATGTGTAATTTCATGCAGTTTCATGCATTTTCTAGCTTCATCTTATAAATTTAATTTATTCTGCTGCGGAAGACGGAGCATAAATTTACATACATGTTTAAACTACAGCAGATAATCGGGCAAACACAGATGACAGGGTGTCGCACTGGAATTCTTCTAACGCCTTTCGTGTTTAAAAGTCAAAGAAACTCAATCTTTAGTGTTGGGAAACAACATATAGGTGACAGCAACACACACTAGTGCCATGAGTGAGTCCCCGTGTGTGTTCACAGCTCTCCAGGGACCGACTTTAATCAATGCCAATCACAAACAAATTAGCCTCGCCTTAACGCACCATCTCTCCCCTTCCGTGCTGTCTAACCAGGTTTGATCCCACAGCCCTACACATCGCAGACATCCCCACATGGAGACGTGTCATCAGACAATGGAGATGTACAGTATGTGTGACCGAAGCTGTGTAGGAGCGGACGTGTGCCAGGATTGGTGCAGGAAGAAATCTGGAATTTTTCCAGGCGCCGCGTAAAACGGTTGTTTTCGGGAAAACCTTTTCCAGAAGCTGCTGTATAAGCATGAGACGTTGGTTTGCAGTGCAGCTTCCAGTATTTGTCTCAAAGGGGCCGTTCAGTGGCAACAGGACGATGTTTGCGTTTCCATTTTCAGTTCAGAGCTGTAAGGTGTGCTTCCATATTATACTAATATACCGTTCTGTAATATAATCATATCAAAACATAGCTAGAAGTCCATCTGTATATTTGCAGTTCCACTTTAGACTTAATGTCAGAAAATGAAGAGCTAACATCAGTCCGTATGGGCGGATCGGTGCCGGAGGTGTTTAAACGGTTAAGAGCAGGGATTACAGTCGTTTACAGTAGATTACGGTAACACCAGAGAAGAAGCTAATTGCAGGGAGGTGCCAACATGCGACGAGTGTATTTGTACGCTCACTGAGGACACTTATGTCACTAAAAGCGTTTAAATACGATGGGGATGTGTGCGGAGATGTCAATAAAGCTTACTACCAGAGAAAGGTCCATGAATCGAACCTTGAGGAACTCCACACGTCAGCGGCCCTCGATTTAAATCATTAGAGATCTTCCGATTCCATGTGAGCGAAAAAAAATATACGTTAAACATTCTGGTCAAAACAAAGAAGAAAGGAAGCTCTTACTCTTAGTATCGGACCATCCAAGTGACACGCAAGTGAGAAAAACAAGAGGAATAAAAGAAGCAAAGAGTCTTTGGATAACTGTGTCTGCAGGGGAACGGTTTTTAACTGGTTTACACCAGGCTGACACAAACTCTGTGGCCTCATCCAGCTGGCAGACCACCCTGACAACACACACACACACACACATATTCATACATACAAACACAAACTGGTGACAGGAAGACAGAAAGAGGCCAAGACGCAGCTCCTAGAAGGAAATCAAAGTAACACCGCAATATTCAAGCTCACACATGTGGGCTGAAAACACAGGTGAATGAAGAGATGTCACACACACACTTGACTACATATCGAATTCTAGGCCCGTCGTCTGCCCTTCCTCTCCTCTCTGACACAGTGAGCTTCAACCGGAAGCTGAGCTCCCATTCTGGAGAAAGAGGAGCTTTTGTCTCCAGAACACAGAGGCCTCTTTCTCTAAGCTGTGCATGTGTGTGTGTGTGTGTGAGAAAGAGTGTGTGCTGCAGGGTAACAAGCGCAGATAAAAGTTAAGAGTAATTGAGAAAGAATAAAAGAGGAGGGACGGAAGTGGTGCAGAGAGGGGGGAAAAAACAACCAGGATCTTTGTCAGGCGGAATTTGGACCAGATTTTAAAAGATGCTGTCAGCCTCAAACAAAATGCAAATGAGCGCCGCTGTTTGCTTGGCAGCGACGAGGTGACATCACAGTGTGTGAGCGCAATGTAAAGTTACACTTTTTCACATGGCGCCGTACCGACTTGGCTGCGTTTAGATGCAGGAGCCGCTAACCGTCTCACCAACGTAAGCGGGAAGATGGTTTTGACATCATAATTTGTATCCAATACGTAAAACGGAAGGTGTGTCGTAACCCTGAGTCCAATTAAAAGTCAGATAATGGCAGGAGAGCGTAAAGGTTTCATCACTGCTGCAACTGAAATGAAGAGTTTTAATTCCAAGAGCTGCACAGTTCATTTAGCTACGTGACCTTTTGACCTTTTTGCTTTCGCTGTAAACTTTTACATACCACTGTTCACTTACTTTGGAGAAGCTTGACTAACAGCCATTAGCACTGTTGATGTTTGATAGTGTTCAGGGTTCAACAGCTAAAAGAAATCTGCGGCCGATGCCTTTATTTAGAACGAACTGACCGTCCGTTTACAACTACCCAGACTCCTCAGTCTGACAGATAGCGTGTTGCTGTTTCTTTTACTTCACAGAAACGTGTGCTTCTTGTTTTACAAATGTACTTTGTGTCCTGCTTATTTATTTTTGTTTCACTCCCCCAATGCACCTGCTAAAAAAATCAGTGTGTTAGCTTTGCCGCTGATGGCCTGTTACTATTTTATATATAAATACACAGCAGTGCTCTAAGGAGCTGATGCGTTTCTTGACCATGTGCATGTTGCACCAGTGGTTTATATCTTTTACCAGACAATCACAGACTAACGTTGCCTTGTTGTTCTACCATAGCAGGCTCCCTGGGGTTCATATATTTATTGTAGTTCATGTTTAAGAGATATTCAAACCACACCAGACCAATCTACAGACTAAAAATTCTACAAAGGTTCTTGATTGAGATGTTATTTTTAGTGTTTGCTCAATGTGGCCCTTAAAAGCTGGTATCGAGTTCAAGGAAAAGTTGGATGTATTAATGCAATAAACAGTGGCTGGCGTTCTCCGAGTCATCATAATTATACCTCCCTTCCGAGTAATGTCCTCCATGGTTTAGCATGGCTAATGTAACGGCAGGATGGATGCTGACTGCTCCAGCGTGATCAATAACCTTCAGCCCTTATTGAGCTCGCGTGGTGCGGCACATGTGCAGAGCAGTGCTGGCAATTTGTCAGTTGCAAGGTTGTAAAATTCCTTCGTGCTGCTGTCTTGATATCCAGTGCAAATTTTTCACAGCACATCAAAGCCACAGCGAGAACCTTCTTGCGCATGCACACGCATGAGGACGCACGTGTCCGGTGCATACCGGCGGCTCTGCGGATGGCGAATGCTCTACAGCAGCCTACGCCCACATGTTCCCCACCATCCAGCAAGTCTTCCCCCACAGCACCCTGGGGATGTGACTCAGGCCACTCGTACAGTAAAATCGCTCTCTCATGTGGCGAGAAACACAGACGTACGCATGCACACAAAACACTTTGCCATCTGGGACTCATTTCCCCCACATCTAGAACAGCTGTGGCCGGAGCTTTCATGTGCTGCGGCGGGCAGGCGGAGGAATGCCAAGCGAGTGGCCCTACGTGCTCCGATAGAAGGTAAATTACAGAGAGCTGCAGCGCCATAACTCAGGAGAAAATGCAGGAGCCGCTGTGGAGTTGGATCCGTCTTTCCCTGCTGGATCGTAACGACAGATGTGGCGAGAGAGTGTGTGTGCGTGTCTGAGTGCATCTCTTAGCTACTGGTCATATGACGTCCATTTGCTTTACACATTCATTTCTAATTGTATTTGTGAAAGTAAACTTTAGACGTTTCATAGGTTCCAATGAATGACTTGTGGGATGGCAATTAGACTTACGCTTGGGGTTAAGGGTTAGGGAATGCATGATGTCACAACGACAGAAGTACAAGGACGTGTGTGAGCATGTGTGTTGGTTGTGTTTGCTTTTAAGACAGAAAGAAGATGAAAACCTGTCATTAACATGTCAGGGACCAGGGCTCTAGTGCACCACTCAGTGCACACAGCCAATTACAAAAAATGAGCACACACATGCTTTTTTCTTCAGAGCACTGCCAGCCAGAGGGAAAACAATCAAATGTCAGTGTTGTAAAGGCCATCGAAGGACAACAGACAAGCTCCAGGTCTTCTCGTCTGAGCGGTGTAGCATTATGCTTCTGCAATCGAAGAAGCTGCGCGGCCGTCACTCAAGCGGCGAAACCTACACTGTACCTGCGCCGCGCGGTCGGAAGCCGAAAGGCGAGCCGGTCGCGGCAGAGCCGTGAACTTGATGGGTGTTCTGGAAACGAGAACGGGCTCCTTTGCAGCACAAATCGGGCCGACTCATCACAAAATGCCTGCTCAGTGTACGTTTCACAAACAGTAATGTTATCTCTCTGTCCTCTTGACAATAGGCCTGCCTGTTCTCCCCGCTGCCTCGCTTTCTCTTCCTGCCTTGCTTCTTGCCCGGATCATGTTTTCTAATTAAATAGTTTTGCTTTTTCTCTGTTAGGGGAAACAGGCGTTTACCGCAGTACTGTACCAGCACACAAATACTGGAGCTGCACATCAGCACGGTTAACCTATATATAGGCCCAACACACACTCACACATCTACTACAAACTCAGGAATTTGTCAAGGAACCACTGTGGTAATAATATTAAGCAGCTTAGCTTGTGTAAGGGCAAGTGTCTTTTTCAAATACCACGGGGGATTATCTCAGCCAAATAAAAACCTGCTTCTTTTCCTCGTGCAGGTAGGTGGGAAAGGGATGGAAAAGGGAAGACGGACAGAGCGTAAAGACCTGCTTTCAAGGTGAACTTAGAAAAACCAAAAGGCTTTGCGCTCTTATATAAGTGAACCTGCAGGCGAAGGGGAGTTTAGTGATTTGAAATGCTGTAGGTTTTTATCAGAAGCTTCCGTGTGCGTTTGAATAGACTAACGTGCTCCGAAATGTTCCAGCGCGATAAAACTGATGCCAGAAGCAGGACTCTTATTCTATCGGTGTGATTTTTACAGAATGCCCCAAGGATTCTGACTGTGTATACATTTTGCAACGCGTGTGTGAGAGTGTGTGTTTGAACCGTACGCCCCCAGTCTTCAAAAATGGTGCAGTAGAGCAGAGCCCCTGTGTGTGTGTAGTATAGTATCCTACGCAGCGCTTGGCAAAAGGGAGCAAGAGAGAGAAATCTGACAGCGCGCCAAGCCGACCTCATTTCCCCCACTCGGTGTGTGTGTGTCTTTACTATGCGTGTGTGTTGCAGCAGTGCTGTAGCGGTGCTGGCCAGCTTGGCTCAGCTTGCAGCTCCCGGATCTCCGCCCTGCACTTTATACATGTAACTCAATCCTCGCCGCCGCACAACGCTACACAACGGTCCTCGTCAAATCTAACCTTCCGACACCCACGGCGACACACAGATAGCTGGCGGTAGATGTGTATGCATGCACACAGAGCAGCCCCACAGTTTCACCCCCACACACACACACACTTGTCTACCCCTGTGAGGTGACATGGCCTCGGTGACATCAGACACTCTGTGGGTCAAAAACATACACGTACTGCGATACACAGCAGGGTTAGTCACAGGTACCATGATAGTGTGTGTTTGGGGGGGAGTGTGTGTGTGTGTGACATTAAATCATTACAGGTGCTAATAATAAGAGTAGTGAATGTGGTGTCATGTGTTTTTGGCTGTGTGTGTGTGTGTGTGTGTGTGTGTGTGTGCTGCATGTGCGCATCTCATTTTGACCACAAGGAACTCACTGACCTGAATCAGTGCAGAGCCGCGCCCCTCCACAGGGATGCCGCAAAGACTCCAGGGAGCCTCTAGTGGGCAAAGCGCAGAAGTGCCTCATCAGACCCACCACATTAGACGCGTCAGGCGCACTGGGGGGTAGAGGAGGTACTTCAGCTTAGGTCTAATTATTTATGCACAGTATAGAAAATCATTGGACTTTGGACTGGTAGTGAGAATACAAAGCAGGGTAGATTAATTTGTAGAACATATTTCAATGCAAACAAAGAAATAAATATCATAACACACACACAAATGCAAAAAATAAACATAATCTTGAGTTTTTCTTTAGTGTAAAGGGCCTAGTAACACGTCTGCGTCACATTTACGACAGCTCTCTGCATTTATTTTAGCATCAGCGGCGTCTGCAGACAGGAGTGTGTCGGTCTCAGGGTGCACTGGGTCAGTCCGCCACCCTTTGGGTGAGCTCCAGCGTTTAATGGATTAGCCTTTCGCTGGCAGACTCATGAACAAACAGCACGGGTGACTGTTCCTTGGCGGATCCCATCTGGATTGTGTGCACCAGCGTGTCTGTATGTCTAGGATGATGCTGGAGAATCATAAGGTCAAGATGCGCTTGTGTATTTGTCTGGCTATAAAAAGACATGTGCCTAAAAAAAACATCGCTTATAAATACACCAGAACATGAAACAGGAGTAAACAGCCTTTTAAATGACAGCTGAGATGTCTATTTCAGTCGCACAGTTTGTTGTCGTGCAGAGTTTAACTACACTGAGGCTGTCAGCTGGTGACACAAAGCTTCCTAATCATATTCTTTAAGCGGACGCAGCCGTCTTTTAACCCTCTGCCTTCATGTTCATTCACCACGAGACTTTTAGTTAAAAAAAAAAAAAAGTGATGCAATGCTAATGAAAAAAAATAAATCTGTGAAAGATGAGAAGCAACCCGACGCGTTTGTTTCCACTGCGGCTGTGAATGAGCCCAGGGCAAACACTTCGGTCAAGGTCACCTTGACTTTGGCTGTAGCGGGTAAAATGATGACTTGTTCCCATTCGCCTGAACAAAGCTGCGTCTTTAACCTGAACTCTGATGGTAAAAGCCAAAATATCTGATCGGACCAAGAGAGTGAAAACGCTTGGGTCATCACCGTTTCTTAATAAATGGCACGTTTGCATACGATCGACCTAAGTTTCTTGTCTTGCCATGACCTCAGGAGACGAGCGGAGAGCGAGGGAATTTTCTGGCTGATGGTTAAATAAATGCACGTATTTGCATTCCAGTCATTGCTCGCCTTTTGTTTGCGGCTGGTCAGGGCTAGCAGGTATGACTTTTACAAGCTGTTAAACATAAACGTCTGCACATGATTTGCATGTTAGCCTGTGTCCTCAAGCATCTTTGTCAACACGGGCTTTGTTTGCTTTTGTGCTTGCATCTGCAACTCGGGTGGTTTGCATATCCGTGGACGTTACTTCCTGTTGACAGGAGGCCATGCGTTCATCGTCCTTAGGAAGTGACAACAGGTGGTGATGGCGGATTTGTCAGACATTTGGTCCATTCACAAGCCCAAATGAGCACTTTCTCAGATCCCACTGCTCTTTGTCTCAAGCACGTTTTTCAAAAACCAACGCATGGCTGCCACAGGATCAAACCTGCTCTCTGCCAGTCACATGAGGACATCTGCGTAGGCACCAGTACACACAGCTAACAAACACACAACAGACTTTGTAGGCTCCTCACAGGCTGCGGGCCTTTGTCTGTCTCATACTCCTGCTCTCGTGCTCAGATTCTCTGCTTGGCTGATCTATTTTTATAGGATGTGACCCCTAGCTGATAGAAATGTACAAACAAACACATGTCCCTGTGCATGAAAGAACAAATATGTCACATAGCTTGTTTGCTGTTTCTTACAGTCGTATTTCAAGTTAAGCCACATGCCGTCGAGTTTGACTGAACTGAGACAAAAACCACAAAAACCCATCCAGACACACCAACCAAACATATCTTCATGTGGTTCCAGTCTGGTCCAGAGAATCACAACAGTGCTGTTGTACGTGTTTGGAAATACACTCTTTTGCTTTCCTTCCCAGAGTTAAGTGACTGGTACTGCTTTCATGGCAGTACAGTAAAACTGTAGCTGGAGCCACCAGGTGGTTAACGTAGCTCGTCTCAAAGACTGGAAACAGGACATGCAGTAGTTTGTTTCATCGGGCATCACCTAGTCCCTCCAGATGGTGCAGAGCTTTACCAGCCTGGTCTTGCAGTCTCGATATTTTGCTCCTCGGTGGGCCCAGCTGTTCATAACAACCTTGTTTGGATCACCTTTGATTGGCTGGTGTTCTTGTCAGCTCTTGGACCCTCCAGCCCAGTGTGGTTGCTTTGTTGAATTATATATGACATATTATATATAACTGACAAATTGAACTTTCAGAAGCAAGTTACACATTAATCACCTACAAAAACTGGGTTAAAAGCCTCTACAAATATGTTCATTACAAATAGTAAAAGCATCTTTTTATAATTGCTGCTGACTATTTTTTCCATGTCTGTGTGACTGTGACCTCATTAAAAAAAGCCTTGATAAGCTGCTGCAAAAGAGACACAGTGAGAACAAATTGCCATGCGCTGCCATCCTCATTTTCTACTCATTGTACAAAGTGGTAATTTTCTATTTCGTTGCCTTGTCATGTGTCTGGGTGAGATACAGAACATTCCAGCACTCCGTGTACCCAGTATCTCCAGGTTTGCACCATCATCTGAGTAATTATGTAACACAAAAGCCCTGCTTCGTTGAAAGGCCACGGGTTGTCTTGTCACTGTGTGTTCTGTATGTGCTGATCGCTTCGGCCCGTCCCCGTCTTTTTTGCTTCTTCTCGTCTGTGGGTCTAAACCATCTTCACACATACGCACCACATCTGAGCTCCCCTCGTGCGCCTGCAGCCCTGTTTTTAAGCAGTGCGATTCCTGTGTGTGTGTGTTTTTGGGAGACCGTTGTGTAACATTGTTAACGCTGGGACTCTGCATGTGGGAAATATGTCAGAGAGCAGCCGAGGGCTGCGATTGGCTCACAGGGCACACTCCCCCCTTCATCCGTCCCGACCCACTGCTTCCAAAGCGGGAGTGCTCCGACGCGCAGGCACGGTGACCATGGCAACTGGTACTTCAGGATGGGCAGCCACATATAAATATCCTTTCAGTTAATTTATATATTTTCCTCTTTGCTCCTGTTTTTCTTCTTTTGTTTGATTTTTTCCATTTGTTTCCAAAATGATCTATTTTACTCTAGTACTCACTTTTAATCTAGGGCTTGACATGAGTTGTGTTTTTTAAAAAGGAAAAAAAATTGCTTTTACTGGAAATTCTCTGCCTCGTGCTTACTGGATGAGTTCCTTTTATTGCACTGACACCAAATAAACATCTTTTCTGTCAGCAGGACGAGTGTTTTCCAAATTTACACCCCCTTTATTAAATTTCCTTGCACACAGATGAAAAACATCTAAGACTCAACAAACACATGAAGCATATTAAAGACATCGTAATAATAATAATCATCATCTACTCTTTTCATGTTGTCAGGACAGCCTCTGTATATTTGGGTTCAGGTAAAAATTATTTATGACTTTCACCTATTGAATCCACTTCCAGTAAAAAGACTTCATCTAATAAATTGTGTGCGCATATATGATATTTCATAATTACTGTAACTGCGCCATAATGTTTATGGCTGAACTCTCCAGAGAGATTCATTGATGGCAGCAAGGTATCGTCCAGGAATCACCGTCACTGGTTTCCAGCCGTCTCACACACACGTCAGACGCTGTCGAGCAGCGTTGTTTTTCCGGTAAAGCAAGTGATCTGTGTGCCTGTCACTGAAGGCTCCGCCCACAGCACGTCCGTTTCCTGATTGTCGAGTGGTCGTCATCACGTTGCTCCCGACTCTGTGACTCACTCCTTACGACACTCGCCTGGCCTCTTTCCAGCCCTCATCCTCGAGTCTCTTGATCGTTTGGTGCCTGGCCAGATCACAGATCGGTAGTAATGGGAATTAAATGGCTGGAGAAGGAGAAGATGAAAGGGTGTGATGCTGATGGGCAGTGGGAGAGCCCTGCTGTGGAGTGTGTGTATGGCACCTCCTCAGCGTATGTGTGTAAAAGAGAGAGAGCGATACCCAGAATCCCCTTCCAGAAGGAGCTGAGGGGATCTCTCCGTCTTTCATACGCATTACCCTAAAAACACAGACTCAGGGCTAAGAAATCGTCAAAGCATTTTTTTAAAAGTCTCCCTGATTCTAGAGGAAATGTAGGAAGATTGAGGGAAGATCCAAATAAAGAAAGGTGGATAAAAGAGGAAGGCGAGGTGGGTGAAGAAGGGGAAAACCTGCAGTGCAACACGGTCTGAATTATTCATCAATGTCTGGGTGGGTCGCCTCAGACAGAGAGATGGAAAGACAAAGAGGGAGGTGGACCGAGACAAGCGCGGGAGAGGATGACAGGGGAAGACGGGGGAGAAGGAAGTAGAGGCAGATGAACGAAAAGGGCAGCCAGAGAGGAAGCAAAGCTGAAGGGAAGTACGGAACGGAGTCGGAGAGACAGAGGGAAAGAGGGAGGCATGGCGCAGAAGCCTGAACTCTGTGTTCCCGACAATCAAGTCACGTTTGCACTGTCTGTTCCCCTCCCTGGCACATACACACACTGGCATTACTGAGGCACCCAGGCACACGCTAAATACACAAGTCTGACTACACACTGCACATTAGTACCCACACACACAACACAGACTGTCAACACACCACCATGGAGGCTGTGCACACACAATCGCACAGTCAAGACAAAATAAAGCCCTGCTTCAAGATGATTTCTATCTGTGTGTGTGAGGTTAGCGAGGCACTGTACTGTACACCAGCACCAAACAGGCTCCGTCACATCTGCCATCCCCATAGGAGGCAGCCACGGCAGCTTCAGAAGATAAAGGAAGCATCACACACACATATGCAAAGAGAAGGAGAGAGTAAACTACGCACAATGTGAGAGGATCTGACATCTGATGCCAAGAGGCTGCGAGAGAGAGAGAGAGAGAGACAGCAGGGCAGAGACTGGCGGGAGGAGGGACAGAGGTCAAATGAGGGCACAGCCAGAATAAAGGAGGTGGACACGAGTCATAGAATGTCAAAGAGCATGCAAAACGCACACAAACGTAACGGCATGTGCTGTAAAAAGTCCCCCGACTCTAGCAGTGAGACACTTCCTGTTGCTCATACGCCGTGAAAGGCGGCAACGCGTCGGCTCCGAACCGCGCGTGAAAAGACGAAGAGACGTGCTGTGAATGAAGACGGACGGAAAAGGAGGCAGATCATTGGAGGGGAAGGAAAATCACAGACAAGCGAGGATATAAAGAGGGGAGAGGGAGAAGGATGCAGAAAACCGGGGGAGGGGGGTGGGTGAGAGAGGAGAGGGAGACGGGGAAGAGACAGACAGCACTGCTGCAGTGTGAACTCTCTGTCCCTGACGCATCACACGCACACGAAATACACAAAGATAGATGGAGCACGTCATCAATGCCACGCACAGAGCCAGAAGATTCTCCTGACAGACGCCTCGACACACGGCTTCACATGCCAAAGTTCAGTCGCATCTCTTAGTTCCCTCGCGTATTTCCACATGGGACGCTGCCGTCTCCGCGTCGCCAGCTTCCTGAGTCGTTCCCCTCATTTACATGCTGAACAACATTACAGTCTCTGTCAGTCACTTCACAATGCAGATGTCGGCCGCGGTTTGGACGCGTGAAGATGTTTCACCTCTAATCTGTTGGTCAAAAGCAACCTGGGACCACATGGGAAATTAATAGCTCCCACCTGTCATAAGCCTCTTTCAACGACAATACACGCTGCGGACTGTAGTGTCAGTGTCTGGACGCTGAGCTGAAAAAATAGATGTGTGAGTTTGTTGAAGGGGTCGCGAGCAGCATCAACCATCACCCATCCGTTCAGTCCAGCGTTGGGTGCTTCTCCTCAGTCATTTGCTCTTTTAAAGCAGAATTACCTTTTGCATGTGATAAGTCCTGCGTTGCCTCTAACATTTCACTGGCGCCGCGTTCGCTATTCCTCCTCTCTTCCCCCTCTTTTCCCATTCACCGCTCACTCTCGCTTCTTTTTTATCCCCATCGGCCAAATACTGCCCTCTCCATGCCTGCTTGTTTCCCCTTCCCAAGTTGTCATGTCTAATCAGAATTTGTCCTGAAACGAGACTAGCGAAGGTTGCGTAAAGAATTAATAACACTCTAAATAAAAGACAGAGAGGCATGGCATCCTTTTGCATGAGTGAGTGAGTGTGTGGGTGAATGAACCCGGTGCTCGCTGTAATAATATTACGTCCCCATGAAAGAAGACTGTAAGTCTGAAAATGACACGAGGGAGAAAAAGCACATCACTAGATATGCCTTTGATGTACAGTATAAAAGCTTCTGGAAGTAGCTTTAAAGCCATATATAGCATATACAAGCACATTACTGCTGCTTTTATGGTGCAAAGATCAGTCATGGTGCATAAAAACGGTGACAGTTATTTCAGGCTGCATCTACATGATGTATGTTTGCTGCATACGCACGTATCGTATCGGCGAGTCGTCTTTTAATGGAAGGAATGAGGTAAAAATACGCCGTAGTGCAGTTTGCACTTATAACGAGGCTGCTCCCTGCAATAGTAGCTGATTGCTTTGTGCTCTGCGTGTGCAAAGATCAAACGGCTGCACATAAAGCTCAACTGACTCCACCAATGGCTTTAACTTTGATGTCCATATAAGGCCATCTTAATATTCCATGTCTAAATCTAAGTCGTTTCTGTTAAGACTATGATCCGGCTGTATGAGCCAGCACTGATCCGAACACTGTGGTAGCCACAGCATAGCGTGACTGAGCCGTGCTGCACCAGACAGTGTGTTTATTTACATGTGCATGTGAGTGAAGAACTTGATAGATGAACATGTCTAACATGCAGCTGCTGTGCATAATAACGTATACGAGGCGTCGCCCTTCCGCTCGGACCCGCCGCGTGCGTGCGCGTGGACGGGCTCCTTTCCAACGCGCGCGCGGCTCAAGCCTCCTCATCCTGCTGAGCCACTGGTCTGCCACAGCGTGGAAGACAAGGCCGTGCATCAGCTGCCTCATAAAACATGTTCACCGTTCACCACCGTTTTAGTTTATTTTGAACCTGCTCTGGTAAAAGAAACAACAAGGTGACAAAAAATAGATGGAAACGCAAAATCCTGTAAATCGAGATACAATTACTCTTCAGAGGAAGGAATAGAAGAAGAAATACACTTTTTTTCATTCATGTTTTTGGAGAAGCAGACGTCAGTTGTGACTCCACCATGAAGGGTTGGTAAACAGCTATGTCGATCTAAAACATAGCAAACCACCGGTCCGGCGCTTTACGCTGTACTCCGTGACATATTGCAAGCTTGAAATCTATTGTCAACTTTTTTATGCGTGGTATAAATCTTAGCCAGCAAATTCAAACCTGTTGTTATAACCTGTGCTTAACAACTTTATCGCCCACTAGTGACCCCCAAAACACACACATACACTTCCCTCCCTCCCATACACAGCAGCCATGAAACAACATGACATGTCATAACCGTCAGGGGTCAACCTCAGGTTTATATCGTTACCTAACCGCGCCTGCACACACACAGCTGACGAGAAGTATTTAGATTTTACAAGGCCAGGGTGGGACTTTCAGTATAGTTTGAGAGGACATCTGCTTTATTACAGCTGCCAGACTAAAGGTCAGCCAAGCCATCCTTCTATCAGTCCCCCTTTACATTAATCAATCTATTTATCTATTAATCACTTTCTGTCCATCCTGGTTTCCTTCCCCCCTCGTTTTCTTTTTGACCCCTCAATAACCTTGCGGAGGACGAGAATGTCAGCGTTCGGTGGCATTTACGGCCCATTCCCCACTCAGCTCAGGGGACCGTATTACACCTAGGTCAAAGGTCGCCTTGTGTGTTTATGTTTGGATGTGTGTATGGCGCACACGGCAGCCTCATCAGATCTACCCGCAGTGTTCGTTTCAGTTACTGTAATAAGCTCTTTGGGATTGTTTGCGTATGAAACCTGTCTGAAGTCGGAAGTGTTTCATAAATACACGGATCAGTTGCAGAACGCGGAGTCTCAGAGGTGCTGCTGCATAATGCACAGACGGGGCACATGACAGTGGGCGCGTTCATGCATGTGTTTGTAGACGGTAGGTGAATATGATCCGTGTGTGTCTAAGCATGCCTACGTCCGTTTAAAGGTGTTTGTGAACACAGGCTGTAGGCATTTGCATGCGTCTTAGTGTAATAAGCAGCGTGGAAGCGGCAGCTGCAGCAGAGAGCACTGAATGCAAGGACCCCCCGTAGACGTCCATCCGTCAATCAAACACTCTCAAGGGGAGTTTGGCTTATCCTATTTGTGCTTCTGTCAATAGCCCTACTGATAGCCCACCCATCTGTCCGCCCATCCATACATTAGCCTCGCATAAACATACGAGCAGTCACTACACGAGACGAAGTGAGTGGAGCCGCGCTTGTTTGATGTTGTGTTTTTGAAGTAATGGACTAAGCTCTACATATAATAATCCATGCGGTATTCTCACCTGAGATCGCAGTTCTCCCCAGCCCGAGGGAGGAGCTCAGTTCCTTTCAGCACATTGTTTCGGTTTTTATGGCCTGCAACTAAAGTGGCTGTAAAGATGGACACAGGCATCTGTTCTTACTACCACAGCCACAAAGCAAGAATGTGCCGTGGATCCGTCTCAAGTATACTGGACAGACAAGTCTCCCCAAAAATCTGAATGTTGGTGGACATCACTTCACTTCAGACTGCTTGTAAATGAGTCTTTTTTTAGCCCATCATGTAGCAGCTATGTGCACATTAATCTCCATTTACTCCTCATACCTAAGATCTGGCACCAGCCTCATTTCCCAGCTGTAAACACCTGGACTTCAATAAAGAGAACAACAAGCAGCCTGTATCTACTGCTATTACACACTATTATACATTCGCATTTGCTCACTGACACACATTTCTACAGTGCTTGCACATGCATGAGTGCCTACCAGCGTGTGCATGTGTGCGTATGTGCTGTACGTCTGTAAACCGGACAGCTGCTCGACTGCAGAGTGCGAGCGATCTGTCTGTGTGTCCAGTTGAATATGTGTGTGGCCAGTGTGGTACCGCATCTCACGTGGAGGCGGCGCCTCCCATCCAGCTGCCAAGCAGCTCTGCATATCCTGACAGAGTCAGGATCAGAGCCAAGTTCCACACTCCAGTGCGCTCACCTCACATGGCTCTCAGCAGTTCTCCCACCTCCACTTTGGGTTATTTAAAAAGTGTTTTCCTAAAATGTACTAAGCTGGGTGAGATCCACAGAACCACTGAAAGAAGTTCATGTTGTATGGTACATTAAATAGTCCGTTTTCACAACCCATTCACATATTAATAATTAACCCTGTGTGGTTAGCACAGCAGTAAAACAGAAAATCAAGGCACTGTGCTCTCGTTTTCAGGCTAACTCTAGGAAGCCCCTGCTTTCTGACAGCCGGACTGATTAAACTAATCCAACTGGCTGATCGCTACAGCCAGGAATTTACCAGACAGACATGACAGTGGTAACTAAGTCAGACAGTAAATAAACATTTCATTTCACTTTCATTTCAACATATTTCTAAAAATATTGTGCAGGGTGCGCTAAGCCTCTCGCCCAGTGACCCCGCGAGCCTTACGAGGATAAAGTGGTTCAGATAATGAGTGAAATGAAAGATGCATATTACCCAGAATATTAGAAGTGACAGGACTGTGATCAACGTGCAAAGCTTGGCAGATTTGACAGTACGTGTATTTTTGTGTGTGCATGTGTGAGTTGGCTCTCATCCTACTCTGTGGTCAATATTTCTTCAAGGGGATCATACCAGCCTCGTCCCAGAACAACCCGCCTGCCTTCAGCCGGAGCTATTTGTTATTCATTCTGTTATTATGCTCTTCTCGTCTTCGTCCGCTTGCCCCCTTGCTCTCAGACGGCAGCTGAAGCCGCAGGGTGTGTGAGCGCACGTGTGTGTTTGTGTGCAGGAAATGAGAGCGAGGGACACAGTGTGTGAGAGGAGCGGCATGTGACACGAAGTCCGTGCACACACAGGAAGAATCAGGTGACGCCAAGGTCGGATCAAAACAATAACAGACGTGCATGCGCGTGCGCCTGCTCACCGGCACACCAACACACACCGGCTCGCTGCTTTCCTTACAACCACGCTACTTCACATGCAGCTGTCAAAAGTCTGCCTTTTGCAGGGTTCACTGCCTTTATTTTCTCAGAGAACAACCTCTCTCATCCTGAGCATGTGCCAAAAACCTTTTAAAGCCTCTTCCCAGAACATATTCAGTGACATACAGTAAATCTCACTCCGTGCACTTTTATGTGACAGGTGTGGTTTGTCTTTCATAACCGGTTATTTATAAAAATAACTTTTACTGAGGTGTTTGCAGAACAGAAACGCATTAGCGCCATTGCTAATATAAAGATATTTATTACTGCAGCTAATGGACAGGTGATGAAATGTTCAGAAGCACGGCCTCCTTTATCAACAGAGTGAAACTCACTCTGGCTCTTCATCTAAAAGCTTCGGTTTATCTGCCTTCTATGCTCCTGGTCGGACCTGAAGAAATCACCCCCTCCTAATAGGATTATACGGCCCAACCGCAGATCAGTCCTGAGAGGCTGGATTGGCTTCGGCTTATCCCCCAACTAAGACAAAAGCTACAGATGGCTCCTTTTGGTTGCGTTAGACAACGATAGAGAGAGGAACACTGAATTCACGCTGTTCGTCGTCTCGTCCTTGAGAGCCCACATGCGCCGGTGGACTTGTTCACTCAGACACACGAACGCAATGCAATGCAAAGATCTGATGACGTTTGACGGTCGATATTTAAATCTGTAAGTCACTTCATGTACCTGCAGCTTTAATGCATGCAAGGATTAGCACACACACAATTTACAGCCACTAGAGGTTTTTGTCCCTTTCATACAAGCGTGGTTTACGTCATCAGGAGTTGGTTTTCTTGGAAGGACGATCTTCTTCCTCTGCCCCTTTGATCAGCATGTGATTGAAGGATCCAGTGGCCATATAGGACACTGTGCTCTCCTTTTTATTGTCTGCCATTGATGATTTCAATCCTCTGCTAACGCTGTTTTCAAGTCACAAGGGAATGCGTAACATAATTAAATGCGAACCTGACAAGTCACAAGGCAATGAAACGTCACGAATGACTGGGTCTCTCGCTGGGAGTTGGAAGAGCGCTGCTTTTGGAGCCCGAGGAGTGGGACTGGGGGTCATCGGGAAGGAGGCATTTGCATTTCTCCTCGAGTGAACCCGGTGGTGGGAATTCAGGAGACGAAAAAGAAAAAAGAGAAGGTGTCAGTCGTGAAGGGAGAGATGCTGTATGTACTCCGCATGCTCAGCTGTCTTTTTATTTGTACAGAAAAGATCATATGAGGCTAGATTCCTCTCTGATGCTTAGATGGCTTGGGCCTAGTGATGCTTTTAGTTTCCCCTCGAATTGCACATTATGTGAAGTGAGCTCTTTCACTCAATTGCATTTCATTTTTTTTCACCTCCATCCTGGTGTTAATCTACTCCGAAACATTTAGGCTTTGCTTTTCACTGCGTTCTTTCCAGCGTGATACTGCAAAAAAAAAGAGGCAACATTAATGATGCAGAAAGAATAAAAAGGGTCTCAAGCCACATCCCATCAAATCTAAACAGATTTCATGTAACCTTTCCCGTATTACCTAATTTGTCTTAGTAACCGGATGAAGTACGTGAACACAACAAATGTGGAGGGTCACACATGACAGCACACACCCGTGAGCAGATGATGGTCTCTCCCCCGCTGCTGCCAATGAAGGTCGTAAAGCTGCCACGCCGCATCAAAGGAGCCAACAGCTGTAAACCTCCTATTGTGTGCAAGCGGCTCGACGCGTGAGCGTCAAAGCGGCTGCTTATTTAACCAGTCGCAACGAGGAGCAGCTGATGCCAACGTCCGTTGAGTTTTGTGGCTGTGAGGCAAAGGAAAGGAAGAATCAGATTATCCAGAAAGATGAGGGCGCTAGAATGTAAAGCACAGCGGCTGAAATGTGGACCTCCGTGTGTGTTTGAGTCACCGAGTGCAATATACCTCAAATAACTTGGCTGAGAATGTGGGGGCAGTGCTACATGGGTTTGTATGGTAATGCTTCTGGCCTCAAGCCAAAGTGGACCCTGCAGTTGAGTTATTCCATAAGAACACACACAAGCACACACACCGCGCCTTCAAGCTGGAAAATAGGGATGCCCTTTACTCTTTTGGATGGAAAAAGTAATATGTTTCAATTAGCAGCTCAGTCCAAATACACCACTGTAAACACTGTGTGTGTGTGTGTGTGTGTGTGTGTGTGTGTGTGTGAGGGTTGCTTGTGAATAGGCCCATAGAGTTGCTAACCACAGGCTGGCCATTACACCTAGTTACAGTCACCGCTGGATCGACAAGGAGACAGACAGTCTGCAACACTGACAGAACTCCACTGTGTGTGTGTGTGTGTGTGTGTGTGTGTGTGTGTGTCTTGTATCAGGTAGGGGATCCCTTGAGTTGCCCCCGTCACTACCACACGACTAACGGAAAACGTAAACTCTTCTGAACAGGGAACAAGGCGCGGAGTGGCGGAAACAAAGGCGAGCTCTTCCCAGTCGACAGCATGACTTGTGTAACCTGGCGCTCAGGACTTGGAGTCTGTCTGAAGAACTGATGTGATTTACGTGAGAAAAAGAAGCCATAAAACACTGTCAAGTGCTTCAGTAGCAGTGCAAACAGACTCGTCATAAATTTGACACCTGGATTCTCTTGTTGTGTCATTGCATTATTGCGTGACAGTCGCGTGGATCGTGAAGCGTTTGACCAACGTCAAACCATCTTGACATTAAAGCATACACTCCAGGACGCTGCTTAACCTTAACCTAATGAGGAAAACGTGCATGGTGCATCTGAAATATGTGCAAAGGTGAAGTAGTGCAGCACGAATACCTCAAATGGCATGTGTGACTCTGTCGCCTTCTCTGTGTTTATACACTGTCATTACTCAGTCTAAGCTTTCAGTCTGTCTCATTTTCTGTCTCCCAATCTGGTAATACACAATATTCCTATTCTCTGTGTCTCTTGGCTTTTACAGCTCTCTCTTTATTTATACACAGTGTTACTGTTCCCTCTCTTGGCTCTTTTAGGAGCCTCTCGCTTTTGGGCGCAGCCTCAAATGGAAAGTCTATACATGCTGCCTGTTTGGGAAAGCCAAAGACTCCGCTCAACAGCTGAGCATTTATAATGGTTTGTTTATGTTTGAAAGGGCTTTCCACAGTAACCCACTGTCATGTGTGGAGCCTGGTAGCAGAGTAGCGAAGCAGTGGCTGCACACTGCTGTGCCCAGAGAGCTTCCGCGATATGGATTTAATTAGTCTTATTATTCTAATCATAGGCTGGACATGACAGGCCGCACCACTGGGGGGGGGGGGGGGGGGGGGGGGGGGCGAGGGACGGAGATGTAAAGACATGGAGGAACTGGAGAGGAAAAAAAGGGGAGAGAGCCAAGAAAGGTGGAAAAGATGGCTTAAGCTACTGATTTCTACAATAATAGGGTTATTATTGGTGGACTGGAAGCCTGGAAATGCTAGTTTAGTCATCCTCAAATCCTAAATTTAATGAACTGATGAGTGTTTAAATAGTGTGTGCACCCGTTTTGGCCACATGCGCATGCTCACAACTCTGAGGCACATTTAAAGAGCCTATACGATTACGTGAGTATTTTAAAAGGGAGGATGTCTGATTGACAGGTGTTGAGTCTCTGTGCACCTGTCTCTGGCATCATTAATGAAGCTGTGAACACAGGAGGCAGGAGTGTGTGTGTGTGTGAGTGTGTGCATTGTGGCCCTGCAGGGTGTGGGGGGGGGGTAACTTGTGTGAAGCACGCACTTGCATGGGTGGAGGTGAATGGGTGCACGGGGGACCTCCTCCCTGTTTTGTCACTAATTGCCCCCGCTCCATCTCCCACTGAGCCACCGCCACAGGGGTGATGAGGGTGGGGGGAGTGAGGAGAGAACTAGTATAAAGGGGGAGGGGCATGAGCACAGTCTACCATCTGCTGTGACTCCTGACCCCACCCCACCCCCAAAACATGCATACTGCCCCACCCTCCTGTAGTCACTGCATATCTATGTCTCCTGCTTTTTGTTGGAGACCTAAGGTAGCCTCCATTGTTCCACGCTGAAACGAACTCCTTCCATGAAACAGTAAATAACGCACACGTGCCTGTTTGCTTATTAGAAGATCACAAGTGTTGTGTGTCGCGCATAGAGGCGAGCTCGCAAACTCACATTCATCCTTTGAATTCAGGCAAATTAAAGGATGCACACCAAAAAACGCAAAGGAAAGGGGAGAAGGAGGAGAGGGAGCGATAGAGGAAGGGGGTGGGGGAAACAGAAGGTGAGTGTGAATGAAAAGAGAGAAGAGATGATGAAGGGAGGGTGAATCCTCAACGCGCGTGCAAACAAGTGTCTGCTTTTCTGTGTTCAGATGCATTGTTGCGGCAGCAGGAGGAGACATCCGCTCATGGCCTGTGATTGACACGCAGCCGAGCTGTGGCTCAGCCTTCAGGTTAGATAGGTGCCCGGCCCGGCTCGGTGAGCATGCGTACAAGTGCGTGCACGAGCTCACGCGGATGTTTCATTACAGAGCAGCTACTCATTCGGTAGTGACTTAAAAAAAATGTCCGTGGATAGTGTAGAATAGGATTTCCACGATGTAGTCTTGTTTTTAACAAGACAAGCGTTTATAACTATATTGATTTATTTAAAACCAACCGCCTTGGCCCGATCGCACACCGTGGCGCAACAGCGCGCGTAGACACTAGGTGGTGCTGTTGCGTGGCTCCTCCAGGAGAATAGCCGCAAGGCCAGCGCACGTGCAGCTCGTCATTAAACGAGCACGCGATTCGGACGCTCGCGACTGTGTCGTCTTCTCTGACGCACAGGTAATGCTAAAGGCTAAATTGTATGCTAAAGGCTGAATATATTTACATCATTCAGCTAATGATAAAAAGCACAGAACGCGCTTTTTTACGTTTTACGCCTTGATATCTGTGTCTGTATGTGCACTGGCGTCAAAGACGTGAGTTGTGACTTTGTACAAGCTGATAAGCTTCGCTAATGTTGTGAACTGATGCTAGCTAGTGGTTTGAGTTACAAATGAACAGGGACGCGTGTTAGCCTGCTTAGCATTTAGCTGGATAAAGTCCCTTCATGAATGTTTTCTTGAACTTATATTATTTTACTCACTTCCATAACCTGGTTCAGTTATTTTTGCGTTACTTTACCTGTTAAACACGAGTTGATTTATTTTGACGTGAGTTGTGCACTATATCATGAGTTGAAAGGTGTCAGGGTTTGAATGTGTGAAATATTGATATTGACTGTCTCCTCTTCCAGTATGTTTGTAGCCTGTGTATCACTTGCTGCTGGTCCACATTTCCATAGGTCTGGTGCCGCTAACAACTGGGGGCTCGTCTGGGTTTTTCTACACCTCCACCATCACCTCATAGAGACGTTTGTGACAACGCTCCTGCAGGGGTTAGAGACATCTCTACACTTTCATCACATGTAGGAAGAGAGGCCAGAGCACAACTCAGGAGTCCTGCAGCCCGAAAGCCCGTAAAGACCCACCTAGCATGTGAAGCTGATGCAGGGGTGAGTCCTTGTTCCAATACAAGAAATACGCTAGTAAGATTTAATGATGCTGCAGCTCTGCTTCCACGCAGATCCATCTCATTTATTCATCCACCATGTACCTTGAGTTTTCACTCAAGGTACATGGTGGACAAATCTCTGAATGGTTGCCGATGTAAATAAATAGATGAGACGTTTCCCAGAGGAGTCTGAAATAATTTCTACAGTGCTATATACACTATATTTTTATTGAACATTGATTGATGAGTATGTTGAGGGATAATCCCAAAGGGATTCATTGTTTTGTTTTTTTATAGTAAAATGCATTATAAAGGCAGAGTGTGTTTTAAAAAAAAACATATAATAGGTAATTTACTGAATATGAATATATTGTGGTTCTGTGCACACAGCAATTCACTTTTGGATATGACTTAGTACTGTTGATGTTAGCTTCAACTGAAAGAAACTTAATGCATATTTCATATATATTACATGTTTATCCGTCTATGTGCTCTAACTTAAACGAAGTACATTCTTCCTAACACATTTTTTTTAAATAAGCAGAACATCATAGTTGGCGTTGCCTTCCTCTGCATCCCTGTGAACATGATAAGGCAGGAAGAGCGTGTGAGTTTTCCATGTGGTAATCTAGAACGGCAAAATGAAACATGAGAGAGAAAACAAAACTGCGAGGCGCAGCTGCGTATAATGTGTTCAGCTGTAGTGAATTTGCCAGATCAGCATCTTCTGGCCAAAGGTGTTGGTGTGTGACCTCAGATATCCCTCCTCCCCAAACGTCCACCTCCCCAAAATGGCAATTACGTACAGTCCATCAGTGCTCTGGCATTAATGGAGTAGCCACATAGCCCCATGGGTATTGTAGTATAATTACAGGGAATTCACCCTCAGGGCCACTCTTGATGCCTGCTTTTCCCAAGAGGTACATACATGGTGATTTGCTCTGAGAGGACAATATGCTTTGCGAGGGCTTCCACCACCTGCAGTCTGATTTGTTTGACCCTCACTTCGATTCCTGCTGGCTCACACATGCACGAAACAGAACGTTTCTTCTAGTCATGTACTAATATCACACACACAAACATGATAGTGACATGTTCACGCATGTGTTGTGCTATGTGACAAAGCAAAATGTGGTCCCCTAAGGTCATAATAATAACAATTTGAAGGCATGGAGGGAGTGGGATGTGTGAGGTGTGCAGAGGTTGTGATTAAAGCAGAACTGAACTCCCACAGGGGACCTATATGCGTTAGGACACAGGATGGCGCATACATCAACCAACTATGCAAATAGGCTGTGATGATAAAAGACAATTCTCTGGCTGTATCTATAATCATCCCTCTGCGTAAAGAATGCTATTGTGCTTCCTTTTTTATGTTTGTTTAAAAAGTCAACGGGTTCATCTGCAATTCTGCCACTGCTGCAATGTAGTGTGTACAGTGTGTGTGTGTTGGCTGTGGGCTCTCCGCCAGTACAGTATCGTATATCCCCGTATACTGTAAGTCCTGGAATACAGGACACAAGCCTAGCTGAGTCACCGGCTGACAAGAGATTGTCTGCAGGATAAGTGTTTTTATAATTATAAAGAGTTCACTAATAGAATGCGATGCGTATTTGGGTGCTTGCTTTCCAGTTTTAGTTGGGCTTTTTCCACTTGAGTTTGTTTTTGCCTTCCATCTGGAGTCCAAAAGTATGGTAGTGTAACGGTAAAGACGGACAAGCAACATATCTGAGCCATATGTGAATACCAGCGCTGAATTCCTTCATATGCTGTGATAAATAGTCTGTGTTGAGTGTGTCCGAACAGTCTGACATCGTGTGTGCGTGTGGCTGTCGTCTAGTTTTCCCAGCTGGCTTTTTTTTTTGTTTTCTCACCACTCAGTCAGATTTTATCTTTTCATCCTGTGACTTTTTCCCTCCCTCTGTAATTAACCACTTTCTCTTTATCTCAGTTTTTTCTTTATTTTTCCTTTTTAGTTTTTTAGTATTAGTCAACATTGCTCCCTTATCGCACACACCCATGCACGCACACACCCATGCACGCACACACGTTCCCTCTCTGATCTTTATTTGATGCGATCCTGGCACCTTCTATAGAATATTGCTGTGGTCTGCTACGAACAAATGCCGTTGTGCATAGGGGGTTTGGCAGTTCCCTCTGATGCAATGCCAGCTCTCGTGCCAAGGGCACCCCTGCCCCCACTCACAATCACACACATGCACACATCAGTGATTATCAAGCAAAGCCTGACAAGTGGGGAGCTTAAAAAAGTGCAAGAAAAGCCTGGCACTCATCCACCCACAGGCCTCTTTTACCCCCACTTTGACTGCTTAGCACATCAGTGGGGGTTCAGCAGACACACACACAGACACACACACCCTCTACCCCCTGCAGAAAAGACAGCTTCTGTATTATGTGTTTCTGTGTTCTTCTTTTTCAGGCAAATCCAGCTCTTTCAGTTATACACCCTCCATTTTCACTGTAACAAAGACATCTCGACCGGATCAGAGTTTGTAGCCCCCCCACGTACATGGTCACACAAACATGTAACATGCCTCAATTAAAATATCACAGAGTGATTATATGTGAAAGCTTAACATGAAGTGCATAGGAGTGATGATCAGTTGGTCCAAAACACATTGCTTCTGTGTTTGAAAAATAGAACAGCTGGATATTTTAACTTTTGATTATTATTTAAAGGTTTATTTGCTTTTTGGCTGCTATGAGAGGTTTCATATCAATCTCAAGGTTCACCTAAAGCCTGGAAAAAAGGGGAAACACAAGTGTAAATAAAGCAGTTTTAATATAGGGTGATTGGCCAGTCCAGAGTCCAGACAGCGATCAAAAAAATAATCTTTATAATTATTGCTACTGGAATTTCTTGGCATTTCTAGCACCGAAGTTTTATTTTCAGTCCAGCTTAGCCACATGTTGAAGCAGAGTTTTGTCCTCTGTATGGAACAATGCTCCTGCTGAGTAGGCTGCCTTTACCATTACTATTGTTTCATTCATTGTAGTACTGTACGAATGGTTTTCCACCTGTCTGTGCTCCTCAAAAACACACACAGAAGCGTGGAGCCTCCACAGCTGGCTGACCGGTATGTGGCCTGACCTGAAGGTCAAGGGTCACAGGTTGCCTGCCAACAGATGGACTCTGTTGGTCGGGCTGATTGTTGGTGTGTACTCACATGGCAACACACACCAAGTTGAGGGGGTGAGTCTGGGAGCAAGCCTGGCGTGTGCCAGGGCCATCACGGGTCAGAGGTCAACAAAGCTGACAAAGGCCAGTGAGTCCATTGGGATCACAAGGGCAGGGCTTATGTTGGCTATTCAGTCTTTTATTATGGCTCTACCGCTGACCTAGCATTAGTTCTGTTGAATATGACTAAAGCTGCTGCTAATTAAAGGCTGGTTTGACTGTGTGTGTTGGAGGAGATGGATTCACTCATTCACAGACAGGTGAGACATGGAAAGCATCACCATCACACATGTTTTTTTCACTATGTTAAGCAGAAAGAGAAAGAAAGGAAGAGCTGCTAGTGCGAAGGAGAAGGGGAGGGGTTTGGAGAGGGACAGCATAAGAGTGACGGAGATAGGAACCCTTGGAAAAGGCCGTGTTTGCCAGCTAGGAGAGGCATGAGATCATTGCCCCGTGCTACTTTGCGCCATTATCCCTCTAAACCCCACACTCCTCCTCCTCCCCCCTGCCTGTTCTCCCTCCCCCCCAAACACACACACACACACACACACACTCTCATCTGACTGTTCTGTTTATTGATGACTCAAGCTTGCCGTTTCTTTCCGGATACACAGTCAACACTGGAGCTCCGGCACCTCGAGGCCTAATGGACTGATCTTGACTGTTTACAGCTGTGCCCTTTCTAGAATGACTCACAATGGAACAAAGAGGACTTTGTGTGCGAGAGAGGTTTTCCTGTTCTCGTCAGCAGGGCCTAGCATCGTGCGCTGTACTTTTCTTCGAAAGCCTCCTGTCGCCATGGTCACTTGATAAGCTGGTCATCTTTTTCCTCTGCCTTAAGCTCTTAGATTGACCATCTCCCTCATTCATCCTTTCAACTAACCTTGTCCTCTGTCACTACTTGAACCATCAGTGTCTCTAGCCAAGCTTGCAGGTGTAGATGTGGCATTACTGAAAAGGGTGCTGCTTGTTTGCTTATACACTCTGGATTCGTTTGTGGACACACTCTCCATCCAATGTCACAATGACAATTGAGAAACTTTAGGATTGGAGAAGTAAAAAAACTCTATTTATTATGACTTTTTACCTTTGAACATTTCACCCTTTGCACAGTTACCCTGCTGTGCTGTGTGTATGTGTTTCTTGCTAAGTATACCTGTGTGTGTGTGTGTGTGTGTGTGTGTGTATACTTGAATGTTTGACATCAAATTTCCACTCTCTGTGGCTCCAACAGGGCCATGTTTGTTTGTGTAGGACAAAGCACTGGCGTGAGCGCTGCGTCGGCCCTCTCTGATTAGCCCGCCCGGGAACAACACCCCATCGGAATGTCAGGAATTCTACACAACAAGGATTAGCTCATCCCTGTCTGTTGTCTCTGGTCTCCGTGTTCATCATTATTTCACTGCATGACTTAGAGACCTAGATGGACAGAGGCAGACGCGAGTAGCAAATGATAGTACATACAGTACAGTAGTACCAGAAAGACTGATTGGTTGACATCAGTCTGGAATGTGGCTCGGTTTTCATCTGCACCTTGTTCCTGTTTTTTCTTAGAGAATCATTTATCAAAGTCTGTAACTGGAGTTGGCAGTTTTCACTGTGAATGCTGAGAGCATCCACAGTAGTATTTTCCTAATTATACCTGTGGTTCACTGGCCAAACCGTGAAAGCATGACAACATATTTAGATAAAAATAATAAATAAATTATAGCAAAAAACGTATAGAATAAAAGGGAAGCACTTACTCGATAATTTAGAGTAAGGACTTAGTCTGACTGTGTGCATTTGAATGGTCGGAGTAGTCAGAGAGAACCCACGCAGACAAGGGGGAGGACATGCAAAGGTGTGGTTAAACGCAGAATTCTTTCCTTCTCTTTTTTTTCCACAGTATTAGACTCGATGACTGATGATCACAGTATGTAAACAAACTTAATAATTGCATGATACTCTCTTACTTGTTTTCTACTGCTTTGTCCTCAGAAGGGTCACAGATATGGCATTATAATTTAATCTAATCCTATCTGATGAAACTGTGTCGACCTGGTTTTTACAAAGTGCACCGAATGAGCAAGCAACCGAGCAGAAATCCTACTATTCCATGTCAACCCTTGTTAAATACCGCCATCTGGTGGCGCCTACTTGTTTTGCAACAGTTTAAGTTATTTACTTTTGCAACTTTCATTGTGACCATTGTGACATCATATTCACCCATATTGTAACATTCCACTTAAGAATAGTAAATTAATCTTGTTTAAATTACCTTTGCTGCTCTCTATGAAAGTACAATCCCAAAAAAATCTGGCATAGCTGTACAGGTCTGCTTTAGGTACAGTATGTAGGATGTCCATCTAGAAATCACTCCTTCATAGTGAAGTGAAGGAATAGAGGCTGTTTTGATTGAAGGGCATTGCCAGACAGAGACCTTTTGCTCTGAGAATTAGAAGTGTGTTGATATTTGTCAGTGTCAGTTCTTATACAAACTTTTAGGTCAATACTAAAACATTTCAATTAAAAAACTGTCCTGAAGGTGGCACCGTTCACCATGAGTATATCACAGAATGGCGCTACAGTACATGTGCTTGAATTTAATGCCGTTGGTGTTTTATGCCAATTCTTTTGTTTTGTTGTTTTCGATTTACAGTGTGATAAGGTAATGAGTCACCCTTTTCAACATGTACGTTTCCTTTGACAAGATGAGATCAGTGTTGAAAGTCAGCCAAATGTTTATAAAACGTGGCCAAAATAAAGCTTCAGTCAGGTCTCTGCTTGACATTTGTAGATTGAAACGATAGTTAAAGGAAAACCCCACTACAATCTTCCTGGTAAAATGAGTGTTCAGATTTTATCAAGCCATTATTTTATCTGATGCCATTAGAGCTTCAATTTGCTGAATAGTTCTTGTACAAGCTACTGTGAACGCATGGTTTTGCCAAGCAACAATCAATTACTGCAAAGTGGGTGGCGCTGAACTGTAGGAACATAATAACAAAGTAGTTGTCTGTTTAAAGAAAGTAGTTCAAATTTGTCAGTGTAATACAAACAAACAAACAAACAAAACCAAATACAGAAGATTCCATTCCACTAATTTATTCTATTAACAGTATCACTAGAATTACACAAATAAATAATCATACATTAAAAACCCCATTTCATTTACAAACAATACAAATATACAGGTGAGCAGTGAGCAATTGCTCAAATCTGGGCTTTTCACAAGGAAATAAACACAAGTAATGCTTTATTTGTGACTAGAACAAAACATTTAACTTTAACTTAACCGTTTTAAAGATTACTTTACTAATTTTAACTCCAGTCTGAAAAAGTGGGCCAGTCATCTTCCTCGTCTGTTTTTATATCGATCGCTGTATTTGTACATTTACTCTCTTCATTCCAGTTTTTATTCTTGCATCTACAGTGTTGGAATGTGTTTTACCTGCAGGATTACCTGCAGTTTGTCTTATTCTTATCAATACATTTTTGCTTTCAACAAAGCTCCATCACAAAGATGTTACAGGTGCAGATAAAAGTACTCAACACTAATAGTCATTATGTTTTCATTGCAGTTCGCAACCGTCCCACTAGATGTCAGTGTATCACACAGTGGTACTGTACTCTTCCCAGAAGTGACTGTTATACAGTAAGTGTCTCAAAGACACTCACATGCCCTTTCGTGACCTTTTGCAGAGTCTTTGGCAACTTTAGGGAGTTTAGACTCTAGTGTAACTATGAGGATGAAGTCGCGCTCTTTCACTTCAGGGACTTGTTTCAGATAAACAACTAACACAGTCCTTGCAGCAGTGCTCTGAGCTCACACACACGAGCGAGCAACGAGTGCCCCGAGGGGCAACAGCCCACAAATCAAACCATTTTGGAGACCCTCTGAATCAATCATCACAAGTGTTAAGTTTGTTAAGTGACAGGTGCTTTTATGTAGCGATAATCCACGTTGGTCATGTAACCTGATCTGATGGGTGAAGAAATATAATGTGCTGGTGACTGGTTGAATCACCACCACCTGACACTATCTGCTGTGTCACCATGAATTAAAAGATTACTTTCCAGTAATGATATGGCCATTGACTTCAAGCATTTCCTTCTTGTGACTCCTTTATGGCATTAAGTAATGACACATTGACCAAGTGCCAGGTACATCTTGGTGAACAGCTGGTTTTATGACTCATGAAGTAGGGTTCTTTTGTACATTCCCTGTGCGCAGGGTTTGGGAATCGACAAACAGGGTTTTGTTCTTGTGTGTGTGTGTGTGTGTGTGTGTGTGTGTGTGTGTGTGTGTGTGTGTGTGTATACAGTGTGCGTACACTCTGTGGTTAAGCATGAAAACATTCTCCGTATTTATTTTTGACTCATCTTTACTCTGTTCTGTAAATAAGGAAATGTGCCCTGACTAAAGGACTGAGTTTTACAGTAACACTTTCCCGAAACCGTGGTTACTGGACAGATTGTTTCACCCCTGCAGGCCATCTACATAAGGATGTGCATAGAGATATCATTGTATTCATGCTCCAAACATGTGCTGTTTTCAGCAATATAATTTGCATATGTAAACCTAGCGCATCCCATTCCTGTTCAGAGGAAGCTCTGGCTCATACCAGGAAGGTTTGTTGCAGGAAGAAAAAGATGTTGTGTGTGTGTGTTCCAGATAAACATGGCCAGTCATGTATGAGTCACAAGCCATGCATTGAGCCTCTTCCCATCTGACTGACATGAGTAGAAACAAATAGGATAGAGCCTCTGAAGATGGAGCAATTGAAAAATCAAAGAAATAAAGGTAACATACTTTGGCTGTTAGCTTTTATATGACATATTTTATGCTGCACATGGTTCAAACATTTGTGGTCCCCAGAGGACAAACCCTAATACCGTAGATGTTTCCCCAACATTTTATTTATCATTTCCAGCAGGTCAAGCTTCATCTAGTTGTCTGGATCTTGACTGCATACCTGCAAATCTAATGCAAAGTCCCTCTTTGCATTTGAAGCTACCATAAATACCAAAACTTATCGCTAGTGTGTAAATATTTTTGTATTGCTGTGTGCTCCCATCTAGTTAGAACAAGTGCTTAATCAAAGTTCCAGTGAATCACTTCTTGGAAACTGTTTTGTTCAAATACCAAAGTAGACCTGTTGCCCATAGGGCTGGTGGGAGGACTCAGGGTGTGGATAAAATAGCACACAAACACATTGAATTGCAGCACAACTCAATAGGTGCAAGTAACACTTTGCACTTTGACTCTTGGAAGCGTCTTATTAAATACACTTTTTGTGTTTCAGACAGACTAATGCACAGTAAAGGTCAATCATATCAACTCATATATATCAAATCAACTCCATAAGCACATGGGCTGTTGTGTACTGTAAGAAAAACAGCACTTGTAATATATTTTGCCATTTTTATTTATAATATATATATTAAAACTAACTGTTTAGCCGTGAGAATACCTTAACTTATACTTTGACCTGACTAGACACCACACAGAATATATAACTATATACATTATATATACTAACCAGCAGAAATGTAGTAATGTCCTTTGAAATATTTGTAACAAAGTTGTGCACTGCATTCAACAGAGAACTTATCTGGGCTGTGTAATATACAGTACTTACACAAACCTTATACTGTACATACTGCAAGAACTGATTTAACCAGAGCACCATTGTTTGGTCAGTGAGAGATCAAGACAACCTTCTCTGCATTTCCACACTGCGGTGAATCTGGTATGAGGATCCCTCCAAGGAGGCTGGGTTGTGTTTGTAAAGCAGAGACCACACAATCCACAGCAGGATCTGCAACAACACACAGGGCTTTAGGGTTCAGCTACACTGATACACTGTGGTTGCAGACTCATCATACACTCATCTTACCTATTTTATGTCCACGTAGTTTTAGTTTCCGCCTCTGATACACTAAAACAGAACACGGGGAATCTGATCAGGAAATATACTAATAGACCACTTTATGGACAAATTCTGTGGCTGTCTTTATTCAGATGAGTTGCATATTTTGAATTATGTAACATAGTGTATCAATGGTAGATGCAAATGTTGGTTACTGTAACCATCCATCCAAACATCCCTACTATGTGCCACACAACTATATTTAGTCTGGGGAAAAATATATCCTCATATAATCAAATGTATAGTAAAATGATGTATTGTACAGTATAGTTTGCAAATCAAAGTTTATGAACCTCCGCGGGTTTATCAGAAGACAGTCTGTGAGTTTGAAAGATGGATGCTGGAAGTAAGCCTACGTCACATTACAGTATGCAGCCCTGAGCTGGAGGCTAACGTGCTTACCAGTTAACAGTATGTGGCCCAGCAGAGTGGCAATTATTGCACCAGAGATGCAAACAACGGCTGCAACGATGACCCAGATCAAATCAAAGGGGCCTTTTTTAGTGAGGTTGTCATTACGAAAAGACTGATCTGTAATGAGAATTTACAACGTAAAGACTGGTGCAAAGTTGATAGACATTCATTGTGTAGTTTGACATTTTTGTATAATTAGATTCATTTGCCAGTTAAAGAGAAAAGATGAGAGAGAAAGAAGATTACTTCAATTCTTATACACACAATTTGTTAGTACAGTATTGCGGAATTATAGTCTTAATAATGTAAAACCGAGAAAACCACCAGAGCAAAACTGTGACACATGCATTTGCAATTACTGCGTTGCTTCACAGTTAAAATATTCCCTACTGCAACTTGAAAACCCATTATTTCAAAGTAGTGGAAACTATTTGAATTTGAAAGAGTGCAGATGGAAAACAAAGACCCAGAATGAACCACACAGGATGCACAGGGTCCTAAAATCGTACTTACTGCATTGATCAAAACACTGAATGACTGGTACAGCATAATTGACATCGACCCTCTTCACCTGTCCAAGTACATTGAAGCAAAGTCAGTCTATGTGAAGGTGCACACAGTTGGCCAGAAAGGATCTGCTGGATCAGTTATACAGACATACCTGAAGACAAGCACTGCATAGTTCCTGTGTCAGGTTCAGGGCAACAGCTTCATTTTTTTCCTGAAAACAAGAGAGAAGAAACACCCACAGGCGTATGGTACAATATTGTTGGTTGCCATGACATTGTTGATGGATGATTCATTAGTCTGCTGTCTAATACAACACAACTAAAACAGGTACGTTCCACGTGAGCGATGTGGCGGCAAATGCTCTTTGATCACTGCCAACCACCATTTTGGAAATAAAATTACTATGAAGATTACAAGCAAATTACAAGAGCTAAAGGAAAACACAGCACTAATCAGGAATAAAAAGATGATTGTAGGCATGCGAAAAGTGGATATGCAATCAAAAACGTGTTGGGACAGCTTCTTGATATTACAAAAGCACGTACTGTAGAAAAGTTGGATATGTATCAGAAATGAGGTAAATAATCTTATCTAGTCTTCTCAGTGACCTACTACTACTGGGCATCTTTCCAAAGCATTGTCTGCCATGTTCATTAAACACCTAATAAGGAAATGTATTTAGAAGCTGTCCCTGCCCTTGAATTCGCAATGTTCTTTCCCTGGCAAGTAACACCTACCACATGCAGGGTGTGTGTTTCAGCGATCTGGCACAAACGCGACCCTGCAGACCTCACACACCGTCCCACGGAGAAAGTTGCAGTGGTGTGTGTCCGTATCTTCGCTCCTTCATGATCCTGCTGTCTCACAACTAACTCCCACGCTGGAAAAAAACATTTCACAGTTATAATTAGACTGGACATTATTATGACCGGACATTACAGAAATCACCGTCAGGTATGCGTGATGCCCTTTTAGTAACGAGATGATAGTCAGCAGCAGTACGTAAGAGTATTACCTTGGAATCTCAATTCTGCAAAGGGGCACCTGGTCCAGGACTGAGACCCTGCTGTAAACTGAAGATTATAGATATAATAAGTTGAAGTGGCATCAAACAAATACACCTGAGCTAATCCTTAGTTGTACAGAAAAGGGGATTAGGATCAAAGACTCTATTATACAAGTTACCGCATGCCCACAATAAACGGTTCCAAGGCAGGATTTAACCACAGTTTGAAATTATGTAGAAAGTACAACTGTAGGCAACAGCAGTACTATTACTTCTGCTTTGTGGTTAGATTACCAGATATTTCTATTGTTGATTAGCATAAGTGGAAAAATAATAAAATAAAATATTTTATCCGACTGTCTATACTGTCCTATTTATTGTTTATTGTAGTTTTTCCTTGCTTTGGCTGAAATTGGTGACAACTTATTACTTTACTATGAAAAAACTAGCTCCGTTTACATGGTACCTACAGTAATAGTACTCGCTGATAATGTTCCCTCAGGGCGTACTGGTGGTTAGTTCAGTCTAGGAGGATCCATCTAGCTCTGCTGCCAAACTAATAAAACCAAACCACCAGGGAAGTTCATGCCTGTTCATCAAGGAAGTAGTTGTGCACATCAGACCATTTTAACAGTTCTCTGCATGTTTAAAATGACGTTTTTGTTACCCTTGGCAAACTGATTACAAACTGATTACACCACAGTTTTATTCTGAAATGAGTCCTATTCATACTGTAAAAAGAAGTGGATAGAAGTGATCATTACCTTTATGCAGAGTTGAGGATGGGGGTCCACTTTAGCAAATGTTATCTGAAAAGCAACATATTTATATCGTGACATGCGACATTCATTCATGACATTCTTAAGGCATTTCTAATTCCTTTTGTTGGAGGGGTGCGGTGGTTAGGTGTTTTTAGATCAAACGGACCAAGCCTTCGTAAGGCAGACGCAGGTTGTGCGTCACAGGTTATTTTTACATGCTCGGAGAATTCCCTTCTCAAGTGACAGTCACAGCCTCGGGTTTAAATCGGATGACGCCAGAATTTTGCCTCTGAGCCCAGGCGTGACGGCTCTCCTTTTGTTCTTGGAACAGCCCCAAATAAGAACCGGTTTTAATCAACGTTATCGAGTCTAACTTGACTTGAATAGCTTAGTTCTATGAGCTGAAGCAAAACCAACCAATCAACACAAGCTTACCATGACTGTGTCAAAAAAGAAATATGATGCTAACTGTGCAGTTACTGGCAGATAGTTTTAAGAAATGGTTTCTGGTGTAGTCTTAGTCATTTTCCTCTGAATGAAAGGTGAATTATGCTCAGGAATTTAGAAACACAAAATTCAGTCAGATAATGTTTCAGGAGCACTGACCAACCTAAAGCCTTGAACTCTGTCTCCCTTGTGTAACGCGATCTTTATCTACTCCCATGGACCCAGTATGTTTCACACTTTGGGACCTTTACCTGCAGCTATAAACTTTGAAAAGTGACACTGATTTTACATTTTTACAGGTTGTACCTTTTCTCTGCTAACGTTCTGGGAGGCATGTGGCAGAGCCGCACAGACGCCGTCCTCTCTCTTCTGGCACAGTGTGACCACAGCAGTAACTGGACAGGCTGGTTCCCATGATAGCATCTGCTCCAGGGGGTCAAAGGTGACTCCAGACCACAGTTCCTCAAGACCTTTTGTTGTAGTCAGTTGACATCACAATCATTTCCAGCAAAACCAAATTGGCTTATTTAAAATTTTTTTTTTTTTAATCGCTCTACTCACGATCTTTAAATGGGCAGACTTGGACCCTGGGAGCATCTACTACAGCTGACCATCCCTAAGAGGAAGCTCTTAATCAGTTAATGTTCAAGACTGAACCCACCATAAATGCTTAAAGTCAGGAAAGGTGACTGGTTACCTCGATGCACAGGCAGGGTAATGGTCTGGTGTAAGGGAAGGTGGCGGTCTTCACAGGTTCCTCTTTCTTTATCTGGAATGTAAGCAAGGCTTTATTACATGTATCCTTCTTGCTTAGGCATGTGTCTTTAAACATTGGTGCCTTATGATTCATGGCGATTTCCAAGTTACATGACTGTCACCACAGCTTGGAGGAAATGACAGGTTCATTCATCACTGGTTGTTTCCCAAGGAGGGTCATCAGTCTGTCAAACTCTGGCTCTAAGTGACTGGTCCATACTCTCACATATTGTAAATGGTAGAGTATCCTTGTCTCCAGTGCACAATGACAGCTTCATATGACTCCTCTCTGACTCTAAATCCAAAGTACGCTTTGGAGGGAAATGACATACTGTAACCTTAAAATGATTAGTAAGCATGACCTCATTCCTTGTGACGGAGTTTTTGATGGTACTGTAAAACTAAACAGTAAGTTGTGTAATTGCTGCACAAAAACTAAAAGTTTGCATCAGTAAATAAAGGAACTAACCAGTTTAATGGACTCTGTTCTACTACAGGTGAAATCTTTGTGGCACAAACGGACGTAGTAGTTGCGATCCTCCAGCATGTCTGTCACATTGACGATCATCTCCCTTCTCTCTGTGTGTGCTTCATATGAAAGTCTTCCAGCTGCAAAAGACAAAGGTTTAAATTAGGAAAGATGTGTGACACAGTGCAGGAATGAGACATGACAGCATTTTAAAGCTCAAGGGGGAAGATGGTGTTATAGCATAGCATGCATTGTTCTATTTCTATTTAAGAAAGTATGCACTTACTAATGCATTCTGGGACGTGTCTTCGCAAATCTCCGCTGATGCACCCTGTGCAGAAAAGGATTAAAGTTTTAAGAGCAGATGACTGCAAGACCAATTTAACCTGGGTGTGTTAGCTTTACTATCCTAGTGTTTTCTTTGTGAGTCATGTACTGAGATTTTAATACAACAGGAGATTAATACGGTTGTAATGTTTCTTGTTGTTACAACTTAAAACAAGATTAAGCACCACCGAATCATGTTCCTGCTGTCAGTTTCCGGGTTTAGGTGTAGTTAGGCGCTCGTGAGTGTGTGTTTTGTAAAATTGTATAAACATGTATTTGTTCTTACCTGGAGCATCATAGGTACCAGTCCAATTTACGCCGCAGTAGTTTGGCACAGTTTTCACAGTAACTTGCACTTGTTGGTTTGGGGAAACGTCAGTGCAATCATTTATCACTTCCACCTTTCATCAAAGGGCACAGAAAGAAATACACACTAACTGAACTGCCTTGGTTCAGCGCTGTTATAATTATAAAAAGTTATGTCCTGCTTAGCCAATGGTTTACGTTTTCCTGTATTTATCTAGAATAACAATCTGATGCAAACTCGAGGCTTTGCTTCTTCATAGCTGAATTACGTAAGATTCCACGTAATTGATGCAGAAGGTTGCTTATGACTGTGATCCAAAAATACAAATTAACACAACTCTCACTCAGGCATGATACTCTACATTTATGTGGAACAAGGACTTAACGGCACTGCGGTACCTGCAGTCCAGACATCCTTTGTCTCGATGCTTTTGCAAAGCTGAAGATTCGGCAGTTCATCATCATCCCGGCAGTGGCCGTGCAAATTGACACACCGTGGATGGCGTCTGAGGAAAACATGTACACCACCACAGTCAGACTGTGTACTGTAGGTGCAATCTAACAGTTAATGCCTGACATTGAATGCTGGTACTACCACTATGTGCCTCACTGTGGTATCTTTTGTTAATAGTGGACCAAGGTCTAAAATAGGTTCAAGGGGGATTCCCCGCTCTAGTAACGATGCTGCATATGCTAGAAATGTGTATGAGTCTACTTGCATACGTTTGTTTTTTCAGATTGTGGGGTTTAGGTGGAATCAGGAACAGAAAACTTTAGCTGAAGCAACCAAAATGTAAAAGCAGAAGTCTGATCATAAAATGCGTGGGTTGTGTTGACAAGACTTCCTCCACTGTTAATCTGCAAACACATTCAAATGTGCCATCAATGATAAACATTTTAAACCATGACTAGTGCACTGTAGGCTTGAATACACGCACATTTGCATTTAACATTTAACTTCCTTATTAAGGCAAAGGTTAAATCACTCTTGTAAAACTGACCTGATGCTAACAGATGAGCACAAGGGCAACGTTTGGGGCCTTTAATGGCCATGCACAGTTCAGTGCATCTGTCTGTAAATCTATAAACCATAAACCTGTGTTGAAGAGTAACACACCGTTTATAAACTGTGCTAGTGGTCAGAAAACCTGCATTATACACGCAAAGTCTCATCAATGTGTCAAGACGAAAACAATTGTGCACTTTGGTTCAGATTTAGTCAGTACAGGTGTGTGCACTGCCTACGTAGCATATTTTGAGTGTATTGCGTTGCGGTTTGTCTGCTCATGCTGCACCTTCTCTGTAGGTGGTACAATAGGCAACACATAATTTAAAGGTAATTATAGTAACAGTAACAACTGCCTCAATGCTTAAACATGAAAAACAACCCCATGAAAAGCAGTTCTGTGCAGTGAGGGCACTGACACCTCCACATGTCACCTCCTTTTTAAAGTGTCAAAATACCAGAAAAGCACTTAACCGTCCCTGTAATGTAATTACTCAGTGTTTGTAGTCCCTCAGGTTAGTCACGTCACAGCCACTTGGGGCATCAAAATTTAATTCTTTAAAAGTGAAATTCACTAAATTGCCAACTTAATTGGCAAACTGAGAATTAAAGTCCTTTAGAGGCAGAAGCCTGTGACGGTTCTTCACAGTGTATAGTACCATTACATGGGAAGTTGGACTGGACTGTATGTACGTACCAGAAAGTTGTAAGACCGTTTTGATCCGAAGGTGCAGGGAGCACTTCTGCCTCCCCTGACAGCTCATGACCGTGGAAAGGCTGATGTTGTGGAACACGGATGAGGCATTGGGAACTTCAGCAGAGTTCTGGCACGGACGAGGGAACAAATCTAATAGACAACATGCAGGGTGTTATTTGCTCCGTTACTTTTTATGCTGACACTTGGAGACGAAAGGCACATTGGCTGAAGTCGTAGCATCCGTTAAAGTGAGTGCATATTTCCAGCAAAGTCGAGATCATGGGGCATGTGCTTCTATTTAAACAGTCTTAATTGGAGATGAAGTGGTCTATGAAGTAGGCCTTTTGTCTTCCTCAGTTATATGGAAGTACCAAAAAGGCAACGTTTCCCCAGTGATCTTTGTCTTTCAAATGATTCTTCTTTACCAATTTGCAATTTCTGTTAGCTGAATACATTAGTCAATGATGAACCGTATTTTAATTTAGAATTTTTACTTACTACTGTAGAGCAGAGTTGGAAAATTGCAAGTAATTAAGTGTTTCTCGGTCTGTATTACATGACACCCTGCTTTCACACCTCTAAGTGATTTATGTGTTTTGGAGTTGCACAATAATGCAGGTTGATACATTTTTTTTTTTTTTTCAACCCTGCCTTTTAATGTAGTTCGAAACATGATTTCTTTGTTGGCAACGTGATATTGATGCTAGACTGTCTTCGTTAATGAGAGATTAAACATTGACTCTTTGGGCTCAAGTGACTTTGTGTGCCATCATGTCCGATTTGCATACGCAATCGTAGATGTGTTGTAGCATGTCTGTGCTCACCGTTTGCCTTTGGCTTGCACTGAAGGCCCTACGAGGAAAAAGGAAAAACAGGCAATTAGGCGATTCGCAGCCTACTCATACTCCTCTGTATGAAACATTTCGAGTGGGAGTTCCATTATTAAAGTAATCTCTGACAAAACAGAACAAGGGTGTCAGCTCTCAAGAAAGGGAGATTCCCACACTGTAAAGGAGCATTTTACATCCTCATTGCTCCTTGTGATGAATCACTACCTGGCTTCGTTTTTGTGGTCAGCTGGTACTGTTGCAGTGTATTACTCTACCTAACTTTATATTTTGGGAGGATGAGTTCATGCTAAACTTACATGAAGTTTCACACTCATGCAAATCATGCCTCACCAAAGTGTCATTTGCCTTGGCTCAATTCCAAATCAAAAATACATCCTCGTTTATTTTACACCCGGGGAACATAATACTTTATGCCTATTTAAACAACTGATCATCACATGCTCTGCTGTTTTTCTGCTCAGTGATGACTAATGGTTGTAGTATCTTATCACCCGCCTGACGCTGAAGACGTGTCATTTATCACAATATGTTTCAGGGCTTTTCTAAACATGGTAAAAAGGCTCCCAGCATACGCTGATGTCAGGATTGCATTTTTAGGCAATGTTTTGAGCGATTAATCTTTTTGTAAATAGAAAACGGCATTAATTATCAGACAGTAAAAATGACAGCAGGGATGTTTTGAAAGTCAACACACAGTTTCCAAGTAATACAATGCTTTGATTCATGCCTTTGAGAAGTGATACTGTACGTGCAGAAACTTGCAAAGTTAAATCATACTTTGATGGTGCGTTCAAAGCGTTAGCTATCCACTTTCCATCTAACCTAATGTGACTGTTTGGGTATTGTCCCCACTAAATAATCCAGTGAATATAGAATTAATAAATGTACTTTAGCAGCCTTCAAGGACTTGATTTGAAAGCTGTCCACCTTAACATAATCAGTTAAATTCATATGAAGAACTGCACATGATCTCCTTTTATATAATTCTAGTCACACACTATCATGAACTGAATGTGACTGCATACATCCAATGATCCAAAAATGTGCTTAACACTCTACATTTCTATTTGGATGCTTCTGAAGATGCATTTTTTTTACCTGAGAACATCTCGTTGCACATTTCTCTATCCTCTCCAGTGTTGTGCTTTCTGCTCCAGCCCCATTCAGATTCAAGCAGCAGTGACACACCAGCAGGACAAACCAAGGTATCATTCTGACTAGCCAGCACTGGATTTCTCCTCTTCGTCTTGTTAGCGGTGCTCTTCCCTTCTTCCTTCTGCAGCTGTGCTGAGTGGCAGGGTCAAGTGAGGCTTAACCAGCTGGATGACAGGTCGCTGGATGGCAGGAGGCTGTGCTGTTTGGTTTGTCGTGGAAGTGACGCTATCCAGTGTGTAGTGTGGGCAGAGTGAAAGCTAAGCTGCTGGAAGTGTGGATTTAAACATTAGGGGCGGAGCCTTGGATTTTTTCCTCTTTGTGTTTCAATTGTACTGTCATGTAAGTCATACTGCACGTCCTCTTACTTTACTTACTTACTTTGTGGTCAGTTACATGTATGACACAAGTTTTCGTCTTTCAGTGGAAGTGGTACTAAATCCCTGTCACCCACACTCCACCCACAAACTGCAAGATTCAGACACAGTCATTTACTGGAAACATTTGACATTTTTACTCTTACTGGGCTTTACATCGTCCAATTCCACCAAATCAGGAGAGAAATCCCGCCACTTGAAAGAAAACCACACTCCAACCTACTGTAAAGGCAACAGTAGCACTATGAAAACATGGCTAAAGCTTGATGCAAGGATGATGTAGATTTTCTTCCTTTCTCCTGGATGCCACAGGGCAAAGCAGGAGTTATTCATGCAGTGGCTTAAGTGTTGGCTGCATTTTGACATTTGAAGGAAACGAGCTGTGTTTACTTAGTTCGCAAGTGAACAAGAATAACACTTCCCCCAAGGCATTATTTAGTCATCATAGGGGTCTGTGCCATTCAGATCCTCTGTATGACTTCAGATGGCAAACTTCCTCTTGGCTAGTTAGTAGTCCTGCATAATCTGTCATGATTCCAGTTGGATCCATCTGGCATCCAGTTCTCACTGGGAAGCAGAATTCTTGAAAGCTTTTAACATTAAAACATCTTGCAAAAGTGATATAACCCTCAGAATCAAGCAGAGACTATTCAAAACGCAAGTTCTCCTTTTAGTTTTATATTGTGTATCTCATTTGTGATTTACTTACATTTTCCATCATACCGCTGTTTAATTTTCTCAAATGCAGCACTTTAAAGCCCTCAAAGCATGTCTGCTTTAAACGTAGTTTTAGGGGGAATCCACCAGTGCTGGGAATGAGGCAGGAAATAATACAGCTTCCCACCACCTCTAAGATTACCGGTATTTTAGGTTTTTATGATAGTCTTGGTTGTATCTTTTCATTATAAAATAGGTGTCAAGGAGAGTTACCTGTGTGTGGCAGTAACCAATGTGAAACCAAGGTCATGGTTGTTCTATGTTGGGTGTTACTGTAAAGCAACACATTTCTTTTAAATGCAGTGTTGTGCAAGAACATAACATGACAACAAAAGACAGTAGCAACAATTGCAAAAGGCATTACCACCGTCTTCAAACGCGTTCTCGAACACGAAAGCCTTCATCAAAAATGTAATAATTTAATAAAAGAAACCTTTCATATCAAAAAGACAAATAGATATAAATAGAAAACACTCACTGACTAGTTACACATCTAAATATAGAACAGTGCCAAACCCATAGAAGACATGTGGCAATTATTATCAAAACAAACTCAGGCACAAATATTGTGCACACATTGCTAGGTGTCAGTGAAACCGCAGGTAATTTTAACTTAATTTCCGGCCTGTGACTGCCCTGGAGATCCTTACTAGTGGTAAGAGGCAGGTTTAAAGTAATTCTAATTTAAAAATGTTTCTTTCTTTTTTTTGAAAACGGTGTAATGGCGCCATCTACTGGTATCCTGTCGGTATTACAGCACAGTTACAACCTTTTTGAACCACGGCACACCACCAAACAAAAATGCCACAATCTATAAATAATGGAAATCTAGTCTCCGTTTAATTGATGGAGGGACTTGTTTTACCAGCTCCAGGGCCGAGCGTCTCTTTTCAGATCGTTTTCCAGGCAGCATCAATGTCTCTACGGTGTGTAGAGAAGCTTTCAGTTCACCTTGTTTGCTTTCAGTCGAAGCGTGACTGTGTCCTATGAACCGTGTTTAGCGCTTCGTCCTGCTGGTGGCAGTGGAGCGTTCAACTCTCTGTGGAAGCGTTTCATGGTTTTGCTTGTCACTACACGCCGCTCACTCAGAGAGACACTCAACAATGGCATGTTGTCTGCAGACGGTAATTAATTTGTTTTCAAAAAATGTTTTTAGATCGGTGAGGTGAAGTTGCACTGCCTTAGGGACGTGACCTTCTCTGATATAACAATAATATATGTGAATAATGAAAAGCTGCCGTTTATACCATAACGGACCCTCAAATATGTTGTGAGACTCATTAAGTTCTTAGTTTATAGGTTGTGTAATAGACATGTGTGTAAAATGTATGGGTTAAATAGCTTAAGGTGGCTTAACAACTAGGCGCTAATCTCGCAAAATCAAAAATTAATATATCAAATAATAAAACCAATATTTAAAACATACTATAGACGTAGAGTATTGTGTTTTTCCACCATAATGGGTCTCCCTTAACTTCACCAAGCATATTTGGCCGGTATGAAGTGTTTTGCTGCAGTGGTCCTTCCTTCTCTCAGTTCTTTGGCGTCTTAGCGGCTGCAGGGCTGACTACTTTAAATCCGCAGCCATCCACTGTAAGCTGCTGATCCTGGAGTGGGGAGAATTATCAATCTGTGGTCAACCTGCACTGTAAAAACACCAGGTTCAAACACACTAGGCTGAACATTAGATGAAAACTGGTCTAATAACTGTGTGTAATGTGTTGGGGGGGGTTTTTTGTGCTTTGTTTATGTGTGACCCCATGTTACATCATCAGTGTTTTCCTGGCAGCTCAACATTTACTATGCTACGGATGATGAATCACTTCCATACAATAAACAACACTGAGGGAATTGCGTATCGTTTCCAACATGGATATATTTATTTATGTTTATTTATGAAACCTATCAATGTGGTTGCTGAATACATATGTGTTGTTTAACGTATTTCGGTGTCATCACTATAAAAAGGTGAAAGCAGAGAATGGATCGGTGTTTTTTTTTTTTGTTTTAAAAATGTTTATAATACACCTCGAGCCTGTAAACAAATTGTGTATGGATTTTTTGCAGTGTGCGTCCATGGATGCGTCACATGACCCGTTAATCTTCGGTGTATTTCCGCGTTCACGACGGCCGAGCTGTGATCAATGGCTCTCCGTGGGGTTGTGCGAGGCTTCACCTAGAGCATCATTGCTGGTGCGATCGCCCTGCGGCCGCGGCTCCTGTCTCCGCCCTGAATAAATGAGACGGTAACCGGCTGCGGCTCCGCTCCTCGTCCGTCGCCTCTTGTTCTCCGTCGAGCCCGTCGTCCACCAGCGCGGCCGAGCTGGGGGGGAATCCGGGCAAAGGGAGCCGCGGCGCCGCGCACCGGCCGACGGACGTCCCGCCGCGACGTACCGCCAACATGCTCACACGGGTCAAGTCCGCCGTGGCCGGTTTCATGGGTGGAATCATGGCCGGGGGTAGCTCCGGCGGGGGGGGCAACCCTGGCTCCGAGCTGCCGCTGAAATTCCCATATATGCGACCAGACTTCCTTGGACTGTCCCCGGATGAGATCGAGTGCTCCGCGGACCACATCGCCCGGCCCATCCTCATCCTGAAGGAAACCAGGAGATTACCGTGGGCCACCGGATACGCAGAGTGAGTAACCCCCGGTGCCCGCAGCTTTTCACTGGAGGGTGGGGGCAAAGGATGATGCGCCCTGCAGCTGCATCTGTATACGTCTGCTGTGCAGCACTCATGGACAGCTGTGCAGTGTACACAGCCGCTGGTCATGCTGGGGCACAGCGGCCGAAGGATGCAGCATCATATTGTGGGTGGAGTGTCCTGCCTAGTCTTCAGATGCAGCAGAGTGGAGACTCACCGTTTATGGCCTTTTTTTATTTTTCTGTCTCTCCCCCTTTCTCTCAGCATCTACATGGCACAGTGGTGACATTTGTGCTTATGTAATATGTTAGAGTTTACGCAGCAGTTCCACCTTTGCATACAACATAAGTTGCAATTTCAAGCATTGGGCGACATTATTTTTGTCAGTCGTAACAAAAGCAACTGAAACATCTTTTAGCTGCAGTGAATGTCACTTAATAAGCTTCGTTTAGCTGCCACAGCCTCTTTCTCCGAACTGATTGCGTTAATGTGTGTTGTTAACATTTCAGATATTCAAAGCCTTAAGTGGTTGTCAGGGAATTTTGTTTCACGTGACGTTGTATTGTGATGGAATGTTACGATTACAGACGGGGGAATAAAAGTAGGAGACAATTCTCACTAAGTCTGTGAATAATCAGGTGATGGTCACAGTTTGATGATGCCGTTGACAAGGGTTTGTGGGTTTTCATCGGTTTTTCATTTTCTTATAAAAACACACATTCAGTCACACACACACACACACACACACTTGTGCTGACACTCTGAGCTGCTCTGAAGTGTCTCTTTGGGACTCGTGTGCTTAATGAGTTCAGCCCATATCAGGATTTATCTGTAATTAAAGCCTCGTGTGATGTTGTTACAGCTGCTCTTTTGACTCTCACCTCTGCCACAGCACCTCACCCCCAGTCTGTCGCCCGCTCTTGCTTTATGCTTACGTACGGTAATTTGCAAATGTGAACTTGTCTGGTTAACAGGCTTCTGTAGTGCAGTAACATTAGCCTCGGTCATTTTGCACAGACCCAGATTAGTTATTTGCATGCAAAGAATCCTGGCTCATACAGTAAATGGTTTGATTTTAATGTTGTGCAGGTTTACATCTCAAACACTAGATGGCAGTGTTGTGTACAATGTGACATTTATTTCCGCCTCAGAATTCATGGAGTTTTCATCAAATTAGATGATATAAGATTTAATTAGTTATACAATAGTTACTTTATACTTAAGCCACACTTAACGTGCCAATGGTTTTGGAGCCATGAGGCGAAGGAACCATTTATTGGACTGATCCATTGTTCCCCTGTATCACAACATATGCTGAATTGCAGTTGCTGTATTATGATATATAGTGTATCACCTGATTCTGGCAAATATACTGTAGAGTATATTTGAGGAAAACATCTCAAGACAGTTTTCAGTGATGTGAAGGTGCTAGTTACTGCTAATATCGGCCTGTAATAATTCCCATTCTAGGAAATGAGGGTTGCTGTTTCATATTTTTGGTGAAATGTGAAAGTAAAATAGAATTGCCACATAAGCCGCACCAGTTCCATCAGAGTGCCTCACAGTCACATTAGAAGATTGTACTGTAATTTCCCTCAAGCCATTTGTTCAGACATTGCGTATCTTATCTCTTACGTTCCAGATGGCTCTGCAGTCCTGACAAAGGACTACGCTTGGACGTTTTGAAAGATGATTTCAGTATTGTCACTGATATTATTTGGTTTATTGAAGTTAGACGTAACACTTTGAGCCATTGTGCTGCACCAAATCGTTATTACAACCTCCGGGGCAGTGGCTGGCCCAGAATCTGTTGCCGGAGGTAGAGAAATGAAGAGGCCATTAGATGTCTGACAACGGAGGGGAAAATTAGGTTTTGTTGCTAACAGGACAAAAGCCAATTGTTCTGAGTGAAATACAAATTTGATTGGCAGGCAAATAAAATGATCATTCTTCCTCCGAATGGTGAAATGAGGACAAATGAGTTACAGGAGCGCTTTCAATCAATCACATGTGCACACAATAATAGCAGCTGCAGCATTTTATGAAGCACAGAACAATTATTAAATTAAATCTGTTGTCATTTTGAAGGATGATAATTGCTTTTGCTGAGAGTTTCTTACGTTGAGGGTTCAAATGTTCACATAGTAATGTAAAACCGACGCTGGTCTGTGTTTCTTGACAATAAACAAAGGCCCTCTGGACATTTGTACATCAATAAACCTCAAGGTTGTAGGCGCATTGTGGTGTTTAATGTCCGTAACAACTCGGGGAACATTTCCAGCTTTAATTATGCATTTAGTGGTAATGCACTAGGTTTTGAAAGCAGCTGAGTAATCGGAGTGAAGCCCTGGACATAATGGCTTCATGAATCCACTTGAGCTTGTTTACATGGCCGTTCTTTTAAAGGTTTTTTAAAAGGACCAATAGTTTTGGCTGGATGAAAAATGGTACAAATAGCACATTACGTCCAAAATAACAAGACTGACTAACTACTCCTCCTCTGCCTCCCTCTGCTGAGAGCCAAGCATGACTCTCCTTTTTCTTTCTGCCTCTCAATTTAAAATATTCTTAATGTATATTCAATGGTATTGCATGACGCACAACCCAAAGTCAGTGATGCGTAACATTAGTACATTGTATGATACACTCATGTATGTGCTACCATCTCCTTTGTCCTCATTTTTTGCTCTCTGTCCACATCTTTCTGTTTTTTCTGCTTAGGTGTTCCAGACAATGTTGCAGCCCAGCACTGATCAACCCACATTCAGAGTCTATAAATAGATATGCCAATTTCTCAACTCGCACACAGGCACAACACCCTCCAGAGATGCTAGTCAGACTCAGCGGTCTCACTGGAGCTGTGTCCACAGTCAATCATTTTGGGATGTAGTCATTCTTCAGTTACCTTGACCATGCTTTGTTTTACTGCTCACAACTTCACTGTTTCTTGCTTCGTATCCTGCATCATTTTGCCATTTAGCTTATCATCCCAATGGTTTCTTTTGGAGTTATGAAATACAGTTTCAACATGATTATTATCCATCCACGAAGAGGAAGGTGGCTTCTTTCACATTCCTCTTTTGTTATCAAGTCTTCAGAAAATGGAGACATCACATCCTTATGCCAGGCTTACACATTGTGCAGCTGTCGCTGCCCTGTCCTAATTTTATCTGTGCTTGTGGAGTGCATGGTTAAAAGAGGGACAAACAAAGCGTGCCCAGCTTTAGGCGTGTACTCTGTGCAGTCACAAACAAACAAAAGGGTTCTAGCTCACCCACGAGCAAGTGCCCCAATGCATCATGACACTCCTAGCAGAGCGGAACCAGAACCAAGAGGCTGTTTGATGATTATAAGGCCGCTGCATTGCTGGGGGAACTGACAGAAAGCTCAGGCTGTGGCTCTAAGTGTTGCGATCCAGCAGTGAGCCGTAATAACCATCAAAGACTGCAGCCGCAGCGTCGTCTGACGAGAAGCATCTGATGTCGGCTTTCATTCAACTGCTTCCAGACCACAGCTGTCAGACTGGAAAATTATGATAATCGGTGCATCTATAGCTTGTAACAATATTTAAACTGGGGAAATGGATGCCAAAAGTATGTTGCCAAATGTTACCACGCTATAACGGGACCGTAGCTTGTGTAATATATATAATGTGCTCTTCACTATGTTTTCCCTCCTCTTACAGGGTCATTAATGCAGGCAAAAGTGCGCTGAATGAGGACCAGGCATGCTGTGAGGTGGTATTGGCCAGAAGGAGACCAATGAGCTACTGCCCCCCCTCCACACCCAGCAAGACCCCCACTGCTAAGAGGCGCAACTCCCTGCCCAACGGAGAGAGCCTGGGTTTCCGCATGGAGCACAACAGACTGGGAGAGGTACAGTAAGACCTTAAAAATACACGTTGCTTTCATGGAAAGCTCTTACAGTACCAGGGGATAGTAGGACTCCGCTGTCTGGTCTGTGAGGACGACAGCCTCCATAAAAGGTGCACTTTGTAAAGTACTTTAATGTTTAACATGAAAACTGCATGACTAAATCTACAATAAAGGAATGCATTATATGAAGGCCCAGGAAAAAGAAATAATACCATGCAGTGAATTTAAATATATAATATATGACCAAAAAATTGCCTAGTGTCACCCCAAAAACAGGCAGTTTGTTAGGAAGATGAGCAAAGCCCCTCACGCTGACAGACTGTAAAGTTTATGACTACTCATGTAGTCTAGTTGATTCTCTTAGGTGGGAAGGATGGAACAACATTTATGTTTATATCCAAATGTATTATAAAATAACTTCAGTATCTCAACTTGAATAGTAAAATGCAGGTGAGGCTTCCTTTGACAGTGTTAGTGTTAATTACTATACGTGTGTCTGCAGGACAGCGAGGGTCTGGTGTTCCACTACTGGGCTTTGTTCGATGGCCATGCTGGTTCAGGTGCGGCCGTTGTCGCCTCCCGCCTGCTGCAGCACCACATCGCCTGTCAGCTCCAGGCCGTCATTGAGATTTTGCGCAATCTGTCCTCCCCGCCACCCACCGTGATGGGCGAGGAGCCTGAAGACAACCCCTACCTCCAGGGAAACACGCCAGGCCCTCCCCGTGCCCTGACCAGAGCGGCTTCACTGCGTGGGGCGGCAGGAGCGCCGAGTTCCCCTTGTAATACTCCACCACCCCCTCGCTTCTTTATTGAGAAGAAGATCCAGCATGAAAGCCTGGTTATAGGCGCCATAGAGAACGCCTTCAAAGAGATGGTAAGAAACAAATGCAACGTCACAATGCGTTTGGGTCCTCTGAACCTGATTAGTCCTCAAAGCTGTTACACTGGAACACACGGCACCGTCATTGTAATCATTGACATGCCATGGAAATAACAAGTGCAAATTGCTCAAACTGCTTTTCAGACATCACATCATCGCAGCTGTTAATTTGAAAAGTATGACATCATCTCACAGTGGATTTGCAGTATCCATATGCACTGAACATGCAGTGTGTGTATATAGTAAACATGCACATGGATTGTGCATAAAGTATGTAGATTAAGTTTATGTAAGCTTGTTTTACTTGGCTGTATTCCCTGTTTGTGTTTATCATCTGACATAATTACTCAGACACTGAAATTCTGCCCTGAGGACACAAATCTTACACATACATAATTTTTAACGTGTGTCTTTACAGTTTATGCAGACAAATTAGCACACGACCTTACGTTGCTTGCAGGTGAAATGTCGTCATTTTTCACCGTCTTCACTGCAGTGCTACCACTAGATGGCAATGGGAAACAGCGATCAGTAGATAGCAAAGGCAGACAATGGGCCAATGTGTTTCGGACATCAGAGAATTAAGAAATTCTCCGTGTATGCGAGTGGTGTTTTATGAAGCATATTAAACGTCTGTCTCCATTTCTCCCAGGACGCCCAGATTGAGAGGGAGAAACAGGTTTACAACATCACAGGGGGATGCACGGCTCTCACCATCGTTTACCTGCTTGGCAAACTATACGTTGGGAATGCAGGTGACAGTAGGTGTGTGTACTCATGCTCCTAAATGAACGGCGTCTGCGAATGACGCAGTGATAATTGCACTGCAGTAGACACGGGGGAGACAAGGGCACATGATGGCAGTGAACATGTTGAAGCTGCAGCTAACGCAGCTGCTTGTTATTTTAAGGTTGCGGGTACATTACTCTTTCGTGTATATCTGCAGGGCTATCATTATTAGAAACAATGAGATCATCCCCATGTCAACTGAGTTCACACCAGAGTCAGAAAGACAGCGGCTCCAGTTCCTGGTAAGAAAAGAAACCACCTTCTCCTTTTTTTTCGTTTTTAGGAAACTAATAAATTGATCAGGTATGTCCAGAAAAAACAAAACAAATCAATGTCTTATAAGATTAACTCAGAGTGTATTCGAGGTGTTTCTACATAACTTGACTAAGTCTGTTTTCTACAAGACTATTTGAAAAAGGCAAATATATTTTTAATGAAGTCACTAACGCGAGTGGACCACAAACCTATTTTAGGTTGTGTCCTCCTCAGTGTCTGTGTGAAGGAGCTGTCTGCTAACTTTAACTGCGTGTGTCAAGCACAGCAGTCTGAAATGTGTCTTGGGGTTTATGTCAAGTAAACTGTCTTCAGCTATTGCCATGGTTCTAACAATAATGGCAATATTCAATATTCCGATATCATTTGGGATCGAAGTGACAAAGACGGAAAAAAAGTGATGGAAAACAACGTTTTCTCTCTAAATTGTACGACACGCTGAGCTGCTTGATTGACTTGAAGGCCGTGTTTGTCTGTTCTCCAGGGTTTCATGCAGCCTCACCTGTTAGGAAATGAGTTCACGCACCTGGAATTTCCCCGGAGAGTCCAGAGGAAGGAGGTAGGCAAGAGGATGCTCTACCGGGACTTTACCATGAGCGGATGGTAAGTCTTCACTTATGCTTTTCATTTGCAGTTTTAGGCACCGCTTTCACTCTGTCTGCTCACGAAACACTTAAAGATGGCAGAGTCATCCCCACAATGTCCCCAAATGTCTGACTTAGCGCAACTTATATTTGTCAAAATGTGATATGAAGCCGTGGATGCTCTGGGATTGCGCACCCCCAAACTGTAACCACCTTAAAACAAAGACTAATCTGAAAGGAGTTGTAATTGTTTCTAGCAGTGTGGTCTGTATCTTTGTTTCTCTCACTCCTCTCCCTCCCTCTACTGGTGCACACTCTTCTATACAGTGAGAGCTGAAGAGACCAGCAGAGAGCTAATGAGGGAGCAGCCCAGCCTGATGTGATATAATGATACAGCAGAGAGGGTTCCTATATGGGCAGTCCTATGTGGGTTAGCAATGCGCCACGCTGGTTGCCTGTGGCTGCAGTGGAAGCCAGTAATGAGATGTGCGTTTACTGACACATTCACACACACTTGCACACAGTGGCACATACTGTATTGTGCTGTGTGTGTGTTTTTTTTTTTACTGTGTGATGTATATTTGACAATCAGGCTGTCCCTCAGGAGCAGCCATGTGCAAGCCAGGATGCCAGGATTTTGTCTATCTTGACATAGCGAACTATTGTGGATATATAGTATCTTCCATTCAGAATTAACTTTTGTTTAACTTGTTTATTTGTCCCTGAGCTAGATGTTTACGTTACACAGGCTCATCTGATCTAAATTAACATAAACGATTGATTTTGCAGCGAGGATGAGGTCAGACGTTTTCTCCATTTGAGCTGCTTTCTGTAGCTCTCATACCGAGACAAAAATCAAGTATTGCTTCCGCTTGCCATAATGTTCCTCAATTTGAACCCAATTAGGTTTAACTGTGCAACACTATTGTCTGAAAACAATAAAATCCATCAGTGAAACACACCACTGCACTGTTTTCCTACTTACAAAAACCATCCAGAGACACAGACGGGCTGTGGATGGTCTCTGCTCGTTTCTCTGCTAGGTTGTTATGCTATGTGCACCACATATACTTGCAATGATGTTTTTTTTTATTCATGACTTTCTCCTAAATGTTTGCAAGGAGAATGAACAGTTATACTCATCAGACCAGTTCTGGATCGGTGAGAAGATAAATTACAGCATGATGGATGACGACTTCGAGACACATCCTGACAGAAAATGTGCAAACCTTAGTCAGATATGAAGCTGTTTGAAGTGCTGATATTCTCTGCTGACTGTTGATGCCAGGTCTAATCTAGAGAGTTTCAGTACATCATAGTTAACCATGGAGTGGAAGCCTCTCTGCTTTCTGCACTTTTGAACTTATTTCATTGTTGGTGTATTATAAGATGTCCTCCCTGTTTGTTTCGCTCACTAAGTTGTTCGAGCAGCAGACACTTGGTATTCCACTAGAGAGACACTTGAGTGCAGTTGCATAGCAGTGAGACAGAGACTAAATCAAAATGTGTCTAAAACTGTCGTGAAGGATGGCAGTGTCGCCTGTGGTTCACCTTTATGTTTATTAATGAGGGATAAGCAGGCGCAGTTCAAAAATAAACGGGGGCAGGGGGATTCAGGTTTTATTAATGCAAACTACACACACTAGCGTTACACCGTCAAAGATCATCCATATCGCCACATTCTCCTATAATATTTGCCAAACGATGAGGCATGTTGTTTAACCATATTAAAAGTGTTAGCAATTGTGTTAAAAGTGATGGTAGTCTCTCAGAACTGTCTCGTGGGATTTATTGTTTATATAAAAGAGTTGATTAGAACAGCTTGAATGCATATTTGGATTTCTACTAGACTGGATTTTTACAGTCTGGGTCTTTATGTATTCAGTAAATGTTATGCTGCTGTCATATACTATGTTATGTTAGCAGATTTAGTGTTTAGTGAGTTGCTGAAAGGCGGTGAAGCAGAGACAAATGGGCCCTGTAGTCATTTGGGTGCCTTGCCTGTGGTAATTATACACCTGAGAGTGAGGGTGAACCTGCTGACTGTGGAGCTGCTGTGCATAAAAGTCCGTATGGCGCAGGGATTTACTGTGCAATACTACTGTTTAATCAAAGGGACATCACGTCTGCTGTTGCAGACAGCTTTGTCATTCCTTCACTCTCTTGTTGTACATGTTTTCGCTCTTCTCAAACACAGGGCATATAAAACCATTGAGGATGAAGACCTCAAGTTTCCACTAATATATGGTGAAGGGAAGAAGGTAAGCGTGTGTGTGTGGGGTGTGGGTCCACTGTTGGTCCGGCGCATATTCTTGAAATTCAGAACTACAGCGGGAAAACTAAGACATTGTCAGTCTGACACACACACACTCACCACATGCCTGCTAGTCACCCAGTGGGCGAACACTTGGTCTCCGATGTGCGTGTGTGTGTGTGTGTGTGTGTTAGTCGACACCCTTGCTAGAAGAGAAAGACGATGGTCCATCTGTTTCACTCCACACACACACAGACAGTGAGACAGACACGCAGCACTCAGGAGATGACAGTCGTGTGTCTGAGAAAGAAGTTAATCCCCACTGGGTCCGCGGAGGTGAGATGAGAGGAAGAGACGGATGATGAAAACGCTCCGCCAAAAAAAACACGCACAAGACACTTCAAGTTCTCAGACTTGTCAGACTGTTTCATATTTTTAGTCAATGCAGTTTGATTCAAAGAGAGACACAAAAAGTCTTTATCAGAGAGGAAAAAGCCTCTGTCGAGCAGTGTTATCAGAAAAATAGATGTTGGATTCATAGAACAGAGTTTCTTTCTCCAGGATGAAAGAGCATGATATTAGAATCACTTTAATGATTAAAGAAATAGAACAAAGTTTCAATGCACTCAGCACTTTACAGACATAACTTCATACGTTGCAGTATTCCTGTTTAATTGATAGATATGTACTCCAACCAAATTCACTTTTTCCAAATGTATATTGCACTTTTACAGGCTCGGGTACTGGCCACCATTGGTGTGACCCGCGGGCTCGGTGACCACGACCTCAAAGTTCACGACTCCAACATCTACATTAAGCCATTCCTGTCCTGTTGCCCCGAGGTAACGCTACTGTACACGTCTACCACACAGATGTGGGAGTAGCAACCGTTTGACTTTAGCGTTGTGGGGTTTTGTTGTTGTTTGTTTGTTTGTTTGTTTTGCTACATGTTCCAAGGAACAAGTCAGCCTTTCAGTACCTTTTGACCAATTAGGCATTTTAATGTACAAACCTCAGTACGCATCACTGTGAAATAAAAAAAAGACAACCCCTGATTGCAGATCCTGTCGCTTGGGCCGAGAATAATTGGTTATTTCTCTGATGTTGATTTTCTCTGAAGTGAAAAGCACATGTACAAATCCTGCAGATATCGGCTTACTTCTGTGGTTCGCCTGTGCTTCGTTTTGTCAGGCTGTGCTTTCCAAGCATGAGAAATTGTGGTCTAACATGTCAGAATCCATCTGCTTAAACCCATTAACCCTCAGACTGGGGATGTTTTCCAGAGCTGCTGTAATTACAATTGCTACAAAATCAGATGTTGCAGATGTTTCCATCTCATCTATTTTTCCTTTGTATCATGATTTATTGCCTGTATAAAAAGATAGGTCCATCCCATGACGTCCCTGTGCTACAGTTAGTAGAGGTAACGTTTTGCTGCCTGCCTGTCTGTCTGAACAAGGTCCTCTGCTGCAGGAGAACTTGAGCTCAGCTGTCTGGCACTGGTTTCAAAGCACTTTCATCTCCTGGTGTAGTTTGTCTTATAGAGTTTTGCACTCTTCCTCGCGGAGCTCTTTGCTTGATCTTTAATTCATTAATACCCAGGTTCATGCCAGGTTCACGCACCAGACTTAGCTCCTCCGTGCATTTTATGCATCCGTCTGTGTGCCTCTCCCTCGCAGAGACATCGCTCACTTCTCGCCAAAGACACGCTTGCAGTCAATGAGAACTATATCGAATTCATTGAACTGTGGAAAGGCTTGTTTTCAGTTGAGTTGACAAGCTGCGGCTCCTGGTTGGATTTGACGTTTGCAACCACTTAAAGAAGAATTTTTTAACTTCAAATGGAGTGAACAGTGAACGCATTTAAATTCCTGTGATATGTTTATTTAAAATCAGATGTCCCTAAATCCTACCTTGCAAAGAGTCCAGCTCAGTCTATCCTTAAGGAGGATGATTCAATTGCTAACATAGCATGTTCATTATTTATGTCCCTCTATACAGTTAGTCTGCAGGTGTTTAATCCCAGCCAGGGGGAACACAACCTAATTAATAATGCATGTTTTTTTACGCTGTGGCTGCAGATGCATATTGGTGCCCACTGGAGATGTACGTGGAGAACTTGACAGTGAAGAACTCGTGTATTGTTTTGTGGCTTGCAGGTGAAGGTGTATAACCTGATGCAGGACGAACATGGAGCTGATGACGTACTGGTAATGGGAACGGACGGGCTCTGGGACGTCCTCTCCAATCAGGAAGTAGCCGAGTCAGTCACCACTTTCCTAGCTAACTGTGACCCCGATGACCTGCACAGGTGGGAAACATTCTTTTATTTTCTTATTCTTTTTTTTAATATTCTCACGTTTATCTCGTGAGTTACACGTGTTTCAAACAAGTAAAAATGACCTGCAGCGACTTCACTATCGTTCCCTCTCTGGTCCAGGTACACAATGGCAGCGCAGGACCTGGTGATGCGAGCACGTGGCGTACTGAGAGACAGAGGCTGGAGGATCACAAATGAGCGTCTGGGCTCCGGTGATGACATCTCAGTCTTCATCATACCGCTGATGTACGGAAACCGGCAGCCCTGATTAGTTCGCCAGAGAATGCTAAAGGGCCCGAAGGCTTTAACACCAACAAGTTCAGTCTGTCCTACCAGAACCTCTTTATGGTTTCTTCTGTGTCATTTGCACATGTTTTTTCTTCCTTGGAGCAAAGTCAAATGAAACACACAGAGTTGTTTGTGCTTCGTTTCTCTGCAGGAGTTCAGAGTTCTGTCATTTACATAGTTGCACAGTGGAGCTACAGTCAGATTTGTCGGCCAGAAAATGTTCAAACACGTGACTATTTAATCTGAATTTGTGTCACGACAAGAAGAAATCATTTGGCTTTAAAATTGAGCATGTGGTGACAGTTTCTGAACTTCTGCAACAGTGGGAGAGCTAACGCAGGTGAAAGCTCTTACAGAGTGAAGAAAAGTTTGTCCCTCTCTTAACCGCTCTTGTAATGCTGTACAGTACAGTTTAGCTTCTCTCTTTTAGCCCCTTCTTCTTTCATGAAGCTGTGAAGTTAGCTTGTTTTCCAAATAAATTACCTCCATCACGCGACCACGGACCGAGCTGACAGCTCAGCTGCATTTTCCCGTTTGCCACAGTGTGGCTTTGAAGGATTCTTTTAATGAAAGCTGCTTCCAGTTTGCTGAACAGATTGCAAAGCTGGCCACGTGAACGCTGAATCAAAGAGACTGAGACCTGAACCTTTACATTAGTAGCAACGTTGACTCTGTTTTAAATTAGGCTTAGAAGAATTCATAAAAGCATCTCGGTCTGTGTGGCTGTGACATTTTGATACGAAGAAGTCACATTTGACATTTATTTGACCATGTGCACAGAAAGTAAATGTACACTGTTACATTCATTTCTTTTCTAATAGTATTTTTGACTTTCAGTAGCTCCAATTTGAGGCAAAGCTCCAGAAGATGAAGCTGCTTCTTGCCCAGTGTTAGATGAGAAAACTATTACCGCCAAGGAGACCAATGAAAGAACGTGAACTTCCCCCCAGCCAACCAATAACGTAATGTTATCTTGCAAATAACGTATTGTGAGATATCCATTAACGGACAACAACAGTGTGAGCTCACCAGTGTCCATCTTCAATTAACGTCAGCTAAGATAAAGCAGTGATCGCTCTCTTCTCATCTGTTTCTGGGCAAATAAGCACATTTTCCAAACGTAAAACGTTTGCATCGTTATAAATATGTTTTCTAAATTCGTCTTTAAAAGTAAAAAAAAAAATTGGGTTATAAATGACCATTACGTCAGTGTAGGTGCACTTTAGGCTGACTCACATCACTTACCAAGGATTTGTTATGTAAATGATGACGAGGCAAATATTCCCTGCAGCAGGGAGGAATAAATCAAATTCATAAGTATCGATTAAAGATATCATGAAATGCAATCAAAGTCAAGCTAAGCAGAACTTTTGCTTTAGCATATTTTGTATGTTTCATAAGCTTTAGATGTCTTCAGAGGGATTGTTTGGGAAGAATGATATCTTGTTTTTGGATGTAGTGACTTCCTGTGTATCAATGAACGCAGTGACACATAGGCCTGGGATTCTGAGTTACAGTGCAATGATTTACGTGGCTTTTTGCTTTATATGGATATGTATCAATGCTATAGTTCTGTTCTTCTGTTTGTAAATTCCATTTGTTTGTGTCGAAATGTGTATATATTTATTAGCTTGTTTTTCCTTTTTAGATAATAGCCTCCCAGATATTATCAAAAGAGCTACAGGTTGTCGTACATCAGAGGGAAAAGGAATGAAATCAAACCCACAACGCGTCCGACTGGTAGAAACGCATGCGCGCGTTTCGCCCCTTTCCTACGTTAGTGCTCTTTATTCATGGAGGTTACACGCAGCACTACTAGGTTAAGTTGCAGGAGTGGACGGATTTACCCTTTAGAGAATCGGTTTAGTTTAGAATCAATGAGTTTAGTCATGAGATGAAGAAAAGAATGGCAGCTTAGACAATATAATATTTATCTGTATAGTGGCCATGTGGGGGTTTGGCTGTAAAGTAGAAATAGGTTAATTGAGCCATTGTTACTAACCCTTTGTGCATTTCTGGAGCAAAGGCAACAGGCTGATGTCGTCCAGTTGAATATTCAGCATGCAGACGTCAGTGTTGTCGACATCTAAGTCTGCTACTAAAAGCACAGAAGTGTACTTCTCAAACTATTTCTGTAAGTCACATGATATGTGCCCTTATGTCACATGGGCTGTTGAACATCTTGACTTGAGACTTTTTGCATTGACAAATTCAAATCTACATTCCTGAAAGCAGCAGTCATTTACATTTACCTAAACTTCATATGGTGCATTTTCCTCCTGTACATGTATTAGGGAGAGGTGGATAATACTCCATCAAGACATTCCATTAGCTTTATTTTGAGCTGTTTTACTTATTGAGCTGCGTCTCGTCCTGCGTCAGATCAGTTAGTTAACAGTTACTGGGTTCCTTTCAAGCTTGTTCTCTATTTAATTTATTGAATGTATGTTTTTATATATATATATATATATATATATATATACTTTACTGTCTTGCCTCCATCTAAGCCTTATCTTAGCATGCATCCCAGTTCAAGAGAGCGACTTTAAACAATCAGACTTCATCCGACATCGAGTGAATGTTTTAAACTGTGAGCATGTTAGGATAAATGAGTGGGGTGTCAAGTTTTGTCTTGAATGTTCGTCCTTTATACTTGTCGTTAAGGCTTTTTTCTCCTAGATGAATGTAACACCGTGAGCGTGTGATTTATTTTCTGTGTTTCATCCTACTGTGCCACCCCCCTGCTGCACATTTACTCAGGTTCAACTGTTGAGTGGTTAACATTGTTAGGAGTGGTTTTCTAGAGACGGGTGCTTTGCGATGGTGTTATTTCAGTTAACACTACATTCGAAAGCATGGCAGGGGGTTTGGTTCGTACGGGAAGCTCGTAGACTTTAAACCTGACTTAATCCCTCCATTCCAAGCTGTAGATGTCCCTCTCTGAAGATGCTGTTCTGTGAAAGTAGTCACTGCCCCGTTTGTTTTTTTTCTACCTTGACTTGAGATTCTGTAGCAAAGAGGAAGTTTGACGCCCAGTGGGGGAACCGTGTCGAAGTGACCGTTGTGCTATCCTCAACCTCTCCATTTGTGAATGTGAAATGTACATTTTATATAACAAAAACATCAGTTGTGGAGTCAGAAAAATATTTTTAATGTTTCCTTGTGCAACTCTGACTTTAGGGGAAGGCGATGTTTCCCTTTAACAATTCTTTTCCAGAAATAAAAACAGAATAAATGTTAAAGATCAATGTAAAAAATGTAGTTTGTATCATTAAGACAGGGAGGAACTGTGAACTCATGCTGGCGCATAAAATCAATAGTTCTCCAAATCTTTCCACTTTGCAGTCCAACACAGTTACCGGAGCAAATCTGTGTGAACAAGCAGGAAGCAAAAAATGAGAAATACAAAAGCAGGAGAGCGAATCAATATTATTTCTGCTACTATTCCCTGGTTCTCCTCGTGGGAAAGCTGGAAAAACTAACAAACAGGGTCAACTCTCGACCAAAAGACGAGTGAGACTGTGTGCAGCAAGGGCAGAGCAGAGGGAGTCATTAGTGGAGCCACAGGCTGCTCGATGAATCTCAAACATTTTACAGCAAACGCTGACAGAGCAGGGTTGAGCCTTCTACACTGAATGTGCACAATCATTTAGACAGTACTAATGTTGGTTTCCTGTATTTCAGAAATGCAGAGAGAAACAGAAGATTAGCTTCATTGCATGTGAGGGTAAGTGGCAGAACTTAATTTATGTTTTACTACTAAAGCCAAAAGACAGTATAAAAATATTGCATAGGGAAGGTTGGGCTGAATCCTGTGTTAGTCACACTGTGTGGAAGGATTTCAGCCGTCTTTCTGTGCCCTTTATCTAAAACGGACTGTTAATATTTGATTTTCCAAACTGTTGCTCTGCAGTTGTTTGTCATCATAAATAACTGCTAAATTAAATTAATCAGATTCCAGGAGGCAAAAGGGGATCTATCAAGTATAACCTTCTGTGTCCTCTCTTGTGCAGCGTTTCCTAGTAATTAAATTTATTTTTATCATTACTAGAGGAAGTTTGGAGCCATCCGCCCCCTCTGACTTCTGATATACAATGAGATTATGAATTGAATCCTATTTTACTCTACTACATTTCAACAGAACTTAAAAGAGAAGGAAGAAACTGGGAAATAAGACAAACTCCCAGTAAAACCAGTCAATGTGCCTTTATTTAAAAACATTTCTATTTATAATTTCCATATTCTGTTAATTAATGCTTACGTTTTAAATAACACATTGTTCTCGTGAGAGCACGAACGTCTTCAATTAGTGTAATAGTCGTTTAAAAACAACACAGTGGGGTCCGGCCCTTAACGCTGATCTGGATCGCTTCCTCTGCCGCAAGTCGCCAGCGCCGGCAAGGCAGTAGATTGCGCAGTCATCTCCACTAGGGGTAATATGAAAACCCGACCAACAGCACAAACTACTACCTCAGCCAGCGCCTGGCCTGTCGATCTGTCCTCTTCGCTCCGTTTTCAGTCTGAATCTTCACAAAATCAGCGTCGCCGTGCGTAAAAGCGCACGGGAAAATGGCGTGCGCGCATCAAAACGAGACAAAAACCCCACCCAAAGCCATCTCCTCCTGCACCTTTGCCACATTTCCTGCACCCGCTGCTCTCCTCAGATGACCTCGATGAAAATGGCACGTGGCAAAAAAGGACGTCGGACCTTGAGTTTGTCGGACGCACGTCAGACTGGTGCGGAGAGTGTTCGGGTTAAAAGTAACACGTTAAGGTGGACTCTGCACAGTTTGAAGAAAAACGTATAAAGTATAAACACAATTAGTCACGCGTGCAAATATCAGCGCCCCCCAAAGCAGCACATGAGTTTAACAAATGCATAATATAATGTACACTTATAATAAAATATTCTAGGGAAAACAACGAAATGTGACAACCACAAAGTCACCATAACCCAGCTTTCATTCCACGTTACCGGTATTTTGTGAGAGCACCCAGAAAGATCCCAGATCGACTCCTTATTCAGTCCTTCACCTTGCAGCCGAACTGCAGCAGCCTGTTTTATAACCTATTGTCTCGCTCTCTCCCTCAGTCTGCGTCTGGGAGGATAAACTTGTCTCCGGTATCTGATCCGCTTAAGTAAAAACAAACGTGCCCAAGTCCACAGCGGAGTGACGGGCGATGCTCTCTCGCCCCGTTCTCCACGCGAATGCCGCAACTCGTGTAGGTGGACCACTACTACTTCAGTTCTTAGCAGCTGATTTGCCTCGTGAAATGTGGAAGATCGGATGAATTCAAGGCTCGAACTTTTCGTGCACATGCGGTTGGGACCTATGTGCTTCGCAGTCCTCCTGAAACTTTCCCACATGCGCTGCTGGAACGCAGAGGCTACGAGGGGCTTTGTTTTACTTCCAGGCGTTTGCGTCACACGCCAGTCCAGTAGACGGCAGCAATGCGAAACGTCGGCCAAATTAAGAAGTGGTAGAAGAAGAGCCAAAGGAGGTTTGTGCCTGTAAATTCAAATTCTGGTTTATATAACTACATTGTAAAAAAAATGTTTGTAGCTGTTTAAATAGCAATACATGCTTGATTGTTTTAAAACAATCGACAATCTAACTGATTTAAGATATAAACGCATCCCTATAGACATATTTGTTTTAATCAACACAGCAAAGAAATAAGTAGTTTCCAAGTTAACTTGAGGCTCATTGTAAGTGTTTTGCAACTTAACTTTTTCACTCTTCGCTTTGAACAGGATAATGACCCGGCACATTGAGGGGCAATATCAAAGTGCTGCAATTAACGATTTATCTCAGTCTGATGTTGCAGCGAGAGGAAAGACGCGTTGATGTGGTAGGTCCACGTTCTTTGTTGTGAATAAAGTGTTTCCATCAAGAGATGTGTTAAAATGTCTTTTTGAAGCAGGAACCATTGTAACCATGTATGTCTTTACCCATTTTGAATATCATCTGTGGTTTAGGTGGAGGACAGGAATTCATGCTGATCAGTGGATGTATTTCCTTGTTGTCTTCCTTTGTGCCGGTGTTGGACAGTACAGCGTCACCGTCAAGGATCATTTTGTCTTTATTGCAAAGAGCATATTTATATAGTGTATACACATCTATATATATATATATATGGTCGTTTTACATTTCTTGCTCAACAGATATTTGAGCGCCATCTACTGCCCCCTTGTGCACAATGTAATGCTTAATTGTAGCTTCCAATCTCCGGCAATTTAATAAATCTCTAGTGACGTGACGTGACGTGACGCCCTGTCTGTGAGGTGAAACTAAAATGCAAAGACGATACAAACATACATTCAGTTATGTAAAAGGCAAAAACGTGCGGACGACTCGAGGGCGGAAACCATTAGCACATAAATATAGCGACGCGTGTTACGCGTCTCCACGTGACAGGAAGTGACGCAACGCCGTCTCTGCGTCACATTTACGCCGATTTGAAAGGTCGACTGCTTCCCAAAAGTTTATGTATTTTATCGTATTAAAAAACACTACTGTTTTATAATAGTTTAAGGAATTGTACATTACTTTATGGAACCACTGGGAGATTCTAGCAATTTAATTCTCTTGGTAAATGCAAATATATTGCTTAGAAGTCTACAAGTTAAGTTTTACACAACTAATACCAGAGCAGGAACCTTTACACAACTTTATTGAAGATTGTGTATAAATACACATGCACATTTCAAATGTAAACCCAAGTGAACTCAAGTGCAGTCAAACCTGGAAACCCTTGTTATGTCATCATGCAAGGATGTCTCAGTTATTGTTTTTACAAAAAAAAGTCCCAAAGCAACAGAACTATCCTTTTGTATTTTAAAAGATTCCCTCCCTGACAAGAGCACAGGCAAGACTTTGCAAACTAGTGTGTATGTGTGGATTCGAGCCACATTTCCCCAGCATTTCTAGTCTTGCCAAGGTTTTAAATATATTGTCTATTCATTATTAAATGCTTACATATAAATAAATAAACTTTATCAAATGTGCACTCACAGAGTGAACTCTTATGTACAGTATTGTATAAGCCTATAGTAGCAGTCACATCTCAGTCAGTCAGGATGGGGGTGAGTCGCCCAAAATGCAAGGCCGCGCAGAGGCAATGTTGGCCACGTATTCAAAGCACAGAGATGCTCATAAAGGCATAGTACACATCTAATATTGTGAGGCAACAACAGGTACATTGATGCTGTTTACACTGCAAAGAACAGGTAGTTAAAGAAAACAATACTCCACCATGGAGAATAGTTTTGTTATGCGTTGTGTCAATGGAGGAATATCCTGCATTGACCTGCCACAAAATATTTTCACCGTATCATGATTCCGAAAGCTGAAAGGCCTTTTAGGCAGACTCACCCCGTGGTTTTTAGTTAGTCTCCCTCACCCCAACCCTCCTCAAAGCTCAGGACCACAAAGGGCATCCACCATGAATTCATTCAGATAATATTGAAGGTAAACAACTCATAACTATCACATTCAACCAAACCTAGAAAGAGAGCCATAAAAAAAACAGAGTAAAACTAATCTGGCCCTGTAAAGAATCAATATGCATCAACCACATACATCTGGTCAGTGTTCATTTCATTCAGCGTACATTCTGGCCCTCATGTGGGTTGAAATGACATGGCCGTGAGATACAAGCCAGACCACATGGACATTCGCACTGGAGTGTTGGTGTGTGGGTGTGAAAGAGGGGAGCCGTGCAAAAGAAACGGTGCAAAGAAAGGCGACTGGTTGGAGATTAAGAGTTAAGGCAGAGGTGATCCAATCAAGAGATGATGCATCCGATCCCAAAGAAATCACCAATGTTCCTAATCTCATAGCGCCTCAGATATGAACAGTGCAGAGCCTCGGTAAAGCTTTAAACACATCTACGACGTGTAACATACGCCAGGAGAGCTGAAGACATTTGTGCCTGCCTGCAAACATTTTACGCCAGTATTTAGCCCAGAGGAACCCTGTGCTCTGAAGTGGGTTCTGAGTGCTTCTGGATCTCACCACCAGGGAACTTTTGAAACAGCATTATCTGACTAAATGAATTTGCTCATGCTTTCTTAGACGTTTTAGTACGTAATTAATTGGCAAGAGATGGCAAACGCCGGACCTTAGATTGCAGAGGTTAATGCTAGTACTAAAAATAAATAAAGCTGAGGACAATTTGTCTGCTTGACATTAAAACAACCAAGTTCTCTTGGTCTAGACCCGTCTCACCCACGACCAAAGGCAGCTTTTTGATGTCCGAAAACCCACTGAAAGACAGTTTCATTGCTAAACAACTGCAATGTCTGGCAGTAATGCATAAAAAAAAGCAGATGGTTGGTGATTGTGCAAGTGCATCATGAAAACCCCAACACATTTCAGTGTTTAAAATATTTACAAAATCATAGTAAAATGATAGGCACTGCTCTGAAATGTATATGTACATATACGAAAAAACGAGACAGAAAGCCAGTAGAAACAGCGTAATGTGGAGCACTTGGACGAATGAATGTGGTCACACACACACACACACACACACACACACACACACAGTGATTAATCCACAGAGGAGGGCCCTGATTTCTTCGAGTTGAGTACCGTGGCAGCTCCCTGGCCTAACAGCCATCACCCCCACAGTGGCTCTGTCTGTCAAGTGGCTGACTCTGAGCCGCTGGGTGGGACCGGTGACGCCCGCTGCCATGCTTTGTCCATATGGCTTTGGATGGAAAGATCTGAGTCTTTCTCTCCATTTATTTGTGTCCTAGATTGCCTCAGTTGGTTTTCATGGTGACGTCTTGATTGGACGCCCGCTCCCCCTCTTCATCCTCCTCGTCCTCTTCATCCTCCTCGTCTTCCTGCTCGTTGTCATTCTTCCGGTGCCGGTTCTCGTTCGGGTCTTCCTCGTCGCTCAGAGCGGTGGCGGCTCCAGCGGTGGACGAGGCAGTCTTTTTCTCCTCGTTGCTGTTCTCCTCTTCTCCTTCGTCTTCCTCCTCCTCCTCCGCTTCTTCCTCGCGGTCAAGGGCGAAGTAGCCTGTGCCTTTGACCGTGTCCTGCCGCTGGTAGAACAGCACGTAGCCTGCTTTAGACTGGAAGACAAAAACAAATGAGGTTACACAAACTGATTCACTAATGAAGCTCCATTTAATGTTCTCTGTACATGTAATGTAATCAATGCAATTTACTGAAGCACTTTGTAAAACACGTTGGGAAAATGAACCATACTAGTCCGTGTCCTGCAGTCTGGCCATTAATGAACACACAGTAAGTTACTGGCTTTTCACTCTCACCACTATTTGATCTTCGCTGGCAGGCGACACGCTGCTGTCATCAAAGTTGTACCACTTTCCATCGTCTTTGTTCTTGGCGTAGGCAGTATCTGCGTAGGGTGAAAATAAAAATTTAAAGCCTGTAACTACTGTAGCGATGTGTTTATTAGTCTTCACTGCTCTTCAGGCATGTGATAAATCCCATCTAAAACTAATCTATGAAGTATAACAATACATTTGTCATTCAGCTGTTCGGCTAAAGTAGCAGGGGGAAAAAAAATGACAATCTGATGTGAATGTTTTTGTGAGTCTTACAGTGGCCTCCTCCCATTCCGCCATAGTGGTTGGATACAGCAATGAGGTCATAGCGGCAAGGCCCAGCGTTGGGGTTGATTAGAAACTCAGACATATCCAAATCTCTAAAGGGGAAAGATTACATGCGATGAGGGAGGGGGATTGAAACAATGCATTCAGCGATCAATTGCTTTTCCACTGAGCCTATGTGGGTGTACCTGAGCGGGAAGTCAACCAGGGAGTCCAGTTTATCCCTCATGTAGCGGCTGTAAGAGAAGCGTTTCAAGTGGACAACCAGAACTGGTGGAAGAGACCACAGGTCCAGCTTCTTAGTGGCCTGTTGGTGCTGCTTACAGTTTGGACAGTACCTGTGAGACAGAAAACAGATAACTTTTAGTAGCAGGTGCCTTGAACCTGAGGTCGTCACTAGTGTTTTCTGTGCAGTGTTTCTCACCATGGATCCTCTGCTCCCAGTTTCTCCTTAGTGGTGAACAGTTCGATGCAGTCATTCAGCTTGAAGAAAGCTTTCTTCTGAGGCTTGTAGTCCATGCTCTCATGCTTATCAAAGTCCTGTTCCCAGTACGACACACACACACACGTTGTAAACACTTTCCATTGCACTGTTGTGTTTCACCGGACACAGATTACACTGCCATCCAAAAATAGATCAGACACTTTACCTTACAAAGGTTAATATAGCAAGCATTGACTGATTACTATACTCTATGACTTTGTGCATTTCCGCTGGTTAGAAGTTTACCTCGACAACGGTCTCATCAAAGTACTTCTTCTTGATCTCCGGTTCCCAGTCCAAAGACAGATAAGAGCGGTCTGTGAAAAGGTGGACAGAATAAACAAAGAGTGTCATATTATGTGACATCTGATCTGATGATGTTTTTCTTTAATTGCACATTGAAGGACACTCAGCGATTTCCTACCACTGAGTCGTAGGTGTCCTTCATCAAAGCGAATCTGCCTGGTGTCCTCCTTGATGAGTGAGAAATCCGTTTTGCCCATGTTATTGAACTGGAATGTAAAAAGTCTCTTTTTGTTGTGCCCGGTCATTTGCTGGCCTTTGGTGGAGTTCTGTGGAGCGACCACACCGTTCTCCAGCTCGTTGTCCCCTCCCACGGAGTCCTCCGATTGGCTGTTGTCATTCTCAGAGGGTAACTCTTGATCTTGACTGGACTCGTCATCTTGCTCATCAGTCTCCATCTCACCTGAAAGACAGAGACAAATAATGTTATAGAAATTTAAGAACAAGAAATTGCAAAGGGACAACTTTATTGGAGCGTTTGAGGTGTGTGTGTGTGTGTGTGTTTATGTCTGTGCACTTACTCGGTGACCCCTCCTCCAGCAGTCCATTAGTGGCATTACCATTTACAGTGTGTTGTTTGGATGATTGTGTCTCCTCACAATCCTCCTCATCCTCCTCTACTGGAGATCGCACAAACCGGCTGCAAACGCAAAATCGATTTTATGTATCAATATTTGCAAGAAGACTGTAAAATCAGCTGTGTTTTCATAGGTTTGAAGTTGAACCATTTTTTATTCTATAGTTATTCGTGATTGCGTGAGTGATTTGTGTAAATGCATATAGGTTCAGATTGAGAGGTTTAGACGCACCAGAGGCGCAACAGCAGCATGTTGTAGAGCTTGTCCTCACTGAGGGTTCTGGGGACAGCGATGAGGAAGGGCTGCCCAAACAGTGGTGTGCTGGTGTGGTTGTATCCCGACTGCTTGTACTTTTCCCTCAGGTGCACTGGGATCACTACATGGTCTGTATCCTCCACCCTGTTCACCGCCACTTCAAATCTGCAGAGAGAAGAGCGCTTAGTGCTGACGCTGGTTAGAGTGACATCAACAATAGCTTAAGATGTTACATTTTTGACAATATACAATGAAGTGAGCCTTGAACATATTTGTGTATTGGTTGCAATCAGTTTTGAATGCTTTTATAATTGCTAGACTTCAGATAACAGAATTGTAGTCAGCCAAGCCTGACACTTACACATAGATATCATCTCTCTCCATAATACTGCTGAGGTTCTCATTAGTGGCGAAGAGCCGGTGGAACCGGTGATTGTATATGTCGGTTACAATCATCTGGGGGATTAGAGAAAAATCATGAAGCCGTTTCTGAAGTCAGATTTCTAGCAAAACTATTTTAATTCAGCTTTTTTTTATTTATTTTAATATTTTACAGGTCATTTTACTTTATAGACCCACGAATGAGTCATGACATTTGTACCTTCTCAGCAGGCACCCCAGCCAAGATGGAGAGGGAGGTGCACAGGTCAGAGATGTAGCCCACCTTTGGCACTGTTAGTTTGTACTGAAAAGCAAAAATGAAATCCATCCATTACAGTCATTTTTTAAATGACGTTATGGTACAGCACACATTGTGTTTGCATGTTACCTGTGTGGGTTTGGCCAGAGGGTCCAGTCTGACTAGATAAACCTCCAGTGTCCGTTCCTTCTTCATGGGAAGGGGCAGGGTCAAGTAGCAGAAAGGATCGAACGTCACAGAGACCTTAGCGCACACAGGACACACCAGGGTGGACTTGAACAGGCCGTGGAAAATGTCTACAATGATGGAGTCGTTTCTCTTGATGTGGTTCTCCCACGCCTCCTCAGCCACCACCTACGACGAGCACCAAAAGCAGTTTTTACAACAGATTGTGAAACATAAGTAGCATGTGAAACAGAAATAAACTCACTCACTTTATCAGGCCGTCCGTTAGCATCCTTTAGCTGGATGTAGGGCTTCTTCCTGATGCGATTCAAGTCCTCATGAAGCCCATCCAGGAGGAAGGCCAGCAGCTCATGAGAGTCCTGCTGCTGGTAGCCAGAGAACTGGGGTGCAAAGCGGCCCACCTGGGTCTAAAGAATGGAAAAGACCATAAATAATACTCGAGCCTCTACAGTTATATCGTTTCAGAACTAAACTAGTAACACACTGAACCTTTACAGAGATATGTCAGGCAACAACTGGTGTCCTGCATTTGCCTTTTTATGAACATTAATTACACCTTATATATGCAATTATGCTTTTTTGTTTTAAGTCAAAACTTAATTTTCTTGTGTTTTTTTTTTCCAGATGGTCACCTTGAAAGGTCTTGGAGTAACGTAGCTGTATTTGCCCGACCACAGCTGCTTTATAAGCTCAGCGTAGACTCTGGCGATCTCCCCTTTCATGCCCAGCGGGTTGTCCTCATTCAGCTCGTCCGTGTACTTGTCTTTGAGGAAGTAATCGGTGAGTGGAGGGATATTGCTTAAACACTGAGGGATGCAAAGTCAGAGGATGACAGTTGTCAACAGAGTGTGGATTTAGGCACATATCCAGAAACATGTTTAGTGATGGCGCATGAGCACATCTACATTCAGTACCAAGGGCAATCATACAAGTTCTGCATTACTTCTGAAGCAGGTTTCTGTACTATACTATAGAACGGTGGAGAGCTAGTTACCTGCACAGCAGAGTTCATGAAGCATGTGTTGCCCAGATTGGACAGGCCACAGAGACCCGAGCGCTCACTCTGCCTGCTCTGGTCGGAGTAGTCATAGCTGTTGCTGTACGGGTACGATGACAGACTATAGCTCGAATTCTTCACACTGTGCAATAAACATACAAACGCACAAGCAGGCAGGTTATACAAGCTTAGGCAGACTCCTCCAAACTCAGATACTGTACACATGAATGTGATGTGGCGACATCCGTGCGACAGTAATTACATGATTTTAATCAATAGACACTAAAATAAGTCTTTAGTTTCCACAATTTTCTACCACATACAAAACAATGTTTCAAACCTATAAGCCCCTCCCATCTGAACAAAATCATTCAGACTTTTCTAGAAAAGCAAAACTCTGGGTCTCCCCAAACCCCAGCAACGAGCCGACCTCTGAGGGGGCTGCAAGCCATCATTGGTCGTTTCTGGCTCCCACGGTTCAAGGGAAAGAGCTGTGATGGTAGTGGAAGCAGTGGCCTCGCAGTTCAGTACGCAGTGGTCCACCCTCCTGCTGTCCAGCTCCACCGCCTCAGGCCTCAGGCACCACCAGCAACAAAGGAGCATGACATCTCAGCTCCGCCCCGGCCCATGCCGGCCCACATGTCCGGTTGAATCTAAAGGCCCAGGAGCCTAGATTGGGTTGAGGTTGGGTCGGGTGCATGAAAATCCTTGCTTTTAGAGGCTGAGAAGAAAAGTCCTGCTGCAGTCATCCACTGCTGAGCTCGATGTTCACTGAACTTATCCCAGTGTAGCTTAATTTCAATATTGTCTAGTGTAAGTTCAGGCTTACACTTGACTTCCAGATTCGGCACAGGCCAACAAGCAAAACTCGACAAAAAAAACACAGTCTTCCCCTTTCATAGAACTAAGTAAGCAGCTCCCCTCTTCGCTTCTCCCCCCTTCTTCTTTTTCGAGCTCGACCGCGTGTCATCTTTTTATCCTTCTTTCTCAGAGGTCTGTCCTGCACTGTCCTGTCCTCCCTCTGGCCTGCCCGCTGCTCTTTGCTGCTTTATTGCTATCAGCAGATATTTATAGCAGCATCAGCAGCAGCAAGGATGCTCAAGACTACTGCTACTGAAGCTAGAGGTGCTCAGAAGGAGAGCGGAAGGGAGGGAGAGACAGAGAATAGGGGGGAGGGGCAGACAGTACAAGAAGGTGGGGGGGAAGAGAAACGAGATTGGGATGGAGGCACAAGCTGATCCACTGCATCCAGCTGAGGCTGCAGTATTCACAAGTCTGACGCCCCAATACGATCTTTATTATACCATAGATGTATGTCAGTATTGAAAAGGGAGGGTCTCAATAAGTATAATGAAGTCCTAAGAAAGGGGGTGCGTTTCAAAACAAGGTAAAGCAACGAGGGGAGCAGAACAGAATTAAATGCATTCTGAAGGTCACTGAGACTTCAGAATATGTGCTCAGGGGAGACGAGAGTCTAAGAGACAGACAGAGAGAGGGAGAGAGAGAGAGAGTGAGTCTGCATGCAATAATCAGGGGACACTGCACAGTGACACTCACTCACACTGCTGTTACTGAGCATCACTGCTGTGGCTAAACCAACCGGGCCAAAACCGCAAAATCAAAGAGACAAGTGTTATGTAATGCAGACACACTTCATATGATAAAAGAGGCCCCATGCATAATTTAGAGGAAACGACATCGCTGGCGCTACATTAGATCAGCGAGACAGGAGCTGCTGGGAGTGAAGATCCAATTTCCCCAAGTCTGTGCAAAAAAAAAAAATTATGCCACTGCCATCAAATAGTAAAATGCAGAGAAATGGAAATGTGAAACCAAGCTCCCAACCCTGAGCCCGTAGTGTTACGTACTAAAACATAGTGGAGTTTTGCTTTTTACTGCGCATGTAATAGATGGAGAAAGGATAGCGTCAGGTCACCTCCACTTCTTCCATCGTGATCAATATTGATTTCTTTTGGGCTGAGCATGTGGCTATTGTTTCTGCATTCCAGTAGTGATAAGTAATGCAATGCACTCACACACTAGGTGGAAAGGAGGGCAGAGCAAAGTCTCCTGAACAGCACAGGCACAAAGCTCCACCCACAGTTGAGCAGCGCTCTCTAGCAGAGGACTGACAGCCTCTGGGTGCCAGTGATTTACAAGCAAACATTGTTCCAGCTACAGTCACATTATTACTAAACACAGACTGAAAGCTAATAAGAAACTGAGCCGCAGGTAAATCCACACCCTCAGCGTGAATATAGAGTTATAGCTAAAATAAATAACTATTTAAATAGTGCAATACAACTAACATTTAGAGTGAGTCATTCAAAATCAACAAAAAATAAAACTTTCATCCACTACTGCAGTCTCAAAATTACTCAACCGCTTGCAAATCTGATATTGTGTCAACCACACCTTGTGAACCTTAATCAAGTAGTTTGATAAGTTGCACCGGGTGTGCCTGACACAACGCAAATAGTTTGGCTAGTGTCAGTGTGATTTAATGGAATATGTCTACGCAACAGAAATTGTCAAAGCATGCCTACACCACAAGCAGGTGGTAAAACCCTTCAAGAGACGGCTAAAGCATTGCAGCAAGATTTCAGCTCACACAGGGCGACAGCTATCCTAAAACGCTAAAGGTTTCCAAGCACGTAGTGCTGGACACTCACCTGTCCAGACAAAAAAAAACCCCACAACAATATGTTTCAAATCAAACTAGTTTAAATTATGTTCTGTGGAACTTTTCAGGCCTATGTGCCAGCAGGTGTCTGGAGGAAAAAAAGCAATACAATGAAATCAACATCCTGCCTACATTGAAGTAAGGTGGTGGCTTGTGATGCCCTTTGATCCTCTGCAACTGGAAACCTGCAGCATGATTTGCACTCAATAATAATAGCAGTTGCACCCATGAGAATGGAGACGAGATTCTCCAGGAGCACTACCAGAAGCGGATGACTGGCTAAGCATTACGTTTGCAGCGAGACATAACGACAAATCAGCTCCATATACTAAAGATGCTTGACAGGAAGCACTGCATCACTTTGATACTGCAGTAGTCATTAAAAGCTCTGTGTTGAATTTGAAGAAACCACAACTGAGCGCTGAACCTTTTAAATTATTCGTGTTTGAGTTGCAAATTTTGCCTGGATGCCAATTTACAATTGCGGTTAAACAATTGAATGCTATAACTATATGCAAAGTAGAATAAAGCATGAATGAATTTGAATATAACAAAAGTTTAGTTCGTGTTCTTTCGACACACCAGTATAAACAGGTGCAAAGGTTCTGAGCCAAACTTCTCGCAGGTCACGCCATGAAAAATGTTCCAGTTATTCTAACATTAAATATATTCTTGTAATCCTAACCACAGCCATCAGACTGTCAGGTAGGAATGACTAATAACCAATATAATTAAATGTTGAGGAAAGCACCCAGAGGCCCTCATGCACCATTTATAGAGCATTGCTGTCATAGAAGGGAATTCCACACAGATCAATCCATTGTAAGCCCCCTCCCTTATATCAGAAAGAAAGCTTTCACAGTTGAACCAGAGCCAGAGAAAGAGCTGTGCGACAGATTTCATACATGATGCTGCAAAGTGCTCTACTAAGTGTGAATGGCAACTGGGCGAAACAGAGCTGAGGCCACTTAATTTTAGCAATAACACAGTAAATGTACATTTTATTGTTCCTGTTGCTACTTTAAAAGCCAATTCCAAGTTAATGTGGTGTTCTGTGCTAAGCTGAACCTCCAAGCTCCATCTCTGGCTGCTGGCATCCACACCCAGCTATTTAACCCACTACTAAGCCTTACTTCCTGCTGTTGAAGCTGCTGTTATGATTGTTTGTGATAGATGAAGGCAAGATCTTTGGCAAAGCAGAGAGATTGGAAGCACCAGATGACCTTCAAAAAGATAAAGAATAGACCATGGGTTAGAGTAGAGGAAATAACGAGTCGTGCGAACATCCATTAAATAAAACTGAGATGACATAAAGTAAACAAAAGGGATATGTCAGCAACAAAGGTTCAAGCAAAAGAGATAGGCAAAGTCATAGAGTGAAGGAATTTATTTTTGAAGATGATGAGGTGCTTTAGTGAGAGAGAAATGTCTGTTGTGTCATGTGTTGCTTTACTTAAATCCTTAGCAGCTCAATTATCTGCTTCCTATGTGTAACTCAATAGTGGTGTTTGTATACAGCGAGGAAATTGCCTCTGTTTCTGTGGTAACCTCTTCTTTCAGTTAACAACGTTAAAGACGTACAGTTTTGTGATGTGCTGTTCACTCACTTGGGTGCTGTGGAGCCTCGGGGCCATGTGCCATCGTCATTCTTCTGTTCTATTACAAGAACCTGTGGGAGATGGCAAAAAAAATAAAAAAAAATAGGGCTCCATCTGCTTTGTCTAGTTTAAAGGCTCTTGAGTATGCACGGTTTTTCACTTCACTTGTCTTGACTTTTTAAATGTGTTTGATAAAGGTTGAGATGTATTTATGTGAACCTTTAAAGAATATTAATACTGCCAAAATATTTAGTTTCCTGCACAAACAGTAAATAGGACAAGCAGACAACCACGAAAGCCTTAACACGTTGTCTTCACTGTTAGCTTCACTGTCCATGGCCATTTAAATGGTTTGATCTATTTATTCGTATTAGATGTGACAATTCCCTATTGAGTTATACAGGCAAGAGCACCACCAACACACATCTAAACATCAGCAAAACAGCAAAGCAGTAAGTTGTCCCAGTACCACATGTGGTGATTGCATTTGTTTGTGGCAGACTATAAAGAACTGAGCGCAAATGAGAAAGTCATCCAGCTGATCAGGCTTTAGTTGCCTGGTGTTACTGTGATTAGTTACTGTGCCCCCTGCTGGATGTGATAACCTCTTGGCTACAGAACCAAATAAAGGTGAAAAAGAAGTTCTACTTTGTAGTCAGAGAAAAGTTAACTCTAAAAGCTCATTGACCTAGACTGCATTTTATGGAGCTAACAATTAACAGCCATCTCATAACAAACCATATTTGGTTCTCAACCTTGTATGGTCATTGAGCCTTTTCATTTTGTAGCAATGTCAGATTAAAGTGGAAAGCTTCCTACCTGTCCCTGATAGAGGCCAGCGTCCTGGATGGTGCTGTCGGGTTTGTTGAGTGGCTCAAAGGTGTTGCTCATGTACCTGTTCCACAGCCTGGTCTCCTTTTCATCGGGGATGCTGAACAGCTTCCTCATGTCCTTCTCAATCATGTCTGCAGCAAAGTGAGAATATTAATCCGCACAAAACGACATCGCCGTTATTCACAGTATATGTGTTAAAACGGAGCCAGGGCTTCACATATGCTCACTTATTTCTTTTCATTCATTGCTAGTATGCATACACTAGACACACTGGAATATACTGCGACCAGCAGTGTTTACAGACAGTTCAGAGTGACTCACACCTACCTATTGTGTCTGCTTTACTGAAGCGCCTGGTGATCACATTGTCCATGTTGCTATCTTCGCAGAGCTTGAGCTCTGTCAGGTAAACCTCCACCTTGCAGTGCTTCACAAACATACCCTGTTCCACCACCTGAAAAATAATACACCAGGGTGTTATTAACATGTACTGCCATTCACATAATTTATTGGTGAATATTGTATTTATAGAAACTAATGAGACACAACATTCTGTTTGAATCAGATCAGCTGACCACTTGGAAAAGATTACGCAACAGCAGGTAAGCAAAAAGCACAGGACCTTGCATGGTTAAAACCAAAGATAAATCTGTTACTTTGGTAAGCAGATGAAAATCTACCTTCTGCTGTGTCATAATACAAACATTAACAACAATGATCTTTTCGGCTTTCGTAGCTAGCAACATTAAGTCAACAAACAAACTAAATAGGGATTTAGTAAATTTGAAACTGTTCAAGCATAATGGATCCAGCTCGTCTAATCTTCATTATCTGTTTTCCTAAACACGTAAACTGATTTGTACCAGGTCAAATTTTTAGAGGATAACAAAGCAGAGTTCTTTTGCCCGGTGCGCCTCTAATCTAGTGTCCTGATTGAAGCAGAGTCAGAGTGAAGTGCTTAAATTAGCAGCAACTCGTGGAAACAGCTGAGGGGTCCCAGCCTATTTATTTCACCAGTGAGCCCCCTCCAACAGGCACACAGTACCAGCGACACAAATGTCTCTGAGAACTGCAGTAGTCATGCAAACACATAAGGCTCAGATTCTCCCCCACCCATTCTCAATCCCAAGTGGGTCCATCCTACCCCCCCGGTACAACACCCATGTGTTTGTAAGCTCGGAGTAAAAAGCCCAACTCATCGCCAAACACTGACAGAATGTCTCAAACCAAAGCTGAGCCAAAACCATTTACCCCACCCACCCCCCTCCTAGCTCTCGCACTCCTCTCAGAAGCTTTAAGGCTGCTTCTCTCAGTGCAAAGTCAGCCGGCATTCCTCCACTTCAAAAAACAAGAACACGCAGGAACACTCCGCAAGTGTTGGCAATCAGACATGAGGTGGTCAGCGGAAGGAAACCAAAGCTACAAGTACACTCCTCCTAATTTCTTAAGTCCTAATTACCTGTTAACACACCTCAGGGTGACAACTACACAAAAGAAACAAGGAGTTAAAAAGAAAACTAATAATGAACCTCCTTCATGTTGTGTCTCGCAGATCGCTCCATGTAGCTTTTCAGTCATCGAGAACGTTGCCTGAAAATAGAAACCCCGTGGCGACCTGATACGTCTCACAACATACATGGCAAAAGGGGAGGGTCGATGGCAGTTGGGTGGGGGGTGGAGGGGGTGAGAGAGAGAACGATAGAGATAGAGGAGGAAGAGAAATCTGTTCCAGCAACCACGAGGCCATGACTAGCAAGATTTAAAGCAGGGATTTGATACTGTATAGCCAGCTAAGTTATAGCTTTCAAAGTATCTACACCGACTTATGAAGTGAAAGCGCACATACAGCTACAGTGTGTGCAAATTCTTAACTAAAATAAATGCTTTTAGTTCAGGTCAAAAAATGGATGGAAAAAATAATGAATGGAAAGATTATTTGCTTATCAATCAGGATAAACATCTACTGTATCCATTGTGCACATCTTGACCTTTTATCAAATATCATTGCTACGAACTATTAAATCATATCAGTGAAAAGCACCTTTGATTGTGTTACATTGATCTGTTGCTTGTGTTATCGGTGAAATGAACAGTAACTTGTGTGCAAACCACATACTGTAACACAACTGTATCTTGTGTTAACAGCTAAAGCCATACCTTGCGTGCGATTGGTTCCTGACCCTTTGTCAGTCCGTACCAGCTGACAAGCTTATTCCAGCCTTCTGTGGGCACCAGGATGTAGTCGAGCTCATCAATGAGGTGCTCCTTGATGGCCAGCACGTCCCCATCTAAAGCAACAGTGGTGATGAAGGGAGAGATCACTCACTCACACTGACCCAGCACCGACTGTCTCACAACACAAAAAGGTATGCTAGAGAACTTTCTATGAAACCCACAAAAGCCTACCCTATAGATTTAGTCGACCACGTTGTTTTTGTTCCCTTTTCCTCTGATCTCTTTGTTGTTACTTTCAGAATGTTTCACTGTCCTGTGATCACTTGTATCAGATAAAGATCATACATAGATGAAACATCACATCTTACCTCTGAGAAGACCTGAATTATCAACTGGTCCTGGGTAGACATTCTGGTCACCCATCTGGTATTTGTCCCAACTGTCAAATCCCACATATTTCTTCCACTGCTTAAACCAATGACTGTCCACAAGGTACCTGTAAGTTAAAGCATACAGCCACAGTGGCATAATCGATAATTATAGAATATGTAAAAGTCAAGTCGACAAGCTTCATGGTGTGTCTTCTTCTACAAGTTAAACGGTGACAACAATACGTGAGCAGGTGAAGGCTACCTCGTTTAAAAAGCCCTAAACAAATGTGGCGTTGAGGGACTAACATCACGCAGCGTGGTAGTTGTAACTGTAGCTCTGTTTACGCTGAGTTAAGTTCAGGTTGCTGCATGTCTGGCCAGCTGGCTCCGTGATTCTGACAGGTGCTTTTTCCCCGACTCCGCCCTGCCGAAGTCGACGGACTGACTGGCAAACCACTTGGACCTTCGGCAGTCTAGCCAACTAGCCATTAGCCTGATAACCTGGTGAGCTAACGTTGTGTAGCCACACCAATATAGTGTCACAAGAATACAGCCGCGATGGTCAATTGGAATCTGCGATTATGACCTCGAGAATGCAATCGCAAAAATATTTAAGGCTATATCGTTCTTCAGTAACAAGCGACCAGCTAGCGCCAGCTGAGCCACCGCTAGCCTGTCAAGCCGAAACACATGAAGCTCACAGGCTCCTGTTCTCGGGGCTAACTGTCAACACGGCCCGTCACCTCGTCTTTCTTATCCTTCATAGCGTTGACAGCCTGCGCCGAGGCAGCCGACAGCCACGCGCCATCTTTGAAAGGGTTTCAGCTGCAGTCTTACCAAGTGTCCCCCTTTCTTAGCTGTGTTTTCAACAGTGCCGCGACCTCTCCTCTTTGGGTATCCAGATCAGCCGCTCCTCCTTCCGCCATCTTTGCTCAGACATCACCCGCTGCATGGTGGGAAAGTGTGGGGCGTCCCCGAGTCACGTGGACAGTGACGCCGCTGCTTTTACCCAATCAGCTCGCAGACAGGCGACACCCAGTGGTAAAAATGATTCTAGGAAAAAAAAGATGTAAAACAATGTGTAAGAAGACTTTTCATGTTTATTAAAGCCACGCGTCATTTATGACATATGTTCCGTTCAGGGAACAGAATTACTCCAGTCTGGGCTGTGTGTAATATAACTTTAATTTTTCTAATTGTGTCATTCGCTCTAAAATATTCTTATATTAGTAAAATTGCTCAAGACAACAATACATTTTTTATTTAAATTGTACATATTCATATAGTCACATTATGTTACATTACAAAATACAAATAGTACATTGCACAAAGCATGTTAATCCTAAAACTATACTACACTTCTACATTGTTATAATTTTATCATTCTATAGTTTACACGTATTTATTGTTTATGTAAATGTGCGTCAATACAAAAAAGAAAATCTTTTTTTAACTCATTTATGATAATACAATAAATGATACAATACAAACAGGGCTAGGTAGCCATGCCAGATACACAAGAAGACTAGTTAACATAACTGACAAATCAATAATAAATTTGTTATATTAATGATTTTGTTATAAAAATGACTATACAGCGTGAAGCTTTTCGTGCAACTTGTGCATCTGTCTCTACAATAACTGCAAATGAATCAATTTAACATGGCATTTGCATATAGTGTGCATTTTAACATCTTCATCAATATGCTGACACATATATGTCAGCTGATCTTGAATGACTTTATTTACATGATCTATAAAATGAATAGCTGAACAACATGTCAATATATTAACACATTCCAGTTAGAAAAGAGTGAAACGTTGTTGTTTTTTTTCAGAAAAAATACATGTCCCCTGTAAAACTAAATGTGATCTTGTAAGTGATTAACTATTAACTTTTTTAAATGTATACTTTTATTATTTTACTGCCAACCCTGAAATGTGCAGGCACTGCCAAGCAAGCCTATGAAGCTCTCATCTTCCAGAAGTCGAGGGAAAACATTTTTTGTGTCTTTTCCTGCATTGATCATTGGGGATGGAGAAGGGAAGCCATAGACCGAACCAAAACCCACGCTTTGCTCCTGCATACTACACATCCAGGGTATCATAAGTTGGAGTCTGCCTCAGATACAGGAAAGTAACCATTTCTACCCATGGTGGTGTCTCCCTCAGGACTGAAGATGGCCAGTAACCTCTCCTGCTCTCTTTTGGTCTTGGGCAAATCATCAGATGGAGTGATGAGCATCTGGACACGCTGTTAAAAAAACATCATATTAAACAGATTTCTTTTTGCCCTTCTCCTTTAAATCCTTTTAAGACACTACTACCCAATTATAAATAGTGACTAGAATAGATTTCCAGTTTCTTTTTACCTCTCTGAGTGTCCCCTGGGTGGTGCTGATTTTGTACACCATCCAAAGAGGAATGCAGACCATGGAAGAGAGTGCGAGCAACCAGCCAATGGCATAGCCCCACCACGGGTACACATACTCATTGTTGTATTTTAGAGGAGTGTATTTGATGAGGGAGAAGGCAAAAGTACCCTGAGGAGACGAGCACACCCATCTTTTTATTGGTGAAGAATCAGTTGTTGTCATTACTGCAAAGCCATCCCTACTTAGGTTGTTGGTACTTACAATGCAAGTGGCCGGGGTGAAGAACAACCAACAGTACTTAATGTAAGGCCCCGGGCGGTAGCCAATCATGTCCTCGATGTTGTCATAAAAACGATCAGCACCTAGAAAAACACGAACAGCTGAATGTCTGCCCATTGATAACAATTACTCCGTGGCCACTGGAAACATGCAGCATTATCACAAATGCCTTTAATGTCTGAGGACAGCTTACCATAGACCCATGCAATGCAGACAGTCTCGAAGATGGACATGAAGAGAAGACACATGCCACTGGCTGCATAGTAATCAAACAGCTGGAAGACATACATGCCCCCCTACAGAGAGAGAGAGAGAGAGAGGGAGAGAGATCATGTAGGGATGAGACTCAGTAGGTTCAAAGTAAAAAGTTTGTCATGCTTGTGCACAGACAGCTGTGGCCTATGGGAATATAAATATTGAATCATGAATTACAGATTCATTCAGGATCTTTGTGTGACCCCTACCTCCATCAGCATGATGAGGCCCATGAGGAAGGAGAAGAGGACGACGGCCAACAGGAAGAGCTCCCTACGGTTTTTGCGTCGGAACACAGCGGGGTACATGTCGACTATTGCTGTCACAAGACTCTCGACACACACAAACTGTTCAAGAGAAGAGCAAAGAGGGGGCAAAATGAAGAATGAAGTTCTTTATGTTTATCAAACTGAAATGTTTGATTTGACTAAAGACAAATTGAATTAAAGGCGTAAGTGTTTTTCTACCTGGCTATCTAGCCCGAGAAAAACAATCATGATAAAGAATAGTGCAGCCCACAGAGGAGAGAAGGGCATCATGGACACGGCCCGGGGGTACGCTATGAAGGCCAGGCCAGGACCTGAACAAACACAAGGAAGAAAGCATCAAGTGAAAAGTAACTAATTATTAGCCTAGGGATAAAAATTGATTGTTGTGTGTTCTGCTTTAGTGTCGCTTCTTTATGCAAGTCTCACCAGATTCTGCCACTGCTGAGATGGGAACATTCTGTTCATATGACATGAAACCCAGAATGGAGAATATTGCAAACCCTGCCACAAAACTGGTGCCGCTGTTAAGAAAGCAAAGTGCGAGGCAATCTCTGCAAGCAAGACGGCATTAATTACTATTAAAAAACACAGAAACCACAATGTGATTATATTTGACTGTCCACACCTTTATGTTCACAGACAGTCACAGGTGATGATGTTAACAGAATTCAGCTTCATAATGGGAATGTTTTTTGCTTAGAATTCCGTTTACTTACCTGTAGCAGTTATTGTTGTATTTGTTGTAGCTGCCCAGAGCTGTAAGTGACCCCAGACAGATGGCATAAGAGAAGAAGATCTGGGTCCCAGCATCCATCCAAACCTAATGCACAAGAAACTAAGAGGTACTGAAAGTGAACTTAAGTTAACTGAAGCCAACCCAAGGATGTCTGTTAAAACTCTCTTGTGTTCCAGTAATGACAAAGCTGCTCAGTCCTAGTAAAGCGTGTGTTTACAGTCTCAGTAGTGTCCTGGCCTAACATCTGATCCCTGTGATCCCTGCTTCTTTCATGAAGAGCAGATGGACTCAGCAGAGACGAGACTTCCCAGCAAATAACAATGGGATGTCTGCACCTTGTGTGTTCTCACCCAGGGGGAGCAAGACACCAAATCAACACCTAAAGATTCATATTTAGCTATTTAGCTTGAATTACCTAGGGGTATTGTACCTTTATGACACACAGCAGTGTATGTTTTCTTGTTTGCGTCAGATGATGGTACCTGCGGGTCAGCCAGTCGCCCCAAGTCGGGGTAAAGGTAGAACTGGATGCCGATCCCAGCCCCAGGCAGGGTGAGCCCCCTGATCAGCAGCACAGTCAGCATAACATATGGGAAGGTTGCAGTGAAGTAGACCACCTATTTAAACACAACACACACAGGGCTGTGGTAAATGAGCACACAACATACACTATAAGAACAAACGGTGCAGGAAACGTTAAAATCACCTCTGACCCACCTTTCCTGTGGATTTCACCCCCTTCCAGATGCAGAAGTAGCACATGACCCAAGCGATGAACAGACACAGTGCCAGGTCCCAGTTTAGAGACCCCATGTGGTCAATGCCGGGTGAAATCCTCAGAGCTCTTCGTCTGCAAAAGTACAGGAAAGAAATCCAAAGGTTGTTGTTATAATTATACTGGTTATAAACGGATAGGAGGAGGTTGTGTATTCTGAAAACTCACTCCCAGAACTCAATGACAGGAGAGGTGACGTTTATGTTAATTGCTGGGTTGATTGAGGTGTTTCTCCTCTGAAACTCCACACAGTTGTCTGTGGGAAAAGAAGGAAGATGTAGAAATCCTTAACAATATCGTGTCAGCAATCTTTTGTGAATTGTGAGGCACATTTACTGCACCTGTGTTCCACGTGTTGTTGCAGGAAGACCAAGCCAGGTCCCGTGAGAAGGAGAAAGACAGGTAGAAAATCCCCCAGGCCAGAACAATGATGTAGTAGAAGTTCAACAGAGTGACAATCACCTGGGTACCGTAGCCTAGACCTGCAGAAATGACATTTTAGCACGTAGCATATATGATTCCTTATATTGAATAATGTGTAGTATTTAGCCGTCAGTAAAATCAGCTCAAATATAGAAACACAGGCTACTTCTTGCACCCAAGAGAGATATTTTCCACTAATATTTTAAAGGTTAATATGAGACAATGGACCCCTGGGCACAGACATGTTTATTGCTCCTCAGTAATCCTGCATGGGAGCAAGGCCCCCTGACTGAGACTGATAATCCTGGTCCTTACGAGACTCTAGTTGAGTCTGTAGTTGTTTTCAATATTGTATTGTTGTTCTGTGTGCCTTTTGTGTTTTTGTGACAAGTTGTGTTGAGTTTGTCGTTTGTTGGTTTTGAATCTCCAGTTATTTTGAGGTTGTCTGTCGTCTTTTAGGATGTTGTTAATTTTCTGTTTGTGCTAATTTGATTGACTTGCGAGTCACAGAGTCTTGCGCTGCCTACCTTCAAACAAAGGACTGATTTTTCTCCAGCAGGTAATACCTCCCTCACTGGTGTACTGGCCCAGAGCTGTCTCCAGGAAGAAGACAGGAACACCACAAGTGAACAGGAAGATCAGGTAGGGGATGAGGAATGCACCTAGGATGTGAAACAGCAAAGAACCAAGCATGTAGCACATATTAGCAGATGTTGAGGCTCATTCTGTTTTTTTGTGGACATACCCTATGTCATTTTAAACTGAGCCGCTGTTAATCTCTGTCAGCTTTTTGGTTGACATCCCATCAGGTGATGAGGATGTTTGCTGTGCTCAGATTTCTGCGTGTTCACCGAGATAGCCCCTGTGAGCAAGGAGCAACAACAGCTGTTGACCCTGCTGAGTCCTGAACCCTGACCCTGCCACCCCATGGAAGGAGAAGGAGAAGTGTCCAATTTAGCAGCTACGCAAGCAAGTCCAAAGAGACTGAAACACGCTTCAGGGTCTGATTTGGTCCATTACAAGTTGGTGTATAGTCTACATCTGGTTTAAATGTGATCCCTGAATGCTTTTATTGTGATTTGATGTATAATTTTATGCCAGCGGTGAAAATTAACCCTTCTTGACAGAGTATCCTTTGAAACCTAAGACTGATTAACCAGCATACTTGTACAGGTTTGACATTGATTATGTTCATGTTTTCATCTCCTATCCTCCCACTCACCTCCTCCATTCTTGTAGCAGAGGTAAGGGAAGCGCCACACATTACCCAGCCCAATGATAGAACCAGCAACTGACAGGATAAACTCTAACTTGTTACTCCACTGGCCCCTCTCCTCCATCTTCTCCTCAGAGGTTGACAGCCGGTCCTTGGCTTGGCTGTTGCCATTGGGGACGCCCGCTCTGACGTCGTCCCCTACGAACCACACAGAGGAGATGGCTGCAGAATGTTGTATAAGCCATTGGTCCTTGCTGTTGCCTTCATATATCTGTATAAAATATCACTGACAGGTATTGCTTACCTGTCATTGCTGTGTTGTCTGTAGCTCTGGTTTCAAGACAGACGCCGTCTCTTGAGATTTATCTGTGAAAAGCTCAGGTTTTAGTATTTAACATGAGTTCAGTGAGGGGTGGGGGGTTGTAATGCTACACTTAGGCCAGCCTCTCCTTTCTTTCCCTACGCCTTCCCCCTTCAGAGCAAAGTACATCACATACTGTGGAGCCACAGTTAAAATAAGATGCAACATAAGTAGAATGACACTGAACCAGTTTGAGTCTGTTTCAGCTTCCTGAAATGCAGAAATGTTAGTGAATTTACTTCGACAAAACAAAACAAAATACGAGAGCTGACGTGACAAACGAGAGGTGGTATTTAAAAACTAAAAATTGTAAAATTATTGTATAAAACTAAATAATGGGTCAGGTTATAAATTGAGCACAAAGAGTGAAACCCAGTATCTGTGCATTTAGCCATGTTTACTGTAATCAACCTAATCAGTAACGTAGACTTAACTTGCACCTATCTATCAATCAATAACATACATTCCTGTTGAGCGCCTGGTGATGTGTATATATGTGCAATCTACTGGACATTTTAGGTTTTCAGTTTGACAGATCCTTAAAATGCCATGTTAAACATTGGTAGTACAAGTGTTTTTGCACTAAAGTAGAAATAAAAACTATTATAAGTAAATTAACAGGGAACAAAACCACCACAATTATTATTAACATCATTTGACTAGGAACAGTTTATTAAAGGTGAGAAAACAAAAAAGCCACAACCCATTTGTTTAATTGCTTAAAAGCTATGTACATTATAAATAATTCCACTACATTACAAACATTTGTTTTTCCTAGTCTGGAGTCCTACATATTCAGATGTTACAGTCCAAAGGGTCAGGCAGACGTTCAGGATGTCCAGTAAAACACGACTGGGAACATATTTGTTTATTTGCACTGGATACAACAGCTGGAGTAAGAGTGTGTTTGTAGTTAAGTGTACGAATGGCTTGTTATTGTAGAGAAAGGAGGAGGACCAGGAAGTAGCTGGTGGGTGTTTCTAGACCTAAAACAGCTGAGAGGGGGTTGAGGCTTGTTTGAACAATCTTTTTCGCTGGACCGACTTGTTGAAAGTAGGCCTCTTCTCCATCTCACGGATGCTTCTCCTCTTCATCTGTTGTGCTCTGTGATCCAGATGTGGCCCCTCAGTGTTACTCTTTCCCTCAGCTCCTGTACAGCCTGGACAACGGGTTTTGTGAGGTACAGTATTCAAATTTAGTCTTCCGTCTGTTTTTAGTGCTAACTGCCCTCCTGAGGCTCTTGCGACTGCTGCTGATGTGAAGCTGTTGGGTTCAGGAGAGAAGCAGAGGACGCATGGGACCACGAAGCCACGACAGAGGATGACGGCAGGCTCTGCATGCTGCTGCTGCACATCGACGTGGTCAGCACTACGATGCTCTCCTCCGCCACTGCCTCCATAGTCATCCCCCCGCTTCCTCCGGCGACCTTACAAGAGCAGTCCACGCAGATGTAGTCTTCATTTTCAGCCATTTCACACGACACACCCACACACACCTGGTGGAACCACTCATCACAGCCACCATCGCACTGCACCCAGTCCACCTGGAAAGGCACACAAAAGAAACGGGGATGATTACAGAAAATATTATTTGATATATTGAGTGTAACATGATGTCATTTTGTATATATTTCAATATGTCAATATAAGATAATTATTAAACGGTGTCACGCATTGCACTGATTACCTCTGACCTCTGTTAATTATTAACCCATAGCTGTGCATGATCTAAAGCGCTGAAAGTCACATTTACGTTTGTTCTACATGAAATGTTTCATTAGCAACAACAAATGGCAAATACATTTTAGGTCAAATCCTGACCTTATCTTTGCAGGGTCTCTGGCAGTTCTTGGCTGCACACACAGCGTTCTCATCATTGGAGTCCTCAGCTCCAGACCAGTCATACTTAGAGGGAATGTCAAGAATCTTTTTCTCTTTCCTTTTCTCCAGGCCCTCTCTGATGGCCTCTGCCTTTGCAGCAGCCTTCTCTTTCCTCTTTCTCTCTTTTTCTTCCTTGGCCAACCGTTTTGCCAGCTGCTTCATCTCTCGGTTCTTGTCGAGGTTGAGTTTGAGTTTCTTTTTCTTGAGTTTTCCACCCAAGCTGAGCTCTAGGCCAACTCTTTTCAGTTCCTTAGACTTGGCTGGCCGTATTTCGCTCAGTACTGAGCCTCCACCAGTGGTGGCAGCAGCCATGAGCATGTGGTGGTGCTCAGCTCTTTCCAACTTGCGTTTCCTTTTCTTCTCTGAATCCTTAAGCTTAATCTTCAGAGGCTTTTCCATCAGAGAGTCTTCAGGCTGAAAGAAAAAACATGCCATAACCATGAACAAAACCAACCACACAATAAACACAAACATAATCCCAATATTACGTCAACATCTGGCATTTACCATGGGCAAGCTGTGCAATCAGGTTGTGTAACAAATGACCTTCTTACCTCCATAACCTGCAGGAATCTCTCCTCGGAAGGGGGGTGCGTGGCCTGCAGAATCCTCCAGATGTGCTGGGTCTCATCTAGGGAGACCTCCAGCAGGTCTCCCAGCATCATCAGCTCCTCCAGCTGGGCCTTCGCCTGCGGGGACAGCTCAAGTACTGGCGGCTCCAAGCTGCGAGGGACCAGAGGGGTCTTTCTTGGCTGCTTTCTGGGTGTGCCTACATCTGAAATTTAAATGTTTTCAGTAAGAGATGATGACGCCCGAAGAAAATGGGAACAGACAAACAATGTGTAATGTAAACGCAATCTCACTTTGTACACAGGACTTTGAGGCTGAGGAATAGGCATGTTCGGCACAGAACGAGGGTGTAGCAGCTGGCCACATGTGACTGACCACCTCTTCTGACTTAACCGGAATCTCCTCGTCACAGAACAGGTAGGGCTTCACTTCACCTGGGTCCTGCAACAAAATGGACACACAATAAAACACACAGAGGAATTAAAGAGCAAAAAACAAAACCTGAATCACCACCAGCTCTTTCATGCCCCACATACCTTCACGTCATAACCGTAGGTCTCTCTAATGTCCTCGTCTGAGTCTGTCTCCTCATCGTCGTAGTCCACAGAAGGACGAGGTGATGTGGCTCTGCTGAAACCTGACTGCTGAAAAGTCTGGATGTGGCCCTGGAGGTGAAAATAACACACGTATACACAGTGTCTTAGATTCCTCTATGTTTTAAGAATAAAATTATTTTCCACCTAAAGTACCTGTAAGTCAGGGTTAGCAGCAGCTTTCTGAAGCTCTGCATTTATGATCTTCTCTGTCTTCTCTCTTGCAGCTTGCTCCACCATGCGCTGACTCAGCACAGACAACTTTGCCAGGGCAGAGGACAGCTCCTCAGTGGCCAGTGCTTGACGTGCTCGATCCTGGCAGGACAGGTAAGAGTACATATAACTATTTAGTATACATAAAAAACAGAATAGTAAGTCTTCGAGGCACTCTTATCAATTAAAACTATTTGCATGTACATACCTGCCAGCTCATTGCCCTCTCTGTCAAACACTGGAGAGCTTCTCCTTCTGGCAGACGCACTGGTAGTTTCTGCAGTGACACCAGCAGCGACAGGATCGTCTCCAATCTTGGCCTTCTTGACCGCTGACAAAGCGGACACAGAAATTTTGAGTCTTTGCTGTTGCTTTGCCAGCCAACACCCACTTTCTTCTGAGATCCTGTCTTAGGCAGAGGCACACATGCTCCATGGAACCAGTCCTTACAGAGCTCACACTGCAGCATTAAACCACTGGCTGTCTTCCGACACAGGCAGAACTTGACTTCCTCTATGCGGTCAGCCATGGCCATCTTAGCTAAATTGGCAGCACGGAGTGAGTGAATGGCCTCTACTTCTTTTTGCTCTTTGGCTTTGAAGGCTGCTACAACGGTGGAAGGATCTCGTGCCTCCTCAATGGTATCTTCCAGGTCGCTCAGAGTGTCCAGGTCAAAGCCTACTCTCTCCTTGTCCATGAGTTCCTTGACACGTTTCCTCTTGCTCTTGCTGTTGCCGTAAATCCCAATGTCGACACGAGGACTTAGGACCTAAAAGGAGGAGACACAGATTGTTTTTCTCCCATTCCCAGTCAAAAACGTGCTTTTTAAACCAACAACATTCTTCTGCTAGTGGCCCACCTGGAGCAGTGTATACGTAGAGTTCTTCTTCAGAAACGTGCGTGCAGTCCTCTCCCTCCAGGCTCGGGCTGCTGCAACCTGAGACTCCACCTGAGCAAGTGGATCAAGTCGGACAGGGATGGAGCGGCCCCTGGCCAACAGGCTTTCCAGTTGTTCCAGGTAGGCAAAGCTGGTGCCACAATGAATGGCCTCCACCTTGATTGTCCACTCCTTGGCCTTTTGCAGGGCCTCTCTGAGGGCCAGAATATTGGGTAGATATGCTGGGATGTTCCTAGCTTCCAGCACAATGCTCTCCAGGGTGACAATGCTGTGTCGAGGCCTAGAATTAAAGTACGTGACTTCAATTGCATGCCTCTACCTTTTCATCATTATACTTTTTAGTATGGTTGGTGTTTGTCCGTCTACACGTGTATGCGTAACCATACCTGGCCTGCAGGCAGGCACGAGCCTTATCCTCCCATCTCTCCGACACAGTGAGAATCTCTTGTAGCTCAGCCATTGCCTTCTCCACAGCGTGGTGCGGTGCCAGGCCAACCCCTGAATCTATCAGCCTCTTCATCAGCTCTAGGGTAACCCGATGGGGCTCAGCCAGAGTGACACGCACCTGGAATGTGACAACAGTGGCAGCTTATGCGAGTACATGCACTTGCAACAAACCCCACAAACCGACTGCAAGAACTTCAGGAACTCACCTCATCAAGCCAGCGGGCCTGCTGGAGCTCCTGTTTGAGTCGGGGCAGTTCAGGTAGCTCCACATCTAGTCCACTTCCCAGGTCCAACAATGCCTGCAGCTTGGAGGAATCCGGCATTTCATCCAACAGTGCTACCTGGGCACGGTCATGGAAATCTTCCACATTCTCCAGTAACTCCTGCAAAAAAGAAGAGGATTAGGAGAGAGAGAAGAAACTAAATTATAAATTATATTTAAAGTAATTGTGGGGTAAACACATGCATAATTACGTGATTACTACAGAGGGGACTAACTTTGACTTGGCGGGCCTGGCTAATGATGCAGGGCAGCCTGTAGAGTTGATCCACAAAGGCCTTGAGCTCATCTACTGTCAGTTTGGTTCGGTTACGACTGTTCTCAGAACGGAGACGACTGCTGCAGGCACATACGAAAACAGAGCAACAATTTATTTAGACCTTGGAATCTGATGGACCAACTGTATTGATGTCAAAATAGAAATAGTGATTATCTTAATTACAATTAATTATATTAAATTCTACTTTTCCACATTCACTAACCTGTGCCTCTGCTTTCGGCTGAGCAGCAGCTGGGCTACAGAGGAGCACGTCTCTGCCTCTTTGACCATTTCCCTAAGGCGACGGAACAGAGAGTTTTCAGGATACTTTCTGTCCTCTGCATCCTCCAGCAAAACCTTGAGCTCTATAAGATCTGAGACACGTAAAAGATAAAAAAAATTGTATGAGGAAAAACACAACAACTTTCATGCAACATTCCACGGTAGTAACAAATAAATGTAGAAAACCTTTCTTATTCTTTTGATCTGCTGCCAAGGCCTCAGTGACCCTCTTTGCCCATGTGTCATAGGATTGAGCTCTTGTCTTGACTCCATAAAGCATGGCTGGAAACTCCTCCAAATCATAGCGGTATCTGAAATACATCATGATAGACTTGTACTCGATAACATAGTATATACGGCACAGTGCCTGTGAAGTAGGGCGCTGCTAGCCAGTGTGCTGGGTAAATTTTTAAACTGCCAGTCAAGAGAAGAGAGACCAGTCACCGGAGACACTTGTTGCTAAGTGGACAGTCGCAGAGATCCGCTGCGTGGTGGAGACAGACCAGATGAGCGGGGTTGCAGGAGCAGGTCAGTGCAGACAGGAAACAGGTAGTCTTACATTTGTGGCACTGGCGCTCATCATCAGGCACCAATTCAAAAATCTCCTGCTCTGAGGATAGCACTCCCTGTAGGTTAGGGGCAACAATAAATTAATGCATTTTACATTTTCATGCAAACAAAGAAATGCGACACAAGATTGTTTTAGTAAGTCTTGATGAAAAAAAATTTCTTCTCACAATTTCTTCCACAGCCTGTCTGAGTTTTGTCTCTTCCTCCATCATATGTCCCAGTTCCTTGAACACGGCCGCAGCCAATTCCACATCAAGGCTCTCTGGGTCAGCAGCCATCTTACACAGCAGCTCATCATGAGAAAAGACACAGTAGCGGTGGAGTCGTCGGTAATGAGCCACACACTGACGACCCATAGGTAACTGAGGATGACCATGAGTGAAATATAAACAATCACAATACATGTAAATAAAAAATAAAACTGAGATAAAGTACATTATTAATTTCCTTACCCAGTCAGCAGTACAAAAGTTAACAGCCTCTGCAAAGTTGTAGCCCTGATTAAAGCCACTGTGATAGGCTCTAGGGAAGGTTATCACAAACTCTCCTGCACACTGATTGGTCCTGTACACCTGAGGGGAGGGAAAGATACATGTGTGGAATGAATAATGAACATATCAAATCAACAATCTCTAATCAGATTAAATGTCAACATCAGGCCCAAGATACATACAGGGACACCATGCTCCATGAGAACGTTGGGATTCATGATAGTGACCAGCTGATGGAGCAGGTCGGGCTGGGAATCAAACAGCTCTGGAGCCAATTTCTTCATTACAGCTTCCAGCTGCTCTGCTGCAGAGGCTGGCACTCCGTACCAAGTCTTCGGTTCACCCCTGCAAAACAGAGACGTCATACAAATTGAAAGATATTTAACGGATGCTCTTTTCTAGAGAGGCGGAACAGAAAAAGCACTAGAGTAAGTCCCAACCTATACCAGTTTGCACTTTAATTACACCAGCATCTATATATCAAATTCTTGTGAGTCTTTTGTAGAGTCTTACCAGTGGAGGAAGTTTATGGAGTAACTCCAGTGGTCCTCAATGTGCCAGCAGAAAGAGGAGAAACACATGCCAACATAAAGCCAGGGCACCTTCATGCCTGAGATGTCCACATTGATGTGGGTGAGGACTGACTGCTCCAGCACTGGCATGTTATTCAGGTTCCAGCCTGAGTTGGCATACTCCTGATAAGAGAGGCAAAAGTGCTTCGTTTCACTTTAGGGGGAATGTAAACCATTAGAGAATTGCTTTAAGGAAGTCTGAAGGATAAAATCGCCCACATAATGACTCAAGGACTCTTATTTTAACTGTTTTAAGCATTTGTTATATTTAAAACCCACCTCTTCATCTCCCAGCAGCCTTCTCTTCCCATCCCTCATAGGAAATCCACTGCCCACCTCCTTAGAGCTGATGTCAGCTCCGTACTCTACAATGACATCTTCCTCGATGCTGCTAACCAGGCGCCAGAACTCCTTCTCCACTAATTCTGTGGGGACCATCTGGGGAGATAAAGTGGTACTAATGAAACTCCCTTATCACTCCCTTAACACTGCAAAAAGCTGTAAGAAGCTAATTTAACTTTATACTTTAACTTAACTTTATAAGGCTATATATGAAAGACCTTACTCACATGTACAGGCATGTTGAAGTAGTCAGACTTAAACTGGTCGGCCATCTCTCCAAAGCTCTGGAGAGTGTACTCCCTCACACCCTGCTCAAAGCCAAAGGCTTCTCTTGGCTTACTGCACTCCTGTGAGGAAACATGAACAACTTTCATGTCATCTTTTACATGGGCATTTTATATATATATAAAACGATTCAATATCAACAGATAAGCAATATTATTATTAATGTTTAAGCAGGATAATATGACATGATCAATGATAATATTTTCCTTCACTAAATGCAGATTGGACAGACAGTGTTTAAGCATTACCTCAGCCACACATTTTGGGCAGCGCCAGTCACCCTTGGGCACATCCTGTAGAGGTGGGATCAGACAGAATGTGTGGTAGCTGTCGTCGCAGCCGTCACACAGCAGGAGACGGTCCTCCTCATCGCCACGGCCACACACCAAGCAGAGATAGAGGTCGATCTGGGTCATCAGTGATGCAGACCAAGCAAAGATGGTCACGTCAACAGTCAAAAATAGAGCCAACATCATCCAACAGGTAAATGCCAAAACCTATAAACAGTTACTGACAAAGTTAACTTCCAGGGTCTCTTTGCGGGGCCTCATCTTGATCGCGAAGGCCTGAGCCTTAAGGTGACGCTGCTTCTTGTTGAACCCATCGTCTTAGTAAAAAGAGAAGAGTGCAGATGAAAGATTCAGAACAGACATGTTGGGGAAAAAAAGGTAAAGGAAAAAAAAATTCTTACCAGCTGAGACAATCTCCAAGCCCACCATCTTGGGACTAGTGCTGAAGATTTGGAGGCCTTTTGGCTCCTTGTTTTCTCTCTAGAGAGACAGCAACACCAACAACAACAGCAGTAGACTGTGAAACAGTGGTCCAGCTACAGGCCAAATGTTAGACTACCTCTAGGGTAGAAACACACACAAAACTGAGCTATAAATATGCTATAAGAACAGAATGTGGTATTTAAAAGGTGTATCAGGTTATTGCATAGATTAATTTCATTAAGATTAGCTAGGGATACAATAAAACGTACACTGTAATACATAATTTATTATTTATTGTCTTTTACCAGCATGATATGACAGATGTTTGCTTACCTCAGACTTAATACGCCTGGAACGCCTCTCAGGCAGAAGCCGCTTTTTGTTTTGTGTTGAATCACACTCTCGATCTTTCTCCTTCTCCTCCTCCTCCTCTTCTTGCTCCTCTTCCTCCACTGCCTCTTCACCAACTCCCTCATCTATATCCTCCACATCATCTCCCTCATCGTACAGTCTCTGGATGCCCTGATTAGAGACAGAAGCAAAGGTGAAAGGAGATTGTTGTTGTCATTAACCATTGTGGAAAGGTTCTAGTGGTCTGCAATCAAGTAAACGTGTGTTTGTACCTATTATTTAAATTTTAGGAGAATAACTCACAGTTAATGTGGCTCCAGACTGGAAGAGCTCATAGGGGTACAGGATCTTCTCATAGTGTGAGCGCAGCAGTGAACCGGTGCCCTTGCCTGGTGGGAAACCCATTCGATTGGCCACTGTGGACCACCTTTTCTCTTTACATACCATTTCAAAGCCACCCTCTGATGACACAATCTGAAAGACACACATACCCAGTTTGGGCCTTTCTAATTAGCATGAAGGGAGAAAAACAACGTGCTGCAGTAGAATGCAAAAAAGCACCCGTAAAATGGAAAAGCTCCAGGCAATGTGTACAACACAAAAACATCTATCCACTAAAAGCTAAGCTATATATTTAAAACCAAAAACTGCATACAAAATGCTACATAAATGAATCTAGCGTTACCTTGCTGAGCTGATAGAGGTCCAGGATCTTTCTCTCGACATGAGGGAATCTAATCTTGGATCCTTGAAGCTCCCAGAACTTTGCAATCTGATCCAGAAAGTTGAGTTTAACCCGAGTGAGGGCCTGTCGTGCAGAGAGAGAGGAGAGAGCACAGAATATTTTGGGTATTAATCACACTGGACACATCAGTTAAAATCCATTTGAATGGCAGCACTTTGATACAGAAATATACTTAACACACTGATGTTTCAATATGTATAAACCCATTATATCACGTTCTCCTTCGAGCCACACCTGAGACAAACTCACCTCAAGTTCATTCAGTCTTTGCACTCGAGGTGTGAAGCGGAAGTTACGTACATCACAAGCAAAAGGAGGCTGCCAGTCCTGATAAATAAGAAAACAGAAATGTCAACTTCTGCCAAAACAACATGAAACCGAAAGCAACACACTGTAAATTGGACATCAGTGTTTGTTAAGAAATAAGCTCATTTAGTGAGTTTAAAAGTAATAACAAAAACAATAGCAGCATTCATACAATTTGACAGATACATTTGAGGTTATTTTCATATAGGCTAAGTTAGTGCATTAATGCTCCATATTCAGAAAAAGAACTACTCCATACAGAGACAGCTCCAAAATGTAATTGTAGTCCATTCAGTTGCGACATGTTCGCATATGCCATACAACAATTAGTGTACATTTGGCCTTAAGCTCTGACAGCAGCTACAGGCCTCCATGTGGCCTGATGTGGCATCTTCACAGCTAGCACGGTACAATCAGTGGGGCTGTAATTTCGCTAGCTGTCAGGAACCAACAAAACAAAGGAACTCTAAGAACAACTGTTCATTATAGCTCGCCTTGTAAAACTTGTCTGGTCGACGCCAGGAAGCAGGTGTAACACAGAATCTGCTCACATTAAGGGTAGTTGAGCACACACCAACGTAACGCTAGTATGATTTGACCTCTGTTAGGTTAATAGCAACTAGTAACGTTAATGTCGTTGCCCATTTCACAATGCACGCAGGCCCCAATCAACCCAGAGCTACATCACTGAAGTAGTAGAACAGGAAAACGCTCGCAGAGCTAAATGCGGAGTTTGAAATTATTTGCTTTTTGTTTTGTTTGTTTGATTGATTTTTTTTTTTTTACCTCTGGAGGTCGTATCTTGCAGATGCCAGTTTTCTCCGCAATGGGTCGGATCTTGTTGATAAATCCTAGCGGATCCGAGAAATCCTCCCAACTCGGCTCAAAAACCGGACATTCGGGAGGGGGGACAAACTCAGCAAACCCAGACATGTTGAAGTGGATCCAGTTAAACCGTCTTTAAAATAGTATCACTGAATAAAATCCACCGAGTAGGGTTCAACAGTCCATGATTGTTTTCAATAGTCTTCTTGAGGAACTTCCTCTGTGTCCATCATGATCTTTCAAATGTCCTGAATAAGAAACGACTTCGGTGACAGAGCATCTCGGGTGCAATGGCGAATTATAATCTGATCGGACTGTGCGTGAAGAAATACAACAGCAGATTAATGTTTTCCCACCACTCGTCCACGGCGGGCAAGGCCAGGCCGAGGAGTCTCCACCACCACCACTCCCCTACCTGGGACATAGGGTAGGGTCAGTGCGAAACGCCATCATCCATTCTCACGATCGACAGCTTTAGCGAAACTCAACTCTGCGGCGAAAACTTCGGCCGGGGCTGATCGCGCAATTTCAAAGGAACTTTGAAAACACAATGCAAAACACTCCGCCTGTTACAGTACTGAATGCGATGTTATGTTCCGCAAGCTAACGTTGCTACGTCTATGTAGCAACCTGGGCAGTGCATGACTTCTTCGCAACGACGCGTTACCGACAAACTTGTCCATGGGTTAGCTAGCTGGGAACGTCCTTTAACCAGCCAACATAATCCTCCTCGATCGCTAGTCTCCAGACTTTGCGTCCACCTTTACGAACAAGTGTAACGTGCCACCCAGCCAACCACAACAAGGAGGAGGCTAGTAGTAGCGAGCGTGCATCGCTGCCTTGTGATGACTTCCACCCCCATTCAATAAGGCATTTGAGGCAATGGCAAACTAGCATCCAGCTAATTTCTTTGGCTAAAACCAGTTTAGCTGCAACCTGCCGTTGCGCAGCTAACGTTAGCGTTGGCTAAGAAAGTAGGTTGAGCAGGGTGGCCGCCGATAGCTTCATTGGGTTATTCGGAGTCCCTTGGGAAAAAGTCAGTAATCATTTTGCTTTGTTTTTTATCGGATTCCACTCTTCTTATAAATGCTCTATCGTCGTCTCTGTGTGTTCTAGCCGTATTAGCCACCGTACTAGCCACAACTAGCAAGGTTGGATGACCTGCTATGGTGCATTCAAGAGCACTCGTAAATTAAGAACTTCTAAGTTTGTTGATTAAGCAAAAAGTTTGTTATCGAGGAGACGTTGGCGACCAACAACAATGGAACCACAAGTTTATATTTATAGTTTGTATTTTTAATATGTTTACAACGATCATATTATATGCTATCGTGACTAGACACATTTACAGTCTCAGCAATACCTTTTTGGCTATTAATTAGTCACAAAATATATTAAAATAACCAATAAAACAATGCAAATTCACAATAAAACAATGAATAATATATATTTAACAAAATGTAAAACCCATAAACAATTCTAGTAGTCATCATGAAATGGGTACTCTGGATGATCAGACCACCTGTGGAGGCAAAGAAGAAACATATTTAGTATTTTTCAGGAGCAGAACATAAAACAATGGTCACTGTCCTCACATTAGAAGCTCCACAAAACGTATATTCTTGTTCAGCCCCTCTATCGCCTTCATTTCAGCCTCGGAAAGACAGAAGTCAAATATCTGCAGAGTTCAGAACAGATCAGACAAAACACAGTTTATCTTTCATTTGAACGTGGACATTTGCGAAAGCTTGAATTATGCTATACAAACAAACCTGAAAGTTTTCTCTTATGTGATTACGGTTGAAGCTCTTCGGGATGACGACCACTCCTCTCTGAACATTGAACCTTAGGGCTATCTGAGCTGAGGTCTTGTTGTGCTTTTTAGCAATCGATACCAGCAGCTCATCCTCTAACAGTGGTGGGCACTTTAGGTTTACCCTATTTGAAGACCAACACAGCAAATTATTTTTCAGATGTATGTAAAATAATATTTTACTGTTAAAGCTCAACATACAGTGTCATTTATAAACTGATTGTGAGAAATATGAATTTCTCTCTCCTACCACAATGGATCCCTTGAGGTTCCCAAAGGGCTGTACCCCACAATTACGATGTCATGCTGCCGACAGTATTCAAGCAACTTTGGTTGTGTGAAATAGGGATGACATTCAACCTGTGTTAATATAAAATGCCTCTTTATAGTTCACAGGTCTGTGTAATGAATCTTAGTTTAGCATTACATTGTGTTTTTTGCACCCTTCTCTTCCCTCTGAATCTAAAGTTAAACATCCTCTTATCATCTCCCTGATTAGTACAGCATAGATTTGTTTTTAACATGGCTTTACCTGGTTGGACACAGGTTTGTGTTTCAGTCCTGGTTTATTAAGGATCAGCTCCAGTTGTCGTTTATTGAAATTGGATACTCCGAGAGATTTTACAAGCCCAGCATCTTTGCAGGCCTCTAAAGCCTGCCCGAGGTATAAAAAGAACACAGTAAAGATGTCCTAACTATAACAACGCGTTAATGTTTTATGACAATACAGCATGTGCTTTCAAGGTCTGGTTTGTGATTAACCACCAGCACTGTGGGTGTCTTTCTGTGTGGAATACATCGTTATTTATTTAGTTCTATGCAAAGTTGTATTGTGTAATCTGAAAATGTGATTTGTTTTGGATGAATACCAAGTGCAAGTCAGAAATTTTCACCTCCCAAGTGGCACAGAGGTCTGTCTCATGGTAAATTGTCTTTCCGTTCTCGTCTTCGGGTAAAAACGTATCTCCTGGCTTAAAAATATTTGTTATTCTTTTTTAGTCAGAGAAAATAAACCTCATTAATAATTTTTTTTTAAATATATTATTTATAAATACAATAAATATGCATACTTTGAAGGCTATGGGCATCTCCATAATATAGAGGTCAACATAATCCATCTGTAATGTCTTCAGTGTTTTCTCTAAAGCAGGTTGAACCAGTTCTGGGCTGTGGAATGTGTTCCACAACTGCATGATCAAATAGTAAAAGATTATTGTTGCAAATAATTTCATTTTGTAGCTATGGCATCTTTTGGGTACTAAGAATGAAGCAAACATTATTACAAACCTTTCCACAGTAGAAAATGTCCTCTCTCTTCACAGCTCCATCTGCATTTTTTTCCCTTATTGCTTGTCCCACCTCATGTTCATTGTAATAGAACAGAGCCCCATCAATGTGTCTGTACCCTGCCTCAATAGCCACTTTTACTGAATCATATGCAGTTCCTTTAGGGGTCTATCAAAATCAGAGTCAGCAGTGTAAAAGACCTTTATCAAATACGAATTATATTATATATTTAATTTAGATCCTTATACATATTATATATAAATATCACAAAATTGGTTATTTTACCATCTGGGGATCCCCATAGGTTCCCAGTCCTATCAAAGGTATTTTATTCCCATCATTTAAAGGTATGGAGTGGCTCTCTGCTGTCAAGTCCATGGTCCAAATGCGTATCTTTATGCGAAGCCTTTAACAGTACAAGCGCTTTGTCCTCATTTAGACTCGGGGACAGAATGTTTTGTTCAAATTAATGACAACAATGTACTTGGGTTTTGAGCAAAACTCCTCCTAGATAGGGGAGGAGTTTTAACCCTTCTTTAAATGGAAAGTTGAGCGTCAACTGTTTTGTCAAATGTTTTTTCTTTTTTAAGTTTGGCCTTATCTGGCTTCTGTAGCTTTAAAAACGCAGTTTGTATTTTTAATATGTTTACAACGATCCTATTGTATTTTGCCATTCCTAGCGTGACTAGACACATTTGCAGTCATCAAATCACATTACGTCTCAGCAATTCCTTTTTGGCTATAATATTATTAGACCAGAGCCCCATTGACGTGTCTGTACCCTGCCTCAATGGCCACTGACTATTGTCAAATGTCAAATGTTTGTTTTTTCTTAGTTTGGCCTTACCCGGCTTCTGTAGCTTTAAAACCGCAATGTTGTCTGGGTAATATGTGTGTTTTCACCAAATCATTTACAGATGGTCGCCTTTCCCTATGGACATATAAGCTTCAACATACTATGTATGTCGTGTAATTTTAATTAACGAGCGAGCGTGACCTGCTATGTTTTACACGTTTTAATTAGAATAACTACAAAGCCGTGTTTTGCTCTTTGTAGCCTTTAGCATATGTGCAATTAAAAGACAGCCCGTTGCTAATTTAGCTTCCAAAACGGTAATAAATAACGCTGCTCTGCAACGGAGGCCGTTATCGTGTATTTACTAAGCCTTATATAAAGGGCTATGACTTAAAATACATTTATAATGTATGTTATCAGTATTTACACTCCCTGTCTGGCTTGTTCAGCCAAGGAAATTGTTGGCTAACCTTTGTTTCCAATTGCAACGCTCCATTGAATGGTTGACTGTAACGTAACGATCGAAAAGCACCAAAGAAGAAAATGGATGAAAACGCCGAAAGTGTTGAAAATGACGACATTGTCATCATCGTGGAAAACGAAGCGGAAAGTTTGCCTGCCGAGGAGGAGAGGCTGAAGCAGCAAGGCACCATCGGACTGATGGACACATGTCCCATGTGTAAATTGAGTTTCCACAACAGGGAGCCCAAACTCTTGCCGTGCCTCCACTCTTTGTGCAAGAAGTGTCTTCCTGCTCCCTTCAGAAATGCAGAACCCAGGCGTGACTCCCAAGGTGAAGTCGACAACAACAAGCCACGTGAGATTATAGTGATTTCAATGATACTGAGATTCACACAATTGTGAAATGGTGATGAGATGATAACACTATAGAAAAGAGTGTATGCTCAGAAAACATCTTACTTATCTGAACTGAAATAAAACTAAATGTAAACTCATTAATTTGTAATAACAAATATCTTGCACTCCATTCAACACTACAGGTGCCCATTGCACATCTCTGCGCATTTATTATATAATACAGATTAACGTAAGTGGCTGTGAGATGACACTGAAGTAGTGGTTCTGGTCTCTTGCAGCAGTGGGTGTCATTCGATGTCCAGTGTGCAGACAAGAATGCTGGGAGATGGATGTGCTGGATAATTTCTTTGTCAAGGATTCTGCAGAGGTACCGAGTAGCACAATGGAGAAGACCAGCCAGGTTGGTCGTCTTTTACCAATAGTCTTATAACATTTATTTAATTCCCTTGGTTTACAGACAGCCCCTTTCTTCTGTGCTTCTCTTTTGCTTAGGTGTGCATGAGCTGCGAAGACAACACAGAAGCGACAGGTTATTGCGTGGAGTGTGTGGAGTTTCTATGTGTGACATGTATTGTGGCTCATCAGAGGGTCAAGTTCACCAGGGATCACACCATACGCCAGAAGGAGGAGATGTCTCCAGGTATTATACTCTCTCGTGCCTCACCTGGCCAGTGAGGGATCGACTGCACTTCAAACCTCTCTGACACCAAAAACAAAGTGCCATAAATAAAGAACAGAACTGAGTCATGCATGTGCAAAGCTAACTAACCTGATCACCAAGGCGTCGCCTATTAGGTGATGTATATTTACTTAGCTTTAATCTGCTGGAGCAAATGTGCATAAAACATGTGAGGTGTGCTTTCTTCTAGTCAAAGTGAACAAAATGTTCTGGCAAAACCTGATTCATGACAGTTGTTGTACATAGAGAAGAAAAAGCAATTGAAATCATTTAAGGTGACCCAAAGGAATATTGCATGTCTGTGTGTTCTTAAAAATTCCCTTTTCTCTATACCAGAAGCTCTAGGTATTTCAACACAGAGGCCTGTGTTTTGTAACATCCACAAACAGGAGCCACTAAAGCTGTTTTGTGAGACGTGTGACCGACTCACCTGTCGAGACTGTCAGTTACTTAAGCACAAGGATCACAAGTAGGCAGATTTTTTTTGGTTTAATGTTCACAAATTTTCCAAAATTAAAAGCAACAAAAAACTGTCCTGAATTTGTTATAAAACAAAACTTCTTTTAAATATTCTTGTGTTTAGTTACCAGTTTTTGGAAGATGCGTACAGGAACCACAGGCAGTACCTGGAGAATATGACTCAGCAGTTGCAAGAGAAAAGAAAGGCCATTGAGGATGTATCCAGCTGTATCAGCTCGGGGTAAAGTCAACGTCTGCAGATCATTCTAGATAATATATGTTTGCAACGTAATGTTTGACCAGTATTAGATGTAATTGACATATTTTTCTCACTGATTCCTCACAGACTCCATCAAGTTGAAGAAAACAGGAAGGCTGTAACTAATGAAATAAAGAAGTCCATCTGTAACTTGATCATGGAAATTAACAGGAAAGGAAAAATTCTGGTTAACCAGCTTGAGGTACAACATCTTAATTCTGCAATCAGATAGAATTTGGTAGCTCTTCAAAGGGATTATGTGACATTTCTTTCTCACAAACACGCTACTCTCAGTCCCTGACTAAGGACCATGAGTTGGCTTTGAAAAAACAGCAGGACGACGTCAACTCTTTGCGCAGGCATCTAGACCATGTTATCAGCTTTACCAAATGGGCCACAGCAAGTCACAGTGGAACAGCGCTCCTGTACTGCAAGAGACTGGTGAGTGTAAAACCTTCAAGCTGTTGAACTGTTCACACTTAGCTTACTATAACTGCAGTATTTCCATTTATTTGTGTATTGTAGATCCTCTTTCAGATCCATCAACTGATGCGATCAAGCTGTAACCCCTCCATCGTCCCCCAGAGTTCGGTTCGCTTCCAGAGTCGCTCTGGATTCTGGGCCACAAATGTAGACCTTGGTAAAAAGTTCCACAATTTAAAGTTTAAATTATGAATCAAGCAACAATAAATGCTTCCTATTAATTTGCTGAGTGTGTAGGGTCTGTGAATACCTGAGTACTCGGACAAGCATGTTGTTAACATCATATGTGTTGTTTTCACTAGGTTCTTTGGTAGTTGAAAGAAGTCCTGCTCGACCCCCCATTCCAAACCACCAAGCAGCTCCCAGAGCAGATGCACCTACGGGAGGTCTGTCCGTCACAGCTCAGCAGCGACAGAGCACACTGGCGCAGCTCCAGATGCAGGTACGATTTTCAAGCCCAGACGTTTTTCCATCTTGATAACTACCGCAACTGATCATGTAATTTTTGCATAGTCCCGTAGTACATATGAAACTCTCTCAGCATTGATTTTAAAGCATCTTCCAGCAGTGATTAAACAGTTTAACTACCCCCCTGTCCAAGGTTGACAAGCTTTCCCAACAGCCCCACAGACAGCCTTATTCCAACTGGTCCTGGTACCAAAATCCCAGACTCCCTGGACCCCCTGGCCCCCCACCCCCAACCAGACCCATGCACGGAGGGTCCTCCCCCTCCCAGGGTCCGTTTAGCTTGCCACAGCCCGGACGTAGGTATGGGAGCTCCAATTCAAATCCTAGAAGCCCTACATCGGCGCCGTCTCTGCTTCACAACACAGGATTCCCAGCTACTCAGGTTAGTGGATGGCTGTATGCAGATTAGAACTTAATGTTCCTTATGCTGGATGTGCTGCTTATTACACAGGAAGTGCAATAAGACTCCAGCTTGCTGTTTTTTTTATTTAAATCTATTTCTTAACGCATCTCAATTTTTTTCCATGTCTAGTCTCTGAGAGATCTGATCCATAGCTCCAGTTTTCCTCCTAAACCCATGGATGTGTTGCAGGGACCGTCTCGTTACCCACATCCTCTGTCTGCCGGAGCAGCTACACAGACATCACCCCATCAGGCAAGAGAGAAGAGATGTAGAATAGACTAAACAATTTTTGACCGACATAAACTAGATTACACAGAGAGAAAGTACTGTTCAGGCTTGTGATGATACATTGTTTTCTACAGCGTGGCCTACAGGAACTGAAGAGGACTGAAGCTGGGGGAACCTTGCCTTCCATCACTATTTCTATCCCCAAGCCCAACTATGCTCTAAGTGTAGTCCCAGCAACAGTAGAAAAAACAAGCACAGTCAATCACATAACAGGTTAGAATCCACAGTGATATTGAACCCACCTCGAAAAATAGGTATTGTCATGATTTCTCAATATTCTACTTTTTTTTTCGTTATGTTTTCCAAAGTTCAAGGAAGACAAAAGTCTCCTGTGACCAAACCATCTTCTTCAGACAGAGGCACAGGGTAAGAAAAGATGATAAATTTAAGGGCAGATATGTCTTTTTACCACTGTAATGGTCACAGTCTTTTCTTCTTCTCTGTCTGACAATGTGTCCTGTTAAGGGCAACTTCCTGGAAGCATACTTCTGAGCTGGCACCCGCCCCTTCAGCCAAAAGACGAAGACGATTGTCCCCAGGGCCCATCATCGTCATTAAGGACGAACCAGAGGATGAGGATGAAGTTCGATTTGTAAGTGAATTACTCGTATAAAATCAGGCACAATATGTCGTGACGATGAGCAAAGCATGTACTGTAAATATATATTAAGAGTCTAAATATAGACCCACTACTGGAGTGTATGGACATTTCTTTCACTACAGCAAACCTAGTGTTTAGACACATATTAAATTTTGTTTTAATTTTAGTCATGACTTGGTGCAGCGATGCAGCAATGAGGGTTTAGTGCCCACTGTCTTGGTTTTGTTTTTTCTCTAAGAGTCGTTATATATTGTTGCTTGCATTGTTACATTACATACATTTCCTACAGGTGCAGTCAAGTATGGGATCTAGCCTGCCAGACAGCAGCACCGGGACTCAGACGAAATCCCGACAGCAACCGAAGGTGTCCATTAACATCCCAAATCCCACATCAGAGGCCAAAGCTACATCCAAAGAGCAGCATCTTCAGCCTGCAGCACAAAAGCAGCCAGAGAAGGGAGCAGAACCTGAGGAAGATCCCAACGAGGACTGGTGCGCTGTCTGTCAGAACGGAGGGGAGCTGCTCTGTTGTGACAAATGTCCTAAAGTGTTCCATCTGTCCTGCCACATCCCCACGTTGAACGAGTCCCCCAGGTGAGAGACAGATGGACTCTTAATGAATGTGTCATGTGGGACATTAAGCATAAATGCAACATATAGCGATGGACACAGTGCATTTTTGGTCTTAGTTAGCTTTCTGTGTCATTGTCGTTCCTCAGCGGCGAGTGGTTCTGTTCCTTCTGCCGAGACCTTGACTCTCCTGAGATGGAGTATGACGGCAACAGTAAAAATGACCCCATCTCTGAGAGCTTCCCACCCACTGATAGACGGGTATGCTCACTCCTCAAACAGTTTCAACCTTTCCCTATTAAACTTCTTCTTTATGTAATATGGTCATAGTCTTTCTTTAACTTCTCTTTTACGTATTTATACAGAGATGTGAGAGGCTGCTATTGCGTCTCTTCTGTAATGACTTCAGTACTGACTTCCAGCATCCAGCTTCTCCATCGGTAAGATAAAAGTAATCTATATTTTTTGGTACATTTTTAAAATATAGGAAATATTATGCCTCATTCCCGTTTATGATGGAGAGAATTTTATTACATGCAAGAGATTTTTATTACATAAGGCACAAATATCCGAATAAACTGATGGGGAAAAAGAGGATGTACCACAAACTATGGTTAAAAAATATTGTTTGTAATTGGTTGTTAATTTTTAATTTATATTCTTTGGATAAATTACACATTTTTATATTTAAGGAAATGTAAATGTAACTGTTTATCTGATATAGGAGACAAAAAGGTACAAAGAGCTGATCAAGACTCCAATGGATTTATCAGTAGTAAAGAGGAAGCTGGAATCAAAGTCAAAAGATGGTGAATATTACTCTAGTCCAGAGGGATTTGTCGCAGACGTCAGGCTCATATTTATCAACTGTGCAAAGTACTACAAGGTAATGATAATAATTAATTTTTGCTATACAAAAACCAACTCATTTCAATTGTTTGTTTGATGGCACATACTTAATTTAAAATTTTTAACAATAATTTCAATGTTACTTACTAACCAGGCAACCTCAGAAATTGGGAGTGCTGGCTTGTACCTGGAAGACTACTTTGAAGAGCAGCTGAAGCTTGTTTACCCAGACAGGGTCTTCTGTGGAGGAAGGGAAGAACAGATGATTCCTCCCTTAGAGGATGAGATAGACGAAGAGGAAGAAGAGATGATGGCGGATGGGATGGCTCCCACCGAGGACAATAAATCACAAAACCATGCAGAGAAAGGAATCCCCCCTGTAGAAGAAGATTTGGTTCCTCCAGAAGAGGCGTCGCCTCCTATGGAGGAAGAGGGGCCAGAATCGGAAGAGAAGCCCGAACCAGCAAAGATGGGGATGGATACGGTTGAACAAGAGACAGACAAAAAAGTAGCACCTTCAGCAGTAGGAGCAACTCCTGCAGAAAATGTAAAACAAGATGCAAAAACACCTGAGAAAGAAGCAAAAGGCTCCCCTGCTTGCTTAAGTGAAACAAACACTGAAGTCGCCACTTGCTCCCCGAAAAAGGAAAACCCTACGCTTCCTTTAGACAAGCCTGCAGATCCCCCTGAATCCAAGGAGAAAGAAACCTTGGCAGACACAGCCAAAGAACAGGGTTAGGTGGATTACAGCAGAGAGAAACTGTATACAAGTTGGATGATTTCAGTCTTCCACACAACCGGCCCCACTGGGAACATACATTTGCTGCAGATGGACAAGTTTTGTACTATGTTACACAGAATAAAAAAGGTACTGCGAATATAAACAGACTTATTTAGTTGCAGTTGTGCTGTAGATGCACATGAGTCAAAAAAAAGTTACCTTGCATATCAGCTGTATGTAATAATGCTCAATGCTGCAACCAGAAAAGAGCATTTGGATTAGTATTGCATGCAAGATGTCTTAAGATGTATAATAATGTCTCCATTTCTGTGCTCATAGGGCTTAGCTTACTTATTAGCTATTGGGTTATGAACAAATGTTGTTTTATTATAATAGTATTGTTTTTTAGTGTACTAGTGTGTTAATACTACATGGCATCAAATGCTAATTTCCATAGTTTTGCTGCAATGAAGTAAATCTCTTGGGAAAACCTTGCATTTTGAAAAATGTGCGACTTGGCCGTTTGTGAACAATAATAAATTGCCACTATTGTGGTTTATTTTCTCTTCTGCTCGTTAGAGTCCTCTTGACCCCCAAAATCCTGTTAATGCTTTCTCATGTAACACTTTGTTGTTTCTATATGGAATTATTGTGATTTTATCAATTAGTGATGACATGATCATCACTGTATTACAGTATCAACCTCTGACAACACTGTGTTCTTGAATTTAGGTCCTTAACCTTCTGGTTATCATCATCATTATGTTTGTACCCTCGTGTAAATGTGTAGAATAAGAAAGGCTGTGCCCCAAAACCAACAAACAAACAAAAAGCAAAGAGTAAAGTTTTGACAGACGTTCTAATTTATTTAACAATCATTTATGCCCGTCAACTCTGTTGGGCTTATTGGCACTTTATTAATAACAGGATATGTAAATGAATCTCTAAATAATGTTAGCTTATAAAACACCTGCATTTACAATATTTGTAATAAACAGGTTACGTGTGGTCTCTTGTCGTTTTGTTTTGTTTTGTTTACTTAGCTTGTAAATACTTTATTGATATGGAATTACAGCAGTGTTTGTTGTAATGTATCAATGCATCAAATTGTATGTGTTAAATTAAACGTGCCTCTTAATTGAAATCCTGAGGCGTGCTCCGTACTTCTCCTGCCGCTTGCCGTAGGAATTTGTAAACACGGAAGTGACGTCATTCCACTCTGCGCTGTCTTAACGTGTGCTAAAGGCGATTTTGCTCAGTTTTCACTGTTAGCGACACTGTTGCGTCTTAATACGTAGGTTTTACACAGTCTTCAGCATCTCTGTGATAAACGAAACATTATAGATGTGTTCTATGCAAGGCGGGGCATGTTGGCTAGTATTCGTTAGCGTTGTTACTTTCTAAAGGGAATGGCATATAAAAAAGAGAAAACATTTCAGTTTGTTATTGTGGGAGGTGGCATCGCTGGTGTGACATGTGTTGAGCAGGTGATTATGAACTGATACATTTGTTTTGCATCTGCTGTGCGTAATAATCCATGTGCAGAAACACCACATATGTCTTATAACAGCTCATCATAACCCTTGAGCTCTATTCACAGCTGTGTTCGCAGATCCCGTCTGCCGACGTGGCTCTGATTACTGCAAGTCCCCACATCAAGACTGTGACCAACTATAAACAGGTGATAATGTTTCTGTATCATAAGTGACGCTAATAACAGGTTTTTGCTTATGGTGCACTTGACATTCTCCTTTAACAATCACTGCCTTGTCAAGTTGTTTTAAATAAGTGGCAGGCACTGAATCTATGTTTGTATGTTGTCTTTTTGTGAAGGTGTCGAGGACGCTGGAGGAGTTCGATGTTGAGGAGCGGCCATCCAGTGTTCTGGAGGAGAAGCTTCCCAACCTCACTGTCATCCACTCTGCTGTCAAATCACTTCACACACAGGCACATGTAAGCAGCTGCGTTGTATTCGGTAGTAAGGAGTATTAGTTTGCAAAAGTCCCTTTGTATTTTATACTGTGATGTGTTCATAAAGAATAATTTGATGTTTCTGTTAAGGAAATATAATCTACTGTGTTCTGTCTCCGCCTTGTGGACACAGCTACGCGAATGCGTGTTAAAACAGTGCCTGCTCAAAATGACTCCCAAAATAGAAGAAATAAATGTTCGACAAACTTTACGAGATGTGCCTTTGCTTCTCAGACTGTAGAAACTGCAGACGGTCGGGTTTTTGGTTATGAGAAGCTGTGTATCTGTAGTGGAGGCAGACCCAAACTTCTCACCCAAGACAACCCATATGTGCTGGGGATACGAGACACAGACAGTGCCAAGGTACAACCCACATACACAGACGTTCATCGCTTTAGGCCTTTCCATGAGATTCCTTTGAAATCATATTGTGAGATTTGGGCCAATCAAAACATTCATACAAATTTGACTCCTTTTGTCATCAGAAGTGTTAAAACAGCTTATATGTATGCATATGAGACTTCTCGTATTTGTATTTCAGGTGTTTCAAAAGCAGTTATCAAAAGCAAAGAGAATCGTTATTGTTGGAAACGGAGGGATTGCCTTGGAATTAGTGTGAGTCAAGTTGAGATAAAAGAGTCAGACATGCATTTCAGTCACAAGTCATAAGATCTTAGGGTAGTGTAACATTGTTTTTTATTAAATAATTCATTCAGTTTTAATGAATATGCACTATTTAGGTATGAGGTGGAAGGTTGTGAAGTGGTCTGGGCTGTGAAGGACAAGGCAATAGGAAACAACTTTTTTGATGCAGGAGCAGCACAATTCCTCATCCCATCGCTAGAATCTGACAAATCAGAGAGGGCTGCTCCCTGTAAGAGGCCTCACTACACCACAGAGGAACCAGCAGCTGGAACATCTCAAACCTTTACTGCAGGTCTTTCTTTTTTTTTACTTGACCCAGGGAGGGATTTATCTTCTTTCTTTTAATGCAAACATGGGTAATGTGTGTTTGTGTGTTTCTATTCGCAGATAGACATTTACAAGGGTGTGGATCTGTTGCAACAGAACCTGGCAGTGCCCTCGGCCCAGACTGGCATGAAGGAATAGTTCTCAAAGGAGCAGAGCAGGTAGAATAGTGTGCACAGCATCATTCCTTTAAGAAAGCAGGTCAGCTTCTCTGTGGGAAAACAACTGTAAATTCATCGTATCGGTTTTGACATGTTGTTATGATACCGTGCACCATATTCCTGCTCTCCTGAGTCTTCTCTCTCTGCTGGTACTTGCTCAGGTGTCCCGCAGAGTTTCTGTGGAATACCAATGTGAGGTTGAAAAGATCTTCACCTCTGAGGAGCTGCTCAATTCCCCACAGCAAACACTCAGACCTGAGAATGGTGAGAACTAGATTTGCTTCTCAGACTCATTCGCTAACTCTTGTTGTTTTTATCTCCTTTTTAATTCCTGAACTTTTCTTCCCTCTCAGTAGGAACCTGGCCAGTTTACATCCAGCTGACCAACGGGAAGACATTTGGCTGTGATTTCATTGTCAGCGCAACTGGTGTTGTGCCAAATACTGAGCCATTTCTCCATGGCAACAATGTAAGTGGCCAAGTAGACATGCTCCCACAGCCAATTATGGGTAAAACTGCTGGGTAATACTTTGAAATCTCCTGATGAGAAAGTAGTGGTGCAAAAAGAATCTCTGTCTGTCTCTGTGAAGTGAAGGCTGAGACTTCATTACTGATTACCAGTAACTAAGTGTCTGGGTTAGGAGGCATTTCTACAAATTACGGAGGGCTGTGTTATTTCTCACCGACAGTGTGGGAGGCAGTTTAACCTGCTTACTGAAAGTCTAGTGCCATTTACAAAAAAAGTCTTCTACAATTGCAGTTGACATAAGGAAAATGCAGTTTTCTGTGCTGATGACTTTCTCACTAAACGTTTGTGACAATTATTCATCAAACAAAAATACTCTTTGCAGTCCGTGAGCAACTTTGTGAGCAAACTATTGCCACATCAAAGCTAATTAGATAGATGGAAACAAAACATCACATGACGTAATACACTTTGTCATTCATTGAATGTACTTGTCATGTTTGGAATGTTTTATGGAGTTGAGGAAATGTGCTCTCGGCAACTCTGTGGCAGTGGAAAGTTACTGTATGCAGTGCAGGTTTTTTATAATTGTTTCAGTCTGTCATGTAGAAATTGTAATCACAAGTTGACTGTACGTGTTCAGTTTGCAATAGCTGCCGATGCTGGCTTGCAAGTTGACGACCACATGATGACGTCAGAGCAAGACATCTATGCTGCAGGAGACGTGTGCACTGCATGCTGGGAGCTCAGCCCACTGTGGCAGCAGGTTAACTGATGAACAATTATTTCACTTTCCACTGACTTTGCATGTTGAAGTGCAGTTCAAATGACAACACCGTGTTGCCTTCAGGGACAAGAACAATATAGCAAACTGTACAGTTTGTCTTCAGAATAAATGGGACCACTGAACGAAAGTTAAAGGTGTGTCTGTGTGTATTATGCACAGATGCGTTTGTGGACGCAGGCCCGTCAGATGGGCTGGTACGCAGGCCGCTGCATGGCTGCACGTGTCCTGTCAGAAACAATAGAACTGGACTTCTGCTTCGAGCTTTTCTCTCATATCACTAAATTCTTCAACTACAAGGTGAGTGTTATTTTACTGCAAGGCAGGGGAACATCTAAGTACTATCTAAAGATTAACCAGTGTTAATCATCTACTACACATATTAAAACTGTTTTCCATTACTTTCAAGATCATTCCACAGAGCTACTCGGTGTGTCACAACTTTCTTCTCTCTTTGGGTCAATCCACAGGTTGTCCTGCTGGGAAAGTTTAATGCGCAGGGCCTGGGGCTGGACCATGAGCTGTTGGTTCGCTGCACCAAAGGCCAGGAGTACATCAAGGTGATGCCAAGGACAGCTGGAGTGGATAGCTGCTCTCGTGTGCTAATTGATCTTGTGTTATTTGGTTGACTCATTTCCCTTGCACTGTCGAAACCCAAATGAATGACAAATATGTTTCCACACACGTAATGTACTGTGATGTCCATGTAACCAGTTTTTCTAGTTGTTAATGGTTCTTTGCTGTCATGGCTTTTTGTTCCAGGTTGTTCTCAGTGGAGGTAAGATGGTGGGAGCTGTGCTGATCGGGGAAACAGACCTGGAGGAGACGTTTGAGAACCTGATCCTCAACCAGATGGATCTGACACCATATGGAGAGGAGTTGCTCAACCCTGACGTTGACATAGAGGACTACTTTGATTGACTACCGGGGAACACATCAGTCAGCGTTGAGCACAGCAAACAAAAAAAGTCTTGCAAAGTAGAGGACATTAATGAAGAAGTCATGCTTCATTAGGCCCAAGTTAATGAGTGTGAGATTTATTGTTGCCAAATAAGAGAGGTTAGCTTGGTTCTTATTAATTCCTCTTGTAAATCAAACTGGATTCTTCTACTTTGAAATTAAAAAGTCGTGTCCACTCAAGGATTATCTTTGTGACGCTCAAGGTTTTTCATTAGTTGTTGCATGAGCGCAAACAGCTGTAGGCATGAGACAATGTTTCTGTCATAGATTGCCATAATAACCTACTGTTTTCATAGGCAGGCATAGTAACATGTACTGTGATACTTACTATAAGAGAATAACTTGTTGCTATCTTGTTTTAGTGATCTCTGATCAAATTTCAAACTAAACAACCACTATGGCTCCTCCTGTGCCTCAGTGAGGATTATAACAATAGACATTATCAAGATGGAATAAAATGGCATATTGTTCTTGAGCTGTATATGGCTGCTTCACCTTTAAAGGAAAGAAAATCATTACATCTCAAATGGAAAACAATTGTCTCCCCAAAAGGAGTTTAATGACTATAAGAAGGTAGCCACAAATTTCCATTTCTGGCTTCTCTGGGTGTAGGTACTGTCTTATAAATATATTTATTTTCCTTGGGACTGTTAATTTCCACCTGTTCAACTCTCACCGGTGTGCCTGGAGGGTGGGGCGTTGTTTACCAGGCTAAGTCAACACTGGCCAGATTTGCACATGCATCAAGGTAAAATTCCAATCCCTGCTGAATATGGAGACTACTAGAATAGAGGGCAGGACAAATGGCGCCATGGGATCACATGAACACTTGTATAACTTGTAACCAAGCAACAAGTGAGATCTGGCATGGACGAGGATCAGTGTTTATAGGCCTACACCCTTGCTTGAGTGGTTTACCCTGTATTTTCATACATCTTTGTTATATGGCGTACCTTTAGCTCTAATTCTTAGTTAGAAGAGGATGCAACCACAGTGACAGCATTGATTTGCAAATGATTTTCACGACAAAAAAGAAACCAAAACTCAGTTTAGTAGTCTGCTGATAGAGACACAGCATTTACATCTTTGAATCTGTTATAGATCCCTGTGTTTTTAATGCGTGAGTTAGTAGCGATAAACGCCTGTGATCTACAGATCCCATGTTGTTCTTCGAACACAGTTAAAATGGATTAACCTTCTCTATGTCAGACAACACTGACATTTGAAACGCTCAGACTTGACACAAAGCTTATTTCATTCAAGCGGATTACGGATGTGACGTCAGCGCATAGTGAGCTATGACTGCAATACGATGCGCGTTTGTGGACACTCACCAAGGAGCGCCGCCTTGGTTACGATTGAGAATTCAAACTTCATAACCTTTGTTTGTTCGTTTGAATTTGTACTCGTCGTACATTCGTACTTGTATATGTAATTGTATTTGTAGCGACGACTCTTTCAATAAACATTGTTTATCCCATGTATTTATTAAGTAAACCCTGTTTTACTAGTTAAGCTCCGCCGACGGCGTGCGCTAATACGTGAACATGCGCTTCCAGTGAGTCATGCGACTAACCAGCATGCACCGGGACACCTCTTTTTTTCTCATGTGGGTGGGATTTTTTAAGAGGCGTTGCCGAGATCAGCGAGAACCCAAGATTATATACGCAGCCGCTAGTCGCGTTTTAATACATTGCGCATTTTGCCACTGCGTGCACGACCGCAACTGTCAGAGTGTAACATAACTTGAAACATTAAATATTCAACCATGGCCAACTACATTCACGTACCCGACGAGGCGCCCGCTGTGCCCAAAATAGACGTGACCGTTGACGAGCACGATTACAGAGCCGATGCGCTGAAGCTGATCAAGGAGCTGAGACCCAACTGGAAGCCGTCCGAGGTCAAAATGAAGGTGCCGTTAATTATTCTCATGTTCATTTTATTCTTGCTTATTGCGCAGTTAGCCGGACGCTTTCTTAATTGGGGGGGTTAAACCGGGAAAGCCAATATCAGCTAGCAAGGTGTGTCCGTGTAACCGCTAGCTGGTTAGTTACAAATTATCCGGCTACTTTTTTTTTTTTTTTTATTTCCTTTCCGACGCTAATGTCACGCGAACCTGACGTTTTGCTAGCACAATGACACCGCACACACTTGAAGCGTCCTTTTGAAATGACTGTTAACACAACCTCACACGGTAAACCGAACATTGCTCCCCTGGCAATTTTTTACAGCTATAACCAGACATAAATGTTCCTTTATGGTTATAGTTAATGTGCTGTTTTTTGGCATATGCGTCAGCCGAGGCTGTGCGCAGACAGCGGGCGTCTGGCCTCGACGGTGGCGCATCTTGCTAACATAGAGTCTCCGGCTCGTCTGCGTCAATGCAGCGATGCTATACATCGGCAACGTGTTACGTAAGGGGAAGCCTTGGCTGTTACGTGCGGTACGAAACTCGCCTGGGGCCGCTTGTTCTCTCCATGTCATCCCAAAGCACAGTCACGCTGCGCCACGAAGACTATGTGGGATTTGTGATATAGTAGGGAAGGAGTTATGTGCGGGTTGGACATTAGTGTGACTCTTTTTCTGTTTCAGTATATTTGTGGGTAAAGCACAGATGTCCCAGAGTGTGATTAATGTGTATTTGCATCATCCTTTTGCATACGTGCCTTGATCTGATCATGTGAATATCGTGCTTAAGCTGCCCGAGTCAAACTAGGCTTGTTTGACAATAATGCAAACCTTAAAACATACATTATGCACTGTCAATACCACAGCAATTATACAGTGGTATCTCACAAAAGAGTAAGACTCAGACATTATGCAGCTCTCACGTTACAGCCCAGGCCAATACTGAATTGTTGTCTTTTCCACGAACAGACCGGGGGTGTGGCTGAACTTTATATGCATGGTGTGGATTGAAGCTGGAGTCACAAGCTTCCCCACTGTTGCCTATATTCATCAATGCGAGCAAAGTGGGAACTCAGCGGATGCCAGTCATGGCTTGCCAAGGCAAAATAAAATTCCTCACGGTCTTGAAATTGCTAGTTTCACAGTCAACATTTAGGTCGGGAATGTTGGTGCACGTCATCCAAAAGGCCATTCATGGTCCACAGTAGACATGGTTCATAGAAAAATAAATTCAGACACACCCAAATATTTCCAACGTTAGCTTCATACATAAATTGCGTTATTCTGGATTGTGGCTCTGTTGTTTAATTACAAGTGTCGCGTGAGAAATGGCGATTCCACCCTTATTTACCTGTTGTCCACGTCTTCCTTTGTCTACAGTTTTTTACAGATGGAATAACCAATAAGCTACTGGGCTGTTATGTGGGCGCAGTCATGCAGGATGTGGTTCTGGTCCGTATTTATGGCAACAAAACGGAGCTGTTGGTCGATCGGGAAAATGAGGTGAAGAGCTTCAGAGTACTGCACGAGCACAGATGTGCCCCACGCCTATACTGTACCTTCAACAACGGCCTGTGTTATGAATTTCTGCAAGGAACTGCCCTGGAACCTAAACACATTCGCAGCCCATCAGCTTTCAGGTAAAAAAAACAAGCATGATGCTTTCCTAAAGTCACTCTGATCCAGTCATTTAGTCTTGTTAGTGTGGTTAATACATGTATTTGTGTAATTTATGTGTCTATTTTCCCCTTTTTGAGTAAATAGTTTGGCCTGGTTTCATGTTGCTACCTACTGCCCTAATCTCCCTTCTTTCATTTTTTTATCCCTTCAACCTTGCAGGCTCATTGCCAGGCAACTAGCTAAGTACCATGCCATCCATGCCCATAATGGCTGGGTGCCCAAGTCTGACCTGTGGCTAAAGATGGGCAAGTACTTTGCTCTCATCCCCAAGTACTTCGAGGACCCAGAGCAGAACACTAGGTAAGGACACATTAGAGACTAGTGTTTAATTGAGATCTAACAATATTGTTTTGAAGCTGCCAAAATGTTTTTGTTCTCAGTTACCTCCACGTGGCACCATGACAACATTTTCTCTTATCAATGAGTTGCGAAAGATTAGAACATAGTCATAAAGTGCAGTGTCACAACACACAGGAAGAGTATTATCAGTTATACATGTCTCACATGATGAGGAAGTACATCGAGTAAAGTCTTTTGTGTGATCAGTTGTGACATCACTTTAAAATTATGACAGGTGAAAATATTCCATTAAGTCTGAGAAACTACGAGGTTTTCCTAAATATAAAGCAAACCTAGTCTTTTTATATTGAAAATGTACATAAACTGTACATAACGTAACGTATACAGAAACTGCGTGACAGACAGTTTTGCGCATCTCGAAGTGTTGATTATTTACAAATTGTGTTGGCCGGAAGAACAACCTTTATAGGTATTGGTGCCTGAAAAGAAAAACAAACATTGACTTTTACAGTTTGTTGAGATCAATGGCAGCCACCTCTTATAGTAATACTGGTATTGTAAGAAATGCTGATCAACAGAACACTGCAACACCCACAGTATCTCTAGGTTTTTAAATGTTATGTCAAAAACCAATGGTTGGAGAGCAGCATCTTGCTCTTTTTTATTTTCTCCTTTACATGAATTGTCTGTAAAGTGCTGGCATTTAAATTATGCGTTGTAGTTTCACTTGTCATGTCAGATTTTATCTTTGTCACCTCTCACTTTCAGGGTCCTCATACCTACTTTACTTCTGTGTATTTTGCCATTAATATTCAAATCACCCACCTCTTCTGAATAAGCTCATCCCTATTTGAATGTGCCGTCACCAGGTTAAGCACGGAGGTGCCCAGCCCACAGTGCCTCCGAGAAGAGCTGGTGTGGCTCCAGCAGAGCTTGTCTGTGCTGGGCTCGCCCGTAGTCCTCTGCCATAATGACCTGCTATGCAAAAATATCATCTACAACGAGCAGGCGGGTGAGTATAAACTGCACAAGTGTAGTCATGGACATTACTGAATGGTTGATTGTGTTGCTGTGTGATTTGCATAGGTTCCTACAATAAGGTAGGATTGCATTACGTGCTCTTCCTCCGAGCTAGTCCAGTGCCTTTCTCATTGTTTGCAGTGGGCTGCAGGCATAGAGCTAGAACGGTCAGATATGACAGATGATAAGATGTAGGCTGCAATCCTTATTTGCGATAAGCCAAATGCGTCAGCCATGAAGTAATATATTGGGACTACATTATGTTTTCCCTTTAAAAACTACCCAAACTTTGTATTTTGGTGAGTATAAACCTGCATTAAAACAATCCATCAGGATTAGTTTTAAGTATTACCAGTGAAATATGAATTATTATGCTTTTGTCTGACCTGTCATTCTAGTTCTTTGCCAAAAACGTAAGCCACAACCCACAGTTATCAGCCTGAACAAACAGTGCCGTTACATCTTACCACTTATCGAGTCGCAGTTTTGTTGACGACACATGTTTGGTGCTTTAGCAATATTGCACTTTTTTCATGATATATGAATGCAAAGCAGCATAACTTCATGTCCTCCACATGTCTTAATCAGCGAAGTATTATCTTTTTGCGAAATAATAGCAGGATTAATGGATGTAGGAGGATGAGTAAGGAAAAACAAGATGACACAGGATTTTCATGTGTGTGGGGTGGGGATGTTTAAGGGAGCGTCTAAGAGTTTTCAGCCCCCTCGTCGCAGACGAGGGGCGAGGCCCTTCTCACAGGTCCTTGTGTCTAGCCTTTCTCCCCTAGGAATGACGGCTGTGGCTGCCGTACGCCGCCCTGCCCTGGGGAGGCAATGGAGAGAGACAAACCGCACGCACAGTCGGCTCTGAGGGCCCTCACGTAGTCCTCTCAGGCTAATCGGGATGAATTCATGGCAGCAGTAGGAGCCACGTACCTACCTATCACTCTCCAATGCTACTCCACTGCCTCTAGTTGTTTCTGACATGTTACCGCTAGGCAATTTAAGATTCTGGTTATTACACAACTGTTTCTTATGGAGCAGCAAAATGCGTAAAATATATAGCTATTGCTCTACACTTTCCACTCATAGCAGTCATTTTGATGTTGGGGAGATCATTAAATATAAAAAGGAAGATCCTGTGATATTCTGTATTTTTTGAGTCGTCAACAAATCCCCAGAATGTGTTGCCTGTGTTGCCCCCAATGCAATGACAAGTCACAAATGCATGTGTATTGATATGCAGATAAACTCTGAATGCACATAGACTTTAATAAATACAAATTTCACTCCTGTTTGTGCAACATTGTGCTTAATTAAAAGTGCAGTGCCGTACTGTAATAGAAATCAACAAGCTTTACATAGTTTTTACTTTTTTTTAATAAGCAGACTTCAATCAGCCTGGGAAACTGTGAGTCCTATTAATGATTTGTTTGTTTTTCATCTTTTCATGGGATTTGTTGACATTAATAATATTGAATATCATCAGCCTGTATTTTCTAAGCAGAAACATTATTCTGCAAATATGCAGGGGACAAGCTTTGAGATCACAGGTAAGGAGTGTCCAAGTACATAGAGAGCTGTAGAACCTAATGGATCGCGTGCAGCGTTTTATGCAAGCGCTTAATAATGTAGCTGTTTAGGAAGGATTATTACTACTCCCAAAGGCATGTGGAAACACCAATTGTGAATGAAATACATTTCTGAGAAAGGCAGAGCAAATAGTCATGAAAGAATAAGTTTATTGTGCCGTAGAACATGTCTGTGCATCTTGGCAGAAATATGTAAAGTTCAAAGTAACCTAAAAGACATTTTTGTTTGGAAGTAATAATAATAATAAGGTCACAGTTTTCCTCATCCCAATATCTCTAGTACAGGAGTCCCTAAACCTGGTCCCCAAGGCCCACTGCTCCTCCCCAGAAACCGCTATATATTCCTCCACTCTTGGCCCAAACAAGTAGGCCTGGGTTTGTAAACATATGCTTTAGTGTACTTGCATAAAGAAAGCCCTAACATTGGATACGCAACCAGAAGTGGCACCACAATACTCTCCAGGGGCTTAGTTCCATTTCTGACAATGTCCACTCAGTGCTGTCCTTTCGGTCTTTTGTTGTTTGGTCGTTTTTTTGGTGAACTGAAAAGAGAGTAAGCCTGAAACGAAACTGAGCAGATACCACGCTGCTTCCTGTTGCCCTTTTTTTCAGCTGTAGTTGCTGAGTGGAAACTACTCGTCTGCCAAGCACAACAGCAGAAAAACCACCACTTCCTGTATTGATAAAAACCATAAGCAGAAATGGTGGCAGTAATCACTGAGATACAGTTACGAGTAGTATCTCAGCAAGTTTCTTCTGTTTCTCTACTTCATTCACATGCTGATGTAGTTTACCGGACCACCTCGCTTTACTCAAATAGTTTCAACGAAAAACCTTTATATATTTGACGTTTGGTACCAAGGACCACGCGATCTACAGCTCAGGGGCAGGACGCCTCTCAAAGATTCTCTCATCTGCAGAAGCGGCAGAGGAGTCACGCTGTAGGAGTCGTTGTAGACCAATGGGGAGGCAGCATTAAAGGGGAGTGTGGTTGCACGCTGTAGGGGGAGGAAAAACAAATGGAATGGAAGTTTGGCAGCGAGCCTGATGTTTCGGCTCGTGGGAGCAAGAGTGGATAAAAGACATTTGTGGCAGTGAGAGAGTGAGCATGTGTGAAAGATGTGTTTGCCCCAACCTTTTCATCTGCTGCACAGGGGGGCTATAGCCACTGACCGGAGGTGTTCAGTTGTGTCCCGCTAGGACCTACACGCCGGCTGGTAACCCACCTCAACGTGTCTTTTTAGTCCAGTTTGTCTTTTTCTTTTTTCTTTTCTTTTTTTTTTTTTTTAGTCCAGCACCACCTCAAAACCTAATTGTACATGTGTAGGTTAAATAGATAAAACCAACCCAAAATAAATAACAAAATTTTAGTTAAATGTATTTTACATTTTCTGTTAAGTTTCTGTAACTACTGGGCTTTTAGAAGTAAGGGTTTGTATTTTGAGATCAACTTCTTCATTCATCTTCATTATTAGTACAGACCTCCCCTATTTTCAGTGTCTTTTAAAAGGGGGCACACAGCAGCACATCCTTTGACATTCCCTCTCACATTTGACCTAATTTCAAGAGACCGTTATTATCATTTGAGGTTGATGTTATTTTCATCAGTACTTAATAGATGCAGTTGTTGAGACTGTATTTAACTTCCTGTAAAAGTGCTGCACTAAACCAGAAGAGAGAGGGAACGTTATAAACCGCCTTGCTGTACATTTATTTTGGCAGCTTCTTCTTTTCTGCAGACCCCAATAAGGTCTCTTTGTGCTTTACTGTCTTCCTCCCTTTGTCTCTCTGCTTTCTTTTCCTTTTCCCTCTTTTCCGCACATCTCTTCAAAACAAAACTGTGACTTGGCCATTTTCCGTCCTTGTGTGCATGTATCCAATAAAAACATTCCCTGAAAAGCCAGCTGCACTCCTGTTTCCCTCAGATTTTTGCATGTGGTCCTGGCTTTACGTTTGATTGTGCTAATGTATCCATGCCCTCCTAAAAGGACAGTTACTGTTACTCATCATGTTAGCTGTTACTTTATATTCCCGTGGAAAGTTCACAACAGACATACACCTGAAGGTTTCTAGTACTTTCCAGTACTCCTGGATCTTAATGTCAAGAACCTTCCTGGGGGTAAAAGTCAGTGACAGATTTGTAATTTACTTTCCCACAGCTTGGCAAAATTCCTGACTAGATCAAGCAGCTGAGGTTAATGATGCATCAGATATGTGACTCATGTGTGCAGTGGGTTTTTAAAAAAGCTTACAACATAAAACCAGCAACGTGTAGGGTATCCTGATAGTTCATGGATCCATGGAAAGTAGCGCCACCCTTTTTTGGAGCTAGTTAAACATTCTGGTTCTCTTCTACCCCAGGAACTAAAGTCCATTTAATAGATGTATGCTTTGATTTTGGCCTATATTTCCCTCTCATGTACTAAATAGAAACATATGCTGACCTTGGTTTCTGTAAGACCTACCAGCATAATTGTTTTGGAGGAAGTCAGTAGCCATTTTTAGAGTAATATTATTCGTCTAAATGTGTTTCTTGTATTTCATTTTTTTCTGTGCTGAAGTCTTTCTCTACAGTCTACTTCCCTCAAAATGCAAACTCTTACTCCTTGCCCCAAACAATGAGCTGTTTAGGGAGCTAGCTAGCCTGCCAGTCAAGAGAGACAGTTGAAAAGCCTTGACATTCTAAGTTATCAGAGGGAAACGCAACATAATCATTTTATGTCTCCTGTCTGTGTCGCTGTCTAAAATGTGCTGCTTTTCTTTCCAGGGAATGTAAAGTTCATTGACTACGAATATGCTGGGTACAATTACCAAGCCTACGACATTGGGAACCACTTCAATGAGTTTGCTGGTAAGTGTTTCTTCCTAAACGTGCTGTATATGTGTGTATGAGGTGCTCTGAAATATTGAGTGTAAAACTTTTTAATGTCTTCCAGGTCTGAATGAGGTGGATTATAGTTACTACCCAGAGCGGGGCTTTCAGCTGCAGTGGCTGCGCTCCTACCTGGAAGCCTACAAAGAGCACAAAGGCCAGGGCAGCGACGTGACTGACAGGGAGGTGGAGATTCTGTATGTCCAAGTCAACCAGTTTGCCCTGGTAAGTTGATACAGCAAGAGAAGGAGATTTTCTCCTCCTAAGCATGTCTTGCTTCGCGTTGAGGGTAGTGAAGGATGATAAGAAATAGTTGGCAAAACAATGTTTTTATCTGACCTGGACATAATCGCTTTTTCAATAACAATCCCAGTGAAACCGCTCAAGATGAGCAGCTGCAGAGGACCACAGGCGGCACATGCTTTGACTTTATTTTCCAGCCCTGCTGACCAGTGTTTAGACAGCACATGTGAATGATAGTTCAATGTTGCTGCGTACTGGGTGGTGTGGGCTAAAACCTGCACAACCTGCTCTGAATATAATACACGGCAGCTTGTCGTGTGCCCTGTGATGCAGCTCTAGTAATTGATTGTAAAAAGCATGTGTTGCGCTTTGTCAAGGAAAAAGGGGGCTGTGGACAGACGTGTTGACGCCGTAGATGTAGCGCAGGGTTCATACATGCTCAAATGAACCGTGTCAGGGAATTAGAAGCAGCATTTCAGACAGTGAGTATGTGCTAATCCTTTTTGTCTCCCTCTTGCCCTCTCTTTGCCCAGGCGTCTCATTTCTTCTGGGGTCTCTGGGCTCTGATTCAGGCCAAGTTCTCCACCATCGACTTTGACTTCTTGGGGTAAATACAGCAGAAAGCACACGTTATCAATTTTACTTTGCCTAGCACAGCAACTATTATTCATATATTTAAGAACACAATGTTAAATCTCCAGATTGATATAATTTGTCAGCTCAAAGTACAGTTTTTGTTTTTCGCTCGCGTCCTTCTCGCTAACATGTCACATTTTTATCTTATCACTGACTTTGCCCTTCTCTGTGTTCTCATTCTCAGATATGCAGTGCTGCGCTTCAACCAGTACTTTAAGATGAAACTGGAGGTGACTGCGCTGAGCTTACCAAAATAAAAGCCCCACCCTCCCCATTCTCTTTTCCTCCTGCTATTCCTCCCCCTTCAGCCTGCCCTGCACCTCACATGACGACTGCAGGGCACCGTCTAGGGGATAATGTAGTGAAGAGCCAGGCTGAGAGTCTGTCCTGTTCAGTGCCTAGAGGTCTCCTCTAATGTCCTTAACTCTAAATAGGCTAAATGGATCACAATCATCTGCAGTCACACCATTGTTAACCAGGAGGTAGCTCAAATTTATTGTGTAGGTGTGTGGTGAAACCTGATATAATGTGAAACCTGCAAATCTAAATTTATTACTGTAATTTCAATCATTCTAATATCAACAGGATATTAATGTGATATCAACTTATTGTATTTTTGTCAGCAGTGTTACAGACTTTATTCACTGCGACATAGACTGTAAGCCATGCTGCACTAGGTAAGACCAAACCATTATGTTGTTTGCTCCATATCAAGGAAAGTTTAGCAATCATCTTCAATAGTACAAAACACTGATGATCAGTCCTGATTAGCCCAGGGCTGCGTTGTTTATTTATTTATGAACCGGTTTTCATTCAGAAATATTTCACATTGCTGACTGTAGGACGGGGGCTTTGTAGGTATTTACATTCAGCACCAAATGTTGAAATGAATGACTGTAGAAAAGTGTGGAATCTTTGAGAAAAAGTGAAGTGGGTCAAGTTACACACATCTGGATCTATAAAAAAAAACATATAATGAGGGTCAGCTGTCAGTGGGACCTGAGGAACGGCGACGCCATCTGTTGGTAGTAAACAGTGGCTGCTGGTGAAAGCTTTTCTTGATATTCACATTGGACCTTGGAGTAAAGTTAGTATTTTCCCAAAGAGCTTTAGGAAGCCCTTGTACAAAGTAAAACAGGTTAATCGACAGCAAGCCTACACTAAAGTGCTGACATCTGTTTTCTGTGTGTACATAATGCATCCTTTTTCAATGTAGCACAAAGAGAACCATTTAATAGACTTAATCTTTTCCGTTTTTATACGTATCTGAAGATCAGTGTTTAGGCTGAAGTCTTCAACAGATGCCTCCTCTTGCAGTAACATGGCTTGTGGGAGAAATTAACATATTCTGCAAAGAATGTAAAAATAATCTTTTGTCTCCTGGGAAATGTAAACAGGAATGCTACAGAAATGCGTGAATGAAACAAGTTTTGTTTACGCCAACATAAATTTAAGAACAATGGTACTCATTCACCAATTTCAAAAAAAAAAGTGTGAAGACACGTGTAACTCATAGTCACACGTTGATAAATCCCATCATCCTCCTAAGATGAAAACACATTCTAGTTGTTTCTATTCAGCACAGAGTAAAGCCTCACCAGTGCCTATAAAAGTCTGCAGGGCTCACTCAGAAACTGTAAGGGAAGGAATTATTAGTGGATATAAAATAACACATCTACATCAGATTAAAAATATCTGATCACAAATCTGGAAGAAAAAAAAACAATCTTTTGGAGAACAGGCTTGCCAGAGTTATGTGAGCTGGGTTTACGTGTGTCAGGACACTGCGCGGTGGCTGAGGGGGAGTGTTAGTCTCCTAGTAGTCGATTTCCAAAGCCTATAATGCTTTGTACAATAATAGAAATAAATTAACATTTTATTAATGATGAAAACTCGTGCTATATAAATCCTTATAGATTTATAGAACTGACAAAAATACAGTAGCCTTTTATTTGCACAAATGTGTCATGTTGTCATAGGTGGGCATAGATGAAGTTCTTAACTTCCCCATCCCAAATAAGCCAATATTAGAACCTTCCTATAAACTGTGCAAGTGAGTTTTAAAAAGCAGTTTCTTCTTAAGACTCGTCTGTGAATAAGGCCCATTGTTTACCCAGGTGCCACCTGATGTAAGACACTTTGTGGAGAGACTGGACAGTCCATTCACGAAACACTCCCTGCACGTACTAACCAAGGGGTCATTTGCAGTCTTTTGTTTGTTTTTTATTTTTATTTAATATGTGAACATTTTTTGTAAAATTGTACCTGATGCGAAACGGTTCTGTTACCAGTTGAGTTGTGTCGGAGGAACGTCTTACGGGTCTGTGGAACATTCATTTCTGTGGGATGTTAGTAAACAAATGTGACAATATCTTTGCTTTCTCATAAATGTGAATGAATGCACATAGATGTTATTGATTTAGTTTTTTGTTTTCTAAAAATTTGCATTAATATGTACTTAGGGTAAGAGATGAAAGTTAAAAAAACTGCATTTTTATTACTGTAAACATGCTTTAAAACAATAAAGTGTATTTACCCTAATGTGTCTTATTTTTATGGTTTGTCTCTAACAACAGACTTTTTGCTCTTTGTCAGTTTAATCATTTCAGATTTAAGAGTTAAGAATTTTCTTTATTACCTTTTATGCCAATGTTGGTAAGATGTTTTCATCAAACAAACAAAATGAATAAGCCAACATTATAACTCACACACTGAGATCGTTCCTCCTTCTGTCCAGTAACATGACATCATTGTGCTGCATGTGATCTTTTTTCTCCTGTAGCTGTGCTTCCTCCTCTATAGGATTCGTCAGACGCAGCTGTGGGCCTCTGGTGTTCAGTTGTTGGCCCAACCTGTTCTCTGTTGCTGCCTGCTGCTGTTACACTTTTGCATCTTGTATCCCATCACCTCAACCGGTCGACAGCAGACAGTCATCCACACTGAGCCTGGTTCTGCTGGAGGTTTCTTCTATAAAAAGGTATTTTTCTGTCCTCACTGTTACTATTAAAATTTTTACAAAAATATTTATTATTTAAATGAAAATGTATTGAATATTTTTTTCCGTTAGGTATTAAACCTTCTCTTGTAACGTGAGATAAATTGGCTATTACTATACAAATAAAACTGGATTGAATTGAATTGAACAACGTGCTGTTACAAAAGGTGGCCACAAGATGGCACCACAATACCAGGACAGGAAGCGCACAGTTTAAGCTTGGTGGAAAGCTCACCACAGGGTAGAGAAATAATCCAATTCAGCGTTTATTATTTGTGACAATGCTTATTAAAATAGATTTCTATATTTAAAATAAAGGAACCTCATTAATATGCCTTGTGCTTAACCCATTAATTCAAAGCTTATAAGAAAATCCAGAATCCAGAATTTAGAAAAGATCACACAGAAAAAAGGCTTTGCAAAATTTAAATTTAGTTTTAACGTCTGATTTAAAAAAAAACACAAAAAACAAGCCTAAATTTAAAACACGACTGCGCTGAAGTTGAGCTCGACCCAACCAAAGAACGTTTGTCAAAGTGGAACAGCGTTGGCTCGCCTGTTTGCTTCTCACACTGGGCTTACAGTGGGCATTTCAGGGGTTAAATTAGAAAGCTATTCATGCTTCACACCCCAATACCAAACAAGTAATTTCTTACCACTGAGTGGAAGCAAATCGGGCCTGCCTTTCGTCTCCCTAATGTGAGCACTGTCTTATACATTCCAACAATTACGACAGTGCATTATCCAACTCGCTGAGTATAATTCAATTAACTCCCTCCCCCCGGCTTCATCCACCCGGATAATACACACATTAATTAACAACAGAATCCAATATCGTCTGTTCTGCGCCTCCACTTATTTTCATTTCCCATAAAAAGGTCAAAGCAGCCACTTCCAAATGAAGACAATTGCTGTAAGTGTGTAGTAATGGATTTCACTGGTACTGTGCGTGTGTGCGTGACTGAGAGCGGTGTAGTAAACCTGTTGGTCGTCAGAGGCGCAGGCCAGAGGAGAAGCGCTGACACAGCAGCCATGTGCATCCATCACAGGCGTTATTATCCTGCTGAAGACGTAGGACGTTCTCCCCGTGGAGAGGACGCTGAGCATTTTAGGAGAGCAAAGCTACTGTGCTGCTGTCGTTTCTCTGCAAGCACAACAAACTTTTTTTTTAGTTGGATTGAGATTTCTTTCAGCTCTTCGAGTAACGGTGCACGGATATACAAGCCAGCGGGCCCCTAAAGCCGAAGTAGCCTTGCCACGAAGTTTAACTGCATCTTCATAGGCGGATAGCTACACAGCAGCTTGTGCGCACCGACCCTGCAGCACCCTCAGCAGCTTTCCCTCTGCTCCGACGTCTTCATCAAGCTGAACATAGCTGGAGGCTGGAAAGACGACGGACATAGAAATGTGTCAAATGAGGCTCACTGAGGACGGCGCCATGTTCAGTAGATAAAATAAGAACATAGATTCACTCATTCATGTGCTGTAGATTAATTAACCGGCTGAACAATGTGCGATTTTACTGGCTTCCATCCACGACACTGGAACTAACATTACATTTGCACCCAGGCAGCCTCCCACTATCTAAATATTACTTAAACTCACATTTGCATCAGAAACGCAAGGAAAACACACACACACACACACACACACACACACGTATTGTGCTGAAATCACACAGAGCAAAACCAAAACAATAGCAGTGTGCGTGTGCGTGTTTGCTTTGGGGTGAGGGGGGGGAGTCAGGGCCGTCTCATTCATCCCCATTCAACGCAGCAACCTAATTACCAGAAGAGATGGAAACAGTAATCAGCAGCGAGTCTCACCTCGTTAATCACAAAGGGCTCCTTCGCTGTATTTATACCTGATTAATGGCTTGCTTAAGCACGGCAAGATATTTATGTTGCTGTTAATTGCGTGCAGCTTGTATCGCTCGCTCCCACTTGCTCGCGCCCCTTGTCGACTGACAGACGATACACACACACACACACAGTCGCACACATCCCCACTACACCTATCTCATCTCATTACAGAGTGCTACTTACAGTTTGTCTCATACCTGGTTTGTTTCTTTGTCTTAATTAGCCCATTGGCCTGGATCCCTTGCGTTTCTTTGATGAGGAGGGGAAACCTTTGTTTTCAGAGTTTATAAGAAATTCTGTGTGTTTTGAGATATTTGCTACTGCCATATGAATGAGTGGTTGTCTGTCTCTGTGTGTGGCCCTGTACTGGACCTGTGTCGAGGGGACACCTCTTAGCCATTGACCCCTGTGACCCTTCTGGAAGCTATGCCTCGAGCTGCAAAGCATCAGTGTGTAAAATGGGACAAAAGAAGCAGGGACTTTAAGACTGGGAAAGTACAGCTCGATCCACAGAACAGGATTCAGTTCCTCTTGTAGAAACTTGGGCAAAGTTTATTTTGAGGATGTTCCTGTGCTGGGAACCACCGTTAATTCCCTGAGAAGACAGACAGCACATCTGCATCTGGCCACGCTTGTGTCACGTCAACTGTGGGTGCAAACGGGGCCGATGCTAACCTCAGAGCTCTGATGCCCAGGCTTCACCTTGAGGGAATCTAATCCCCACTTCTAACCACAACTTCTCAGTGAAGGCTCTGCAACGTGATGGAGGGTAAATGAAAGGTTTGGGAAACTGGTGTGGAGTGACTGTAACCTCTCTGTCTTGTCCCACCTCTGTTTGACAAAGTGTGACAGGTGGAAAAGCTCCGCGAATGACTCGCATGGAAGCCCCAGTAAGACGGATCCATTAATCGGCGAGCCTGTGATGGGAGTGCTGTGTATTTCCCCTCCTTTTCGTTTTCCAACATTCCAGCACAGCTTTGCCAAGCTCATTCGCTCGTCGAGATGGGGAATGGGGGGCATAACGGGAGAGGATCAAAGAGCTAAACGAGGGGCTAAAGATACTGAAGCAGATTAACAGCGCTTCCCACAATGCCGCCAGCTGCTCGTAGCCACGCTGGGCCTAAAGATATTGTTTCAGATTAGCGGCGGCGCTACAATGCCCAGGCAGCTGCCGTCTGCTGCCCATAATACAATAGGAGAGGGAGGATCAGCGTGCACACTGAAAAACATGTGTTATCATCACAAAGGGATTGTCAGCTTCAAACGCCTTACATCCCTCTGCCATCCCTCAGGATCAAACAGGCTGTTGGCTGGCAGTTATCACAGAGCTCTCTTCCAGTCTAGTCACATCCCTATTCTCCACTCTTCATTCTACTTCTACCTCTCTCTCTCTCTTAGCAGGGCCTAATCTCAGTCACTGTTATCCTCCAAGCCATCATCGTTCCTAATGTGCTCTTGACATCGCTGACGGACAAATAATCAAGACAATCCTTCTTTTGTCTGGAGTTCGTCTCCGTCTCCGTCTCTTTCTCTCGCGTTCAAAACTGATCAACAACACAGGATCTCATTGTGGCGCTTTTGATAGATCTCAAAGCGTTGCATTGTTCGGCTGGATTCTCTGACAACCTCAGAGCCATACTCAGCATCATAAAGAGAGAAATGTCTGAAACAGATATGGGGGGTGTTTTGTTCCTTATTGTTAGGGGTAAACTCTCTAAATCAATCCGCTGCATCCTAAACAGACTGGAGCTGTGAATGCGTTTGCTGATATGAATGTGTTACATTATGAGGCAACAATTACAACAGTTCGAAGAGAATAGGCCTCGCATATAAAAAATCAGATTCCTTTACATGGGAGATGCTTTTCCTGTCTCTGTTCCTCTCACGCAGATCCTTTTTGCATTTTCATCACCACCTAACTTGGTGGTTTATCTTCATTTGCTTGCAGTCTATTTGTTTTAGCACCGTTTTACTACACTTGTAACTCTCACTGTTATGCAGACGCGCATATTACAAGCTCTGGACTTTGAGGAAAGCGCCGGAGCATTTATAGCAGAGCGATTTGTCACGGATGCTGATGTGAATGAAGAACCAAGTGTTCCTCTATGTAGACAAACACATATTGCATTAACAATATGCAATATCACATTTAGGCTATGCACGTTATTTCCCTTATGGATTTTAAGTTGCTTACCGTGTATTAAATTTAAATAATCACACTGCACCAGAGAAAACATTAAGCAGGTTGAATACATGTACATCTGTGGTATAAGAGTAATGTGGTAATATTTTCTCACTTTCTGTCTAGTGTTTATCTGTTAACTGTCCCAGAATTCTTTCTAAAAACAATTATAATGAACGTCGAAGTCAGGAAACATTTGACAAGGGAAATATAATAAAGTTTTGAAAATAACGATTTAAAGGCACAAAATTTGGTCATGAGAAGTTCGTGTTAATTTGCAATTTGGAAAACGTGTTAACTTCATGAAATCTACATTGAAATAAAGAAAAGAAAAGAAAAGAAAAAAAAGATGAAATGAAGGTGTTTGCTTCACCAACACTCTTCTACTCATTGTTGAAACTGATCCTCTATTAGAAGTTTTGGCTGAAACACTGATGATTTGATTTCTTTGCCAGATCGCATAATGCCTATCATTCACGGGAGGTACGATGCTGGAATCGGACGTGATGCTTCATCTGGTGGAGTTAATCGTCGACTTGGAAGAGAAGAGAGCGGGTACCTCTCCGAGACTGTGAGTACGAGTCCGTGGAGTCGCCTCAGCCTCCGTTTGTCCAGTAGATGCCAGCAGTGAACCATTTAAAACGCCGCCACGTCTCTCCCCCTCTAATTCGAGGGTGCCGAGCAGCTAACTGCTTTGGAGTTGGAGATGGTACAGATGGCTGGCCTAAACGCAACACTTATCCAGACATTTCACTGTTCGCAGAATGATATCAAAGTCAACTCAAAATGGAGGCTGTGCCATCAACTTGAAACAAATTCTAACACTTCCAACAAAATTGTATTGTGAGTAAAGTCACCGCAGATTTGGTCAGCGTTCAGCACAGATGTCCCCCCTGTGTGTGTTTGCGTTAAATAAAAACTAGTGCTCACATCCTCTTAAAAATTCAGCTGTGGATTCTCGGGGATAAATGCTCACAATTATAATGTTTTAATCCAGATTGGATTCAGACACATTTATTTATTTCAAAGCGTGAGAGTTTAAATCATGTTTAAAGCGAGAAACACAGTGCCGGAACAAAAACAAATGCCCTAAATTATGTGAAATATGGGAGCAATAGCATCATCTACTTGGTTTTGTCTTGCGCCGACTGTTTATTAACACTGATATGTCTGCGCAGGGATTTGAAAATATCCTCTCTTGTTAGTCGTCTGCTCTTTGTCCTCATCTTGACACGGATTGCAGTCACACAAGCTCCAACTGGAGTTGTCAAATTTCCCACATGGGCTGGCAGACCTGCTGTCGTTTTGATGTTACAGTGCAAATGTCACATTGAATTAAAACGTGGGAATAAAGGAGACACATTTATCCCTAATGATTGTCTCCGTCGTGTGCTGAGAGTGATGTGAGGGGAGAAAATATATCCTTGTAAAGGTGATATCACATTTATTGAACTAGTTACCAAAGCTCCTTTTATTTTTACCCTGCTACAGCCTGGTTCCCTCTTTTGTCACTATCTGTTTCTGCTCTGCTTTTGACTTGAATCCATTAGTTTTCATCACTTTCTCGCTGCATGTAGTTTTGGGGATTAAATAGCTGTGAAAACACTCACAGTACCTGCTGCTCACTCTCATTCACTTGATCACAAAGCATGTTTGCTTACTCTGAGTGTGTGTATCTGTGTGTGAGGTCATCAGTGTGTGTGTGTGTGTGTGACCACAGTTTGAACTTCAACAATAGGTTATCTGTGGCTATTTCAGGAGGGCGGGGCCCCGGAGACCTGGCCTCCCTGAGTGATTGGCTGGCTCGCTTACAGCACAGAGGCAGCCAATCACCCTCCCAAGTAAACTTTACAGGGTGCTGCCTGCTGGATTTTTTTTCCTGCGTCCAATTAAATGTGGAATGCAGAGCCCTCGAAGGCCATTTTGTAGTGTGTTGTGTTTGCATGTGTGTGTGTTTGTTTGTCCCTGTAACCTCCTCCTCTTTCATTTTCACACGCTGGGGTCTTTCAGCAGAGACAAGACAACCTCCTGAGCAGGTGAGATGGGACCCTGAAACCTGCCCGGTTATGTCTCCAAACCGCCGTCCGTGTCCATTTGATTCCATCTGTTTGGTGTCGTGACCTCAATAGGAAACGAGGAGGCAGCAAACACAAGTTCTCACAAACTTGAAATCCTCTTAGTCAGAGAGGAATAACACTTCCTGTAAGTGTGTGTGTGTGTGAGTCATGAAAGACTCCTGGCTCCTTGTTTACTGTTTGTCAGAGGTGTCTTTTGTTTGGATGTGATTAGCGACGGCCTTTTCCTCATCAGAGCACACGCTGGAGAAGATGCGGCCTGCTTTAAAGGGGCCCATTCGGACACAACTCTATTGTTGTGTGCGGCGAGCGGAAGAAAAAGATGTCACCGACTGCTCTGGCGTTCGGTTTTCTAGGAGAACTCGTGCAACGTGCAAACAGAGAAGAAGACAAAAACACAAATATTAGCACCCAGACTCAAATATGAAAAGGGAGGTGGAAATAAAAGAGAATTTGAACTTAATGAACATGCATTAGTGGCATAGAAGTGCTTTCATCAGACTCCTTTTCAAATGTGTTTTCACATCCCCTCAGATGCAGCATCACAGCACCAGTGAATCTGACAGAGAGGAGAGAAAGTCTTTATTTAGACTCAAATGGGTCTCATCTGAAATAATGAATATGTCCTTGAGAAAAACAAAGAGCCCCACAAAACGGACTCCTCTTCTACAGAGGCAACGGAGATGGCAGATAATTGTTTTCAAGTCTGGCACTGCTCTGTAAATGAGTTTGTTCTGTTCTGCGGGCGGCTAACTGTGTCTTTCCTTCCTTTCATTTTTCTCTCCTTTTCACACACGCGTTTTTGATTTTCTTCTCTTTGCCTTTGTTTTCTTGTTATCTGGCCTCCATATTTACCCTCTCCTTGGCTCGCTCTGTGCCCTTTCTTTCACTTTCTTTCTTTACTCCGCTTCTGTTCTGTCAGTTCCACATTCTTTTACATTTCGCTTTACTCGTTGTTCCCTTTCTCTGTGTCGTTTGTTCACTGGGCGCCAACAGCATTGGAATTCTCCATTTCATGAAGTCACGTGCTGTCCACAGCTCACCACAGTTCACCTTGACTTCAGCAGCTCACTCCATTCTCCCCGTTAATGCTCCCATGTTAATGCTCTACAACAATTACAAATCGACAGTTATTTGCCGCAGCTCAGCCTGTGGGTGTGATGCGGGAAGGAGTGATGAAGAGAGGACGATACTGTCTGTATTACGGCTTTTACAGATAAAATAGATGCCACAACTGAGGACTCATTCGGTCCAGATGATGTCAATCAAAACTAAAGCCTGTGCAACTACAGTCTCCATATGATATCACTAAGTAAAAAAAGGTGAAGGAAGAAAATGCCAAAGGGAATAGAATAGTTCAAAGGTTAAGGCTGACAATCAGCGCAGAGAGTCAGGTTGGGCTCATCCACATATATAACCTCCTGGCGATATTGTCTGTGATTGGCCAGCTAATGTCAAAAAACCTTAACTAATCCCTTTACTTCAGCATTAAAAAATGTTGTACTTCCTTATTTTGCTCCTTCCCTCCTCACACGCTTTGCTGTTTTCTATTCCCAGGGTTCCACTCTAAGGAGCCCGCTGTCCCTTGAGAACCCTACTTAGGCCCCTCTTGCTGGGTAATAATAGCTTTCCAACGTTGCCTATTTAGACTGCAAGTTTCCATTAAATCTCACTGTGTCATTACAGTTCATATTCTTAATTATGCAGCAAATGTCCCCAAGGAAATATCATGGAGGCCACTACTCCACAATCTGTCCATATGGCACTTAATTAAAAGTTTTCTTAAGAATAAATTGCATTCAATTCAATTAAAACTGTAATGTCATACCAAAATAATGGGCATAGCCTCCTACAACGAGCAGCTCAGAACACACACAAAAAAATCTTTTCTGTTTTTTTTTTTTTTTTTTTTTTTTGCAATGTTTGCAATGGGAAAAGTGCATATCTGCCTTCCAAAAAAGCCCCCTAGTAGAAAATATGCAAAAAGCAAATATCACCAAAGCCTCCTACATGCCACCGAGCCCCAGGCAACAACCGCGCTTGAACACTCGAGCTATTTCTAGATTCCACTCTTGGAATTCACACCATGACAAATGAACCATTGGAGTTTGGAATTCCTATTTATCTGCTGCGCACAGAGGCACTTGATTTGGGTGTGAAGAATAAAGGAATTATACGGACAAAAAAACAGACGACTTAGAGGATAAATGATAAAAAATAAATAAATTGATTGTGTGTATGTGTTTTGCCTCTGCAGCCAGAGTTGTTTGTTCATCTGATTGAGGGCGTTTAGGTGGGCGTGTCCTTATCGTCTGGATGCTCTGATCTCACCAAAGCAATTCAAAAAGGCAGCATCTGATATTAAACATCCCCTGTCACAGATGCACTTCCATAAAGCCCCGAAGGATTATTTCCAAGAAAAGACATTTCCTCCCGAACAATAAATGATATATTGGTATTTTTTTCTCCCAACCGGCTCATCGCGCTGTGAGTTCAGATCTGTGGTGACACATAACCTCGAATAATCACACTTTGGCTTCACCCGGCAACTTCCTCCTAGCGCAGAGCGCCACCTTGCAGACGACAGGCGCTGATTAGTAGAACGGGAGACAGGGAAAGGAGAAGTCCATTTGGTAAAGTAGGCTGCTGTTCCCCGCGCCCCATCTGCTGGGTGTGAGATGCTGACTTCATCTGTTGACGACGCGGCGGTGGCTAGGGAACCAGGGATGAGTTGATTTCCCTCTTTCGCTGGTTGAGCAGTGAAGGGCCCTAAAGCGTAAACAAGTGTTTTTCTTGTTCTAAACACAGAGTCTTGGCTCAGCCCTGGCTTGGACTTGGCTGCTACGTGGGTGTGTGTGTTGGTGTGTGTGTGTGTGTGTGTGTGTGACTCCACTGCTCACTCAACCTCATGTTAAAGGCCTGTTTGGTGCCTGCAACACAAACACCCCCCACCCGGCAGCCTACAGGTAATTAGCTCGTACATACACATGAAACGTCCGCACCCGACCACGGCCGACCACACCTACGCGTCTGGCGGCCTCCCCTGCGCGTGCACGCACACATGCACGTGCACATAAGCCCACGGTGCCACAGCGCCGAGGCTGCCGCTGAATGTCAAGGCCCCGAAAGCGAACTCTGAATGGGAACCCGTTAAAAAGACTAGAAGGTTGAGGGTCGCATGGTTTGTGTTTTGTTCCACATGCTGGTATTTTTTCATTTGCTTGCCTACACAAATTCTGTGACTCACCAGGGAAGAACACTAGGCTCCAAATCAATCATACAATCACATCAATCCAAATCTTAGGTACATAAAAACATGTCTTTCAATCACGGCAACCATTCACTCCTGATATTAGAAGGGAAGAGAGACTATTACAGCAGGTGCTGGGGTGGCAGATGATAGATTGTCAGAGTTATGCGGCCTCGACCTGTCCTCTCCCCTCCGGAGGCACAGGGTTTAAAAGAGATACCTGGACAAAGCATTTAGTTTTCAATAGCTACAAATATTTCTGCTGCTGGAGGTATAATTGATTTAACTCGCTGGCCGGTGCGCCTCGAACAGGCAGCGGATGAAAAGAGACGCAGAGAGTTTGCATGCGAGACAAGACAAAGAACGACAGAAGGAGAGAGAGGAAGAACGAAAGGAGCCCAAACGAATTCGTCCTCTTGCCTGCACAGCAGCCCTCGTATACGATAACTCACAACGTGGGCTTGAGTGAAAACATTTGCTGTCAACAGCCAGTTTCACTGTACTAAGCCAGTCTAACAGATGTGCACTCACCCAAAGACTTATGCAGCTGCTACTGCTGCCGCTCCTGCGTGTGTTTCCTTGTGCGTAAGCCTCCTTGTGCAGCGTGTGTGTCTGTGTGTGTGTACGGCTCTGTTTACGCACAGTTCGGCAGGGTTTATGGGTATGAGAGCATGTGCGCCTTCATAACTAAAAAAAATCACCATAAATAAACAACCCCCCTCCACAAATCTGTTCTCGTTAGATTTGATGTTGATTGCATTACCATATGAACACATTCTTGGCTATTGTCCGCATCCCCTGGGCTGACTCGAGCTCCGTTTTGGACTGTGCTGGGCTGGCCTCCGAACCCTCTTTGCCCTGGGAGATGAATTCAAGGGACTGGGGGCATTCTGCAGCCCAGTTTAGCCTCTCATTCTGGTTCAGGGCACCTGGGTGGCTGCCCTAACCTCTCCCCGGAGGCCGGGAACGAGCCAGGCTCCACCGCCGGCTGTTTGTTTCACCAGCATCCCAAAAGGTAAACAAGCTTAGAATGACGCTCTGAGCTCTTTCCCCAGAAATATATATTTTGTATTTTTACTTAGATTTAGATGATGGGACATTTGATTTGAGAGATGTCAGTGTTCACTTTTCAAATAGCATGCGCTCGAAAGAAGAGCATACGTGAATATGAACTTGCTGTTTTAAGGTTTTAGTCTCTGCGGCTCAGTTCATAAACAATTTGTTTTCAATTTATTATTAGGGCATCATCTCATTAATTTAACCTGAAAATATGACAATATTATGTTCTTTGAGGTCAGATCAACTTTGAGAAATTAGACTAGGCATCTGTTATAGTTCATAGTTTACATAATAATTCATTTATGTATTTGCTCATTTAAATAATAACAATGCATCTCAAAAAATAATTTGTCAAGATGAAATGTTTTGCTTAAAGTCTGCACGAGTTTCTTGGCAAACTTCTCCGCTAAATAATGAGGACACAGGCACCAAACACATCCATCTGTTGCTTTTAGATCATTCATTCTGCTGCTATTGATCATAATATTACCTCAGTGTGGCAAAAATTATCCACAAATAAAATCACAGCAACTCTAACGCTAAAGGGAAAATGATCTGAAAGTCAAAGTCAAATTGTCCCAGATTAGATAGTTAGTTAAACCTAAACAAAAAGAAAAGAAAAAGACAATTGAAGGGACTATTTAAGGCCTTTTTATTTTCCTGTGTGAGGTTTTGTGTCCTCAGAGTTCACCAAAACATTTGAGCTCTCCACCAACGACGCGTATTTGAAGGGAAAAATGCAAACAAATCCACTTGGAGGACGTTATAAAAAAACCCCTAATTAATTTTTGTGATGCCTGTGTTTCTGCTCTTATGAGTCATGGACATACAGTAGGTGTCAGCCACACACACAATGCATGTGTATGTACATATGCATGACTAACACACACACTTGCGCGCATACACACACGCACACCACTCTTTCTTCTTGTCTTATTGGCAGGCTCATATCCCATCTGCTCTCCAGGGGGGCGGACAGAGAGATAGTTGTCATTGTGGAACATCTCTCCACAGACACACACCCCTCGATATACCGAACCCAACTAACACACGCACAGACACACAAATGCACCCCATGAACCTCTATAGACTCACTTTCAAGTATCTTGAGTCCGGTTACATTCTTCCCTGCTAATTGACTGTCATAACGGCTGGAGAGATTAACTTCAACCCAATCCGTGCAAGATAAAGGACAAAGACGTGGGGGCCAGACTGTGCTGGGATGCGGGTGTGGTGCTGGAACTGAGTGTAGGGGGGCTAATACCACCACATCTCCTATTTGTTATTGATATTTACAGGCTGCCGTGTCCCTCCCCACTCGCCACTGCCCCTCCTCTGCTCGTCACCCGTAGGGATTAGCGTTAATGGCAGGCTTATGGAGTAAGCGAGCCCCTGTCAAACCCATGTCCCCTCTTTGCAATCTCACAGATTAGCTGACGCTTTGTGACGGGCTCTCTCTGCAAGACACACGCCTTTAAGTGTATGATATGAGGGAACTTTGTCTAAAGTTCTCTTTTAGCGAGGACGAAGGAGCTGATGTTGAGTTTTTGTGTTGCCGATGGGATGATGGTGCATGCTGGGAGTATTAGCGTTTGGATAAAGCACATTTTGAGAAGTGTCTCGGATAGAAAATGACTGCTGAGGCTTAAGACAAACCATGATACGGTCTTTTAAAAAATGACAGCGACACTGGATTTAGGCCATTCTGATACTGAACCAAAATGGATGTGCAGCCCAGTACAAGAACCTCATGTACTATATATGACATAGTTTATCTTAATTAAAGTTGGGGTCAAGGACGACGATTATACAAACATCTTTTTCTATTAAAGCTCAGGAAGAATAACACTAGTAAACTATGTACAAAAACACAACATTTGACTTCAGTCATATGAAAATCAAGTCCATCTAGTTAAAACATTAGCAGTGCATTGTTCACTCATGCGAGGGCTCCCAGCTTTGGTCCCTTGCAAACTTCCCCGCCACCAATCAGGAAGAAGGACCAGCAGCGGCCCTGTCTCTATACTGCCGCCTTGTGAGCAGGTCGAGCCAGAAAAACAATCTCTTGTAGGTTAACAAAACAAGATTAAGCAAGGAAAATGATATCACATTACACTGCAGCGCAAAACTGCTTTATTACTTTCATAATTCCATGCTAATGCTTGCTCTGATTTGCTCCCAGGAAAGCATTTCTTGTTCTTCTCCACTCTTACTTCATCCTTATTGAATCACTGTGTTAGAAGTAGAATAAATGTAAAGTGGGATAAAGTGATTCACGTGTTCTTCACTTTAGCAGCAGAGTCTAATAAAGACAGATGGAGCTGGTTATGCAGTGTTTGCAGGTGGAGCGAAAAAGTTTGATTGAGTCAATTTCAGAGATTGGGATAAATGGAGTAAAGTTCAAATAAAAACTACTGCAAATATCTTCTAATGTCTAAACTAAGTCCAGGTGTCTTCAGTCCTGACGTTTCTTACTCTTCCTTTTTTACAGTGGTGTTGCTGCTGGATTTGTATGTGTTTACATGCAGAATTTGCAAGTGGAATGAAGTGAAGATCCAGGCAGACCTCGCGATGAAACTTCACGTCGCTTCCCTTTGTGTCCAGCTGTCTGTCAAATCAACACGTTGACCTGCTTATGAAGTTCAGCGCAGCGCGGGAAACTCAGGTGGGCTAGTTTCTCTCGTTCTAGGCCCCATTTGCACATCCTGTTGCCCTCAACCTCCACTTTCTCCTTCCCCCCTTTTCCCTCCCCTCTCCATCCCGGCCTCTCCTTCCTCCCTCCGCTCCGCCTCTGCTCTCCTCCATCCTGATGACAGCCGTGCTCTCATGGCATCTGTCTGCTGCTCCCCAGCTTGTCTGTGTGTGATCAGCTCCACTCCAGCTCTCCTCCACACTTTATTTCCTCGTCTTAGTGCTCCCTTCTTTTTTTTTTTTTCCACAGACTGCCGCTCAGCTGCCTCGCTGCCAACTCACTGTCGCTGTTAACTCACATACCATCTTATGTATTGCCAAAGCAGATTGTGTTTGGAGGGCAAGCAATTAAGGGGGAGGCAAGTGCAAAACTGTAATGTAATTTTGGCTGCAATATTTACGGGGAGAGAAGGGATGGAGAGAGGGAGGGAGGGGGGGGCAAAAAGCACAGAGGAGGGCTTAAGCGGGTCGGACGTTGCGGAGTCAACACCGTCGAGAATAATGATTCTGAGCTGAGATTTAGTGGGACGGAATCTGGCACTCGCCTAATTACGAGAGGCCAAATGTCAAGCCTGCTCGCTGTCAGCTTGGTGGCGGGCGGTGCTGCTTTCCTTTCGTCTCTCCATCTCCCTCCCTCCCTCTCTCTGCCTCCCTCTCGCTCCCCTTTTCTGCAAGTTTCTGCATGTTTTATGAATCTCATTAAAAGTCATTAAAAGTGTGGTGAGATTTACGCATCCTCTGCTCCGTTGCCCCGTAGTCCTCTTTCTATCTGTCACAGATCTGAGAGAAGGGAAAGGCGGAAAGAGAGAGGAGAAACACACACACACGCAGATTCGAGTTGAAAAGCAGAAGCGTTTAAGGTAAACAAGAAAGAAGAAAAGAAAAAGGCGAGGACGACGCAGGGGCGCAGAGTCTAAGTGGATTAGGTGGTAAGCCTCGCCGCGCTACGTCTCCTTTTACTGGCCTGCAGCATTATTGCCACTTTTCAAGAAGCGAGCGCTCTAATATTATAACAAAACACGAGAACGCGAACAAACACTTTGTAGCAGGGGTGTTTACAGACAATCCGGCCTATTTGGCTATCGACATCTTTGACACGCCGTTCTTTTCAATCAAACCCAGTCTGCCTCTGCAGCCTCCCCATTTCGCAGCGCCAGATACGACGAGGGGTCGGAGTCAAGGTCTCCCTGCGTCGCTGAGTGAGAGAATTTTTCAAATCACGCTTACAAGGCATTACAAAGACCTGCTGTTCCTCGCCTCGTTGCCTTGTCTCCGGGGCGGGTCGGGTCGGCGCGGCACGGCCGACCCTTGCGCATAGGCGCATTATTTAAGGCCTCTCTCAAAAGAATGAGCTTCCATCGCCATTCAAGAGAGACACGTGGATGGGAGGGTGGGAGGTGAGAACGGCCAATGTAAAGCGATGGGGAGAGATGGGAAAAAAAGGTGCATGTGCGCACGAAGGGAAGGAGAGATGGCACTAAAAGCAGTTAGTCTGACATATAGCGTTCCAGCCACTATGCTGTCGGTCATGCTCCCAATTACGCCAGTTCAATAGATGGGCTGGATTCACATTGGCCCCCCGTGTTTGCACTCTCCTGCTGCAGTATCTCCTTCACATGCACGGACACACTTTCACACCTACACACGAGCAGCCTCCTACCTCCACACAAATATAGGCATACGCACAAAGCCAGGCATTGTTGCCGTGTGTCTAATTGAAGGTGTGCGTGTGGAGGGTACGTGTGAAAGGTTGTAAAAGTAGTTGTGCAACAGCAAAGGTGACTTGGCTCGGCGCAGCAGCAGCAACAACACACCAAGGCTCTACAGATGGCTCCGGTGCGTGCGTGTGCGCAATGGAGATAGAGCGCAGCGCGGGAGCCTCGGGCATCGGCGGGGGCCCCCCCCATGACTTGGCGTAGGGAAGCGAGCGAGGAAGAGGCCTGCGTGGGTGGGAACCGTCAGAGGTATGAAATGATTTGGAGAGGTGGTAGGGGGCTGTCAAAGGGGCAAGACTTCAGTCGGAGAGGCAGGTGCGGGTTTAGGAGGTGATGGAGTTTGGTTGCGGGGGTCTGGGGTGGAACGCAGCGTGGTGGGGTTAGACGTAAAAGTGTGGCATCAGGGAAGTACAAAACGTACAGGTGTTCGTGTAGGAGGCGATCGCTGCAGGTCAGGCTAGATTAAATATAGTATAGTATATTTAAATCAAATCTGCTTTTCTTTACTTCAGTTCAATTACTCGGTGAGAACAGTGAAGCTCAAAGTGTGAGACATAAATAAAACACTTTACTTCCAGTTAAACTGTTTGGTTGAAATTGTAATCCAGCAAAGCGAAACGGGAACTTTTTATGAATTAATTCAGAATCACACTGGAAATATGTCATAAAGCAGGTGATCAAATATCCACACGTTTGAAAAAATGCTGTTGAGCTGCTGCTTTTGGGAAACTGAAAGAAAACTTAGTGACACATTTACTGGTGAGATGAGGCCAGATTCATATTGTGTATATAACTTATTTGTATTGTGTAAAATCTTGGATCTATAGAGTCTTGGTTTTGCACCTGAGTACAGGTGAAGAACAACAGCATTAAACTCCCTCTCGATGGGTTTTTATTCAAATAATTGTGGAGCAGCATTTTACTTTTCCACAAACACCATTTTCACCAAACAAGATGACCCAGAAAATCACTTTAAAGAGTCGTTTAAAAAAAAAAAAAGAAAGAAATATTCTCAAAAACAAGACACAGATGTATCATCCAATTAGTCTGGTACAGATCAGGCTCCTCTGTTTTGGTCTGTCTGTGATGAGATGCACGCCATGTTACCCCCCCCCCCCACACACACACACACACCTCAACAACCCTCCAACCCCAGAGTGATGGCAAGAGGCAGAAATGATGTGAGGAGAGGTGGAGAGGCAAGAAGTGGGAACGTGTGGGGGAACCCCTACTGGGCACGAAGACACACGGGCTATACAGTATACACTCACTCAACACACACGTCAGACAGAGCCCTGCAGTCCCACCTTTGACACTAAGCTTCCAGAAGCAGGGAACTCTGGCTCATCCCCGCTAACGCAGTCTGGCAGGTGAAGCTAAGCGCCCTCTCTTCTCTCCTCCGCTCCTCTTCTCTGTCTTCCTTCCTTTCTCCACCTCTGTGTGTGGTTCTTTCTTTCGCTCACTTTCTCTCCTATTTCTGTTCTTCTATATCCATCTGTTTCTTTCTCCTACCCCTACCCCCCCCCCCCGCTCCCCCCCCTCTCCTTTTCTTTTTCTCTCGCTCCTCTCCTTCGTCTCTTCTCCTCGGAGGCTGCGGGCTGGGGTTGAACTCATCTGTCAGGATCAGAAAGGGGCTGGAGTGACGGGAGACTCCTGTTTCAGGAAGATAAACAGCCAGCGCAGATCAAAATACTCTCCCTTAAACACTCACGCTCGTACACGCACACCCACACGCAGGCACAAAGGCGCGCACACACACGTGGAGCGACTGATCCATCTCGCACAACGACGACGTCAGATTGAGGGTGTTATAGCTCCTTGTCAGCTTAGAAAAGGTGCAGCATCCAAATTCGGGAGGCACCTGGTTATTTACAAAGTTAATCGCGGAAAATTCTGCTAAACTTGGCCAGAGACACCGGGCTGCGCGTGATTGACGTGGCCAAGCGAAGATGCCGATATAGATCTTTAGAAGACGGGAACATATTTTTGGACGTGGCATAGAGACATCTGTATTCACTTTGACTGATATGTTGAGAGCGGCTGAGTATCTAAAAAAACTAACTTCCTTCTCTACGTGTTTTATTTTATTGCAGACGAGAGCTACTTCAACACTTGCCAAGATGACAACGGTTGCCCAAATGTTCCATTTGATGTTTCGAGCCTCAAGAGCAAGTGGGAGAGAAAAGAGTGATACAGGGGGAGAGAAACCCAGGGAAACAGAGAGGAAATACACGGCAATAAGAGAGAGAGAGAGAGAGAGAGAGATGGGGGGAGAGGAGACTGAAAGCAAATGAGAATGAGAGGAGTGGAAAAGAACATTAGCTCGAGAGGTTGCCAAGTTCACTATCTGCCAGCCTGAGGTGTGTGCAGTCCCGGGTGTTGTAGTGAGGGAGAGAGGAAGGAGGGGTGAGGCAGTGGGTGTCAGGTATGTCTCTCTTTCTATCCGAACACTCCAACGTGCGCTTTTCTGCTGCAGCTGCTGCTCGCCCGGATAACAAATCATTCCCTACAGCGCCTTCTGGTAACCTCGTCATTCCCCGCTAATAACATTTGGAGATGCTAAGCTTGTAAATTAGCGAATCTGGACCGAGGAGATATTATTTATGCTTGTCTCCCATCCTGAAAGACTTGTCTTGATGGGTAAATTGTGTTTAATTCTTGGAGGAAGACGGTTTTTTTCTGTGCCCCAGCATGAGATGAGATTAATCCCTTGACAACCTTTGCGGGCGCACTTCAAAATTGCTCCCAAATGTCACCGATGCCGCTGCTGCCACCGAGATTTGCAAAGAGGGTGGAAACAGGGAAAGAGACCGTGCAGAAATGGGGACACATCCGACGCGCGTGATCCTCCCCTGTGCGCGCACGCGTCTTACGCACACACCCTTTACGTGTATTTTATTCCCCTTCTTAGCATTAAAAAAAATAAACACACACACACATAAACTCGAGGCACAAGCCGACGCCCGCCCACATGCACAGACACACACCTTGCACCCTCCTATAGATTATGTTCTTGTTACACTGACACACGCACCATCGCAAATAAAACTGTATCACTTCGAACTGTTTGAGCAGCGACAGCAGACACACGCGTTCGCACACAGGAGCAGTTGTCCTAACACACACACAACACTTACAGCTTGTTCCCCAGATTGCCTTTTACTAATTTGTTCCCTCCGAGTGAGAGTTTGTCTTTGGATTTTAATATTTTCCTTTATGGCTCTGGGTGAAACGACTCTTTCAGATTTATTTACCAAGAAGGCAGACATGGCTGGAGAGGCCTTGCAGCCCGGAGATGCTTTTGTTTTGTTTTTTAAATGTGCACATAAATTCACACATTTGAGTTTAAACCCTGGCGAAACACCTCCAGTCATCGTCGTGGAACTTCCAAGGGGAGCCCGGCGGCTGTGCATCCAAGCGCGGCCTCACACCGATGGAGTTCGGTGGACAGGCTTGTGACGAGTCTTGGTTCTGGCTCAAGCTCCCCCTGCAGCTTCTATATCAGCTCATCAGAGCCGGCATCTCTTTCCTATTGACCCACAGAGCGGCGGGCTCGCCAGCTGTCAACACACATCCTCTTCCTCCCCATTTGTTTCTCTCATCTTTACGCGTTCTCCCCTTCCTGCTCGTTGCGCCCCCCCCCCCCCCCCTCACTCTTCACAGCTGGGCTCGGATTGAAAGACAGAGGAAGAAAAACGCATAATTAGGTTGTAAATGCTTCATGATATTTGATGACTTCAAAGGGCGCGTCTGAAACGGCGGAGCGACTTTTACGCGCGTCGGCTCGTGCTCGTGCGCGCGCCTGCTCGTTATGTGGACCAGCGCTGCTCGTGTGCGTTCCGCATTATCATTATTATCAAAGAGGGCCGCTGACCCGTCTTTCTAGTAAAAACACTCAGAAGCTCATTTCATAGCAGCGTGTGAAGAGTTCAGCAGGAACCGCAGCGTGACTGAAAACAATGCGCTTTAATGTGTTAAAAATGAGTTGCAAAGTGCTGTTACCCAAAGTTGCACTGACATCTGACCGCCGCATTCAAACACAACATGACACGCGTGACTGTTTTCATGCAACAAGTCATTTCTGGTAATTACAGTTATTATACAGCAGCCCTACACACCAATTACTCTCGTCTGGGGCATTTCTGTGAGAGTGTGTATTTGAGAGGGGAAAAAAAACCAAGCGAAGTTGAAAGCAGACAATTGTCACGTAAAAACACACCAAAATAAAATCTGAAGACACAATAATATTTGTCATCTGTCAGATCTGACGGCGTTTCCTCGGGATCTCATCCTGTGACGTCAGCCCGGAGAGGATTCGTCCACTTCCTGTCCAGCTCCGTTTCTGCGAGGCCTCGTGCTCTTTTGTGGCCGAATTCGTTTTCGCGAGACCTTTGATGAAATATGTTACGTGATTTAAAAAAAAAAATACTAAACCAACAGGGGGCTTTAAAGTTGTTTTTACCGAGCTGGAGAGATGTCACTTCAACAGAACATCATCCATAAGCTGAATAACAAGCTCTCCCTGGTCCTCTTTCCCTCTCTGTGTGTGTGACACAGCTACATAATGTAAGTCTGTCGCTGTCTGAATGTAGGCTGCAGATCTGGCAACACACGCGCGCACACACACAGATCTGTCCTCTCTCTGTTTATTTATTGGAACATTTTAGAGCAGGCATACTTCTGTCTGTAAATTGACAGCTTGGCACAATACTGAAGGGAAAGGCTTTCTGGACCGCTGCTTCATTTCCAAGGCTGATTGACACTTTAGTCAAGTAGAAGTACTTTCTAATGCGCCATCAGGTTTTCTATAAATGTTAGTAAGTCACGAACAAACGGTCATCAGCGTTTCACCGCTGAAGCCTCCATCCTGTCTGCAGCTGTGCTGGATGCTCTGCAAAGTCAGTAGCCAGTTGAAGCTTGACAGGGGTCACTTATCCAAAAAGCTGTTTATAAATTATGCTCTGAAAAATATTCCTAAATGAATAATGTTGTGTATTGGTAACATCATAAAGTGGGTAACATATTCATATTCGGCCACAGCCTTGTGCTTTATTTGACTGCTATTTACTTTTACGCTACATTTATTTGACAGCTATAGTTTTATTAGACATACTTAAATTTTAATAACTGTAATCAATAACACAGATACTTCCTAGATTTCTCAAGGTTCAAGCTACGGGTCAGTACATACTCTTTATTAGTTTTACACAAGTAACACAGATTTCTGACTTTGTTTTTTATATTACTAGTCTATGGGGAGAGGGAGAGAGACAGAGAAAAGAGTAGACAGGAAGAGATAGAAGAGGGATATACTGTATATACATATATGTGTGTGTGTTTTCACCTTTGACCCTTTTTAAAGATTTGTATTTGTACTTTAGCATCACTAGAGAGCTTTGGCACTGCTAACCACCTTATTATTACTTAAATCTCTTTCAGAAGCCTCAGCGGTATCAGCCTGGAACTTTACTGTTGACAGAGACGTTACCACCAGTGCTTGGCCCGGTGTCCTGGCCGTCCTCTGCTGAACTCGAGCTCCTTGACTGCCTTTGTGGATCCGTGCTTTGCGGTCAGTGTGGTCTCGCTCGTCCCCGAGGTCTTGTAAAGATGTCTCACCGCAGGGCTGTTCAGTCACACTGTGCCACGATCGCAGTACCAGAACTCACACATCTGCTGGGCAGCAGCAGAAGCAACGAAAGCAAAACCAGAACTCAGAATTTACGTCTGGGACTCAACGGGACACCGAGAGAGGTCTCACAGTGTTCTCTGGCTCAGAACAGTTGTTTTAGTTTAGTGGGAGAAGAGGTATATGTTTGGGTCAGACTGGGACAGACTCTAGTTTCCATGGACCTCCATTCACTCACTACGACCACTAAGGCTAATGTATCCCTTCAAACAGCTTGTTTCCCTCATATAAGAACTACAATGAGCTTTTTATTGGACAATCTTTTATTTTGTAATCATCTTTTTTTTAATGAAACCCTAGCAGGGCCATGGTGTGAAAATAAATTCCACCGATGGTGCATAATTGTTGGAATTTCCCTTTTGATGAATGCAGCCAAAAGCTTGTCATTATCCAAAAAGCATTTCAGCTACATAAAGCCTTCATTTAAATTAAAGCGTATTGTGAGCGAGGTTGGATTGGAATTTCAATGAACGTCACTCCACGGAACATTTTATTGACACACTGTCTGCCTCGCGTGTCCCTGCGACGATGGCCAACGCACGCAGTTTAAACAATCGCCCCAATCCTCCTGTATCTTCAGGAGTTATGGGCCTAAATCTGGTCATAATACACAGCTCACTGAGGGTGTAATCCCTCTGAACATCAGAATAAATCCTTGTTATATCCGCTACATGCAGACTAGCCGCCAGAGCCAGGTCCATTATGGTGGGACTGAGGAAGAGCAGGAGCCGGGTTAGTGAAGGGTGCTAATGGGTCGTCGATGAATTCATATCAACACCGAGCCATTAGGACACCTCCACCCAGGAAATCCCCCTGACCCTTTTGATTCAACAGCTGTCCAAAGTTGAATCCTTAAACCCACAATCCCTCTTCTATCTCTTCCTGTCTACTCGTTTCCTCTGTGTTTTTCCTCTCTCTCTCTTTCTCTCTCTCTCTCTCTCTCCCACACTCTGGTTGGATTGTCCTGGATTTGTCCCAATCGAAAAGTCTTAGCAATTTCACACAGTGCCCAGAGGCAGGGAGACGGAGCCAGCTGGTCACATTTGGTCGCAATGAGAGGGGACACAAAAGCAAGGGAAGGACACATAAATGACGACAGTTCGGCTTCCACGCAACCTTCCGCCTCTTAAAAAAAAAATAAATCAAAACCAAAACAAAGCTGGTAAAATTAAGATCAGATTCAAAGTCAACTGTCAGGACACATGGCTGTCTGCTGCATGGCTCGTGGCGTCGGGGTGGGGGGGGTGGGGGGGGGGGGGGGGGTGCAGGCGAAGACCTTGTCATATTAAAAGTGAAAGTCTTAAGGAAAGAGAGCAATAAATGGGCCTTTTAATCTTGGAGCAAAGTGAAGTGAGGAGGCGATTACATTAAAAATGCAAACTCTCATTGTTGAGTTCCTGTGTCTCTCTCTTTGATGAATAAGCAGCCAGCGTCTTAGAGTTGGAGGGTGGGGGGGGTGAGGCCCTTGGGTGTTTGGATCTTTGGCTGGACAACAGTTTCATGGCCTGAAGGGGTCAGCGATGGGCTGTCTGAGAAACTGGCAGCTCCTGGTGTTCCAGAGGGGATGTTCTTCGGGGGTGGGGGGGTGGTGGTGGCTGTCTTGTGGCTGGTTGGCACCGAGCGGACACTGACAGTTTCCAAATAACGCTGCTCCTGCCAGGGCCCGCTGAGCTTCCACACAATGCGCTGCACACAGGGAAAGACTAAAGGCACTTGAGGCCTGTTGCTGTAAAGCCCCTGACAGATTCGTAAAGAAAATGATAGGGTGCTTTATTTAGTTAGGGTGTGGGTTGGTTCCCAACTCTCAAAACTTGTAAACCACAAGTTGTTTGGAGAGAGAGTCTATTTCCTGGTAGGCTGCGTGAATGTTCTGATAATTGTTCTGATAATCGACCTCCTTGATGGACACGTCTAAAACTAAAGAGAAGTAAAGGATTTGAAAGTTGCTTTTTACAGTTTACGTAGCTGTGGTTCACAAATGAACTACAATGTAAGAAATCTGTGTTAATTCAGCTTTGAATGGACACACAAAACATTGTGTCGTGTAACTGATCAGCAGATAATCATTTGCATATTATAACTGAACTTTTCAGTCATCAGTGATTGGTCAAGGGTTTGTTTCAAGATTTGAATTGACAGGACATGTCAGCAAATTCGTGTCTTGCCTTCTTGTTTACTTTGCTCTGCTTGTTTTCTATTTTCTCCTGCTGATTTGCAAATCTGTCCCTACGTCTATTCTTACTTCCCGTTTTAATTCCTCATCCATGACTTATTGCCGTATCCTGTTATTTCTTTACGTATTTGTTTTACCTCCGTCCTGTTTCTTATTCCTTCTACTGTGCCCTTTTAAATCCCCGTGTCTCCTTCATAAAGCCTTCTTACCCCTCTTCCTCCAGTCATTGGTGTTAGTCGTGTCCCTCTGCTTCGACTTATTTCCATATCCCTGAGCTGATTCCCTTGTCCCCTCGCTTCCAGCCTGTTGTATTCCCTGTCTCTCTTCTCATCCGTTTATCACTGGCCCTTGTTCTGTTAATCCCCGAGGGTTTTGTTTATTTGTGTTGGAGCTGCTTTTACAGCTTGCGACTGACCCCACCTATTTTCTCACCAGTCATTTGAACAGCAGGGCTGCTTTGCAGCTACTCCACCAATTATCATACCATTAGCATAATATTTGCATGTGTGCATTAGGGTGTTGATGGGGAGAGAAAATAACAGTTTTACAGGGTTCTTTTTTTTTCTTGTTTCAAAAAAATATATATTTCATGAAATGACGTTAAAGCGCCCACGGGCTTCTTTATCTCGCTTTGATACTGCCGCTCAACAAGCAACATCATGTTTTCAAGTTTGCTGTGAAAAGTTATGTGGCTCTTGTGTGATTCGCCCACCTACACGCTAACATCTGACGATCATTTCAATCATTTCGACTCCTCTAATTTGTTATATCACGATTATGTTTTCACCCAACTGTTAAGTACTTGTCAATCTTTGAATCCCTGGGGTTACATAATATAATACATGAGACATGTGATACCTTGATAGATTGATGTTCATGTCTTGTAAATGCGTGTTTCACATTTTGTGTAATTTAAAGGGTTTGCAGCAAGAAATGTTACATCACAAAGGTCAAAGGTGAAGAGGAACAGAGAAGAAGAGTGAGAAGGCAACCAGACACAGAGAAAGCCATGAGTGAAACGAAAATCAACATAATGAAACTAATCCACACACAGATATTTAGAAGAAGTAAACGTTTTGATGGAGGCAGGAAGGGAGAGACAGGTGAAAGTAGGCCAGCTGCTGCCGGTGCAGCCGGTGAGCGCGTCGCGTGAGAGCAGAGGGGCGACGCGTCAGGGGCGGCGAGCCAGTTTCCCCGTCTCGATCGGGGATCAGCCCGCGGGCCTCGCTGTTCCCCCTCATGCCACGCCTGTCCCTCACACACTGCAGCTCTCAGATCTGTCACATTAGGGCCGTCGCTCAGACACTGGCGCTGCTTTGTGGCTGTTTGTCTTGTGTCACACTAATTACTTTGCTCATTAAAACTTGACTGGAGGAAGTAGATGAAGTTGTGGAATGGAAGTCGCACCCAGTGATGGGTCTAGTAGCTGCTTGGTCACTGGCGACATCTCAGAAAACCTCTTTGTCATCTTGACACTTGTCTTGTGTTGAGTCAAACCTTCTCCTGAACATAATTCATCATTTTTTAATGTATAGACACAGGAACTGAACAGTGCTGGTGTGTGATGATGTGATATGTGCTAAATCTGGCCTGTCGCACATTAATTCCACGTGTAAATCTACACTTGGATCATGGAAATTAAAGTAATTGGGTGGCCATGCGCCAAATCTGTAATACATTTAAATAACCATATGCCGGTATGTCTAAGTTTCATTTTGCATGTCTGCATTGTGGTTTTTTATTTTTGAGAGGAAGCGAGCGCTGATGTGGGATTGTTTCGTGGACTTTTAGTGCTTTAACCACATGATATTAATGACCAGTCATAACCCTCATTTTTAGGTCAGGTCAATAAGGATGAACGCCAGACGAAATATTTAAAAAACAATTCTGCAGTGTCTGTACTTTGGTGAAATAACTTTTGTGTATACATTCGTACGTTAGACAGGAGATTAGTGGAGCTGCCAGAATCACAGATGAACGACTAAGAAACACTAACATGCAATAATAGTTTCGGGATTGAATTGACATTTGTGAGTTATTTTTTAATAGTTCTGTCTGATGCCAGAATCAACTAAACAATATTTCCAAATAAAGACGTATCAGCATTTGTACATTTCATTCACATCACAACCTGAGTAACTTCTATCGTCATTCCACTGGACCTGTCCTGTTTGAATTGTATTGTCTTTATTTTATGTGCAGTAGCAGCAGACACATTTATAGGATTACACATTCATTCATAAATTTGTCTTTATATCAATAAAAAATGTAAATAACATGTTCCTGTTCAGACAAATGTGATTCTAGTATCATGGCTCATAATTCTTTTTAATTCCACTCTGCAGCTCTGTAATGTAGTTTGTGTGTGTGTGTAGTCCTACCTTCTGTGTATTCACGCACTATAAATGTAGTTATATATAATATCTAGCAGGCCTTTTGGCCCTGGCTGTTCTGCTGCACTCAGCTCTCTACCAGCTCTTGTCTCTGTATAATCCCTCCTCCTCATGAATACATTAACGCCGGAGCCTTAAACTCAGCTTAGCTGGCGGCTCAGCGTCACAGCACATCCTATTACCGACTTTAAATCATTAATGTGACATCGTTTTCACTCTAGTCCAAACACCCACGGTTGAAAGCTGCATATTTCCCTGAGCCGGTGCAGACGGAGGGCCGAGCTCTGAGCCAGGCGCGTGTTCAGACGAGATGTGATTCACACAAGTTCTCCTCTGAACAAGCCGGGGGAAAAAGTATAAGCAAATTGAAACAATATCGAGATAATGCACGAAAACACACATTGTTGTCTGTAGAGATTCTCAGTCATTCAAGTGAGGTTGTCTGAAAGATGAGTTGTGGCAACTAGACTTCTTTCTTCAAGAGTTGAAATACTTCACCGTTTTTGGAAAAGAATGCAGTGTGTGTGGCTCAGCAGCTTACAGGTTTGTAGTGTTGATTTGGTGGTTGTAGGTTCAAGCCTCAGTGACTTTGGATGGAGAATGAAATACCCTAAACAAGAAGTCATGAAGTGGTTGAGGCAAATAGCTCAGGGAGCCATTGAGCACGCCAGCAGTCCCATTGATACCGGTTCAATTCCTGTACTGACCAAATTAATTTTGAAGGCTAGTGTTGGGAAGAAAGACTATGATGCTTTAGAAAAGAGCCTCATTCATGTTTACCCAAGTAGCTTAGAGGTTTGGCAGCTCACTTGTTGCAGTTTGACTGCAGGTTCATGGTGATCAATGATTTTTAAGGTAACTGTAAAAAGAAAACAATAAAAAAAACAACTAGACAACATGACAGAATAGCTCAATAGCAAAATGACTTTATGAATTTATTTACTATCCTCCATTGTAGCATGAATGTGTCTATTGGTTTTTGTGAATTCATCATGTAGGACCATAGCTGCTGACACGGTGAAATGATATCCAGGATGATGGGGAGGCAGGCGACACTGCGTGTACGTGGACGGCACAGATGAGGGGGAGTCCTGATGGTGGGAGGGGCGGAGGGACCAACCCTGCCCTCACAAGGACACGTGGGAACACGTGGCGCTGAAAGTGGAGGTGGCTCACAGGTAACATCCATACTTTCCTACCGTCTAGGTTTAAAACAAAATTCCAGCTGGAAATATTGTTGGCGGACTGAAATAATGGCGAATGAATGATTTCCGCGTTTGAGAGCGCTTGTTTGCAGTATAGTGCATTCAGTACATACTGTCAGATATGTACACGCATATGTAAATCACATTGACAACCACTTTGTGTTAGGCCCTCGATCACGCTCCCAGTCAACAACAACAACAACAACAACAACAACAACAACTACCGGTTGTTGACTAATACCGTGCGTCTTTTCCAAGCGTGGCGACAGATCGGAGCTCTCGCGTAAGCTGAGTATTAACTTCTCTTGTTGATGTTATTGTCATGATCAAATAAAGTATAAAGAATGAGCCACTGAGATAAAGTTGTACAGTCAACAGAAGGATGACTGTAAAAGTAGTTTGACAAGGTCAGCAAGAGAAAAGGTATGAAAACCATTTAAATAGATTTGTTTAGAACAGTGAAAGTGAAAATGAATGAATAAAATGCATACTTTGACACCTGATGTGAGGAAATACATCTGTTTTTGTTATTTGTGAGAAGACCTGCCAATGAGTTTTCACATATCTGATTCAGAATCTATAATAAAGCAAAATGATGACATATCCTTAGTGGCATTTAAATAAGAGGAGATTCATCAACTGTGTCCATACGTCGCAGACAGTGTTAAGAGTTTATTTAGGACAATTTGTCTTTTAGGACATTTGTCACAAATGTGACCGTGTAGAAAACGTGTGAACGTCCCGTCAATAAACCCAGTAAATAACGTGGAGCCACTGTGGCAGTTTTAGTAATATACGGTTTGAACAGCAGATGGCGCCGTTCGCACGTTTCGCGTGGTGGTCGAAGGTTGTCTGGAAAATATAGCAAGAAAAACAGTCGCGCTGTCTGGAGACGCTGTGTCGTAGAAGCCACGGCCCCCTCAAAAACATCACAAAGGTTGGATCAAACAGCCGCAGTAAGAACGATAAATCACAACACGCTTTATGTAGATGAACGGTTGGATTAACTTGTTCATTGCTTGGATGTAATCGGTGTTAATCTGTTGACTGGTCACTGAGGTAAGAAGGTAACAAGTAGTGAAATATCTCACTTCTCTGTCAAGGCCGTTCGCTGACACCTACTCAGGACCGGCCGGCAGTCTACCGGAACCCAACTTGTGCTTTGCTCTCATTGGCTATTCTTCGACACGTGACACTGGTTTCCTTCGCTCCCATTGGCTGGAACTTTGCGTTGTAAACAGCGAGCACCGCATGTGTCACGTTGAGCAGTGAGATACAACAAAGTCGAAGAAAGTGAGTTTACAGTGATATTTATTTAATTTGTGCAGACTTTTTTTGTTTAAGACATAACTTGGTAGCTTTAGCCGCTTTCTGGGTGAAGGTGGAAGCTGTTTCTCGTGTTGGTTGAAGACAAACTTTGCTGGAAACGTCCCTCACTCAGTGCAATGAACAGTCGATCGCTAACGTGCGTGTGTTTGTGTTGACGTTTTAAAAGACGTCAGGCTGCGAAGTAAACAAGACACAATTGTCTTTATATGTAAACACATTGTAAACACGTTTATTATGGAGTCGGCTCAGTAGCTAGTGTTTGTTTCACCTGTACTGCAGAGCTGTGTCTGTGTTCAGCACAGTCGTACCACCACGTATCAGTCAGGGTTTGTCCTGATGCAGTTTCGCCCTGCATCCACCAGGCGTCGCTGTTCTGACTGTATCTACTGTTTCAGCTCCGCGCATGTGCACATGAAACGTTAATTGCCTTGACCTGGGTCCAAACGCCCCCTGTTGGATATTTACCACACTTACATTCAACTGAATGGAATTAGAAAATAACGAATAGAGAGAAATAAATAAATTAACTATTATAATGTCATCGTATTATTATCTTTATTGTTATTTCATGCGTTTTGTTTGTTTCGGGGCTTCCTGACAAATACCTGATAATAAAATTGTTGCAAAAGTTTGATCTATTTGCTGTGTTTATTGTGCAGCTTCTAATATGTTCAACAGTTGTTGTAGTGGAGTTAGGTCTGATGTTTGACAAATGACAAACGTCTCATCAATGTGTACTAGAAAGCAAGGTTTCAGAAGCACATATAGCGCCAGTAAGATTATCACTATATCAATACTAGCACTTCTTGGACAAAACAACCTTTATTTGAGAGTAAGACATGAACTGTGACCTAATCCACCACGTATCAGTCAGGGTTCGTCCTGATGCAGTTATACCCTGCAGCCACCAGGCGTCGCTGTTCTGACTGTATCTACTGTTTCAGCTCCGTTGCTGCGTAAAGCCTCCACGTCGCCATCACTAGGCTGCAGGTAGAGAGAAGCAGCTTATTGTGCAGAGTAAATATTTGAATGTTTTTGTAGCAGTCCGCTCCCAGAGTATGAAGCGGAAATGAACGAACTGCAAATCAAACGGTGTCATTTGTACAGAAAAAGGAAGCAGTAGCTGGTTTGTTCTCTAGGGGGCGCTCTGCTCTCAGGTGATCTCCTCGAGGCCACACCTCCACGTCCGGTCACGTGTTTGTCCGGCTTCCGGTTTGTGTTGACAGGATCATTGATTACACCTGCGTTTGCATTGGACGCCGCGTTTCACAGACACAGACGTGGACGCGTGGGGAGAGTTTTTGTCTCCAGAAGTTGGATCCAAATGCAACAACAAGGTAAGACGCGTGACAGCGCTTTGTTTCCGTCTTTCTAAGTCACAAATGTTCAGTGTTTGCTTTTCTCTTGTGGCTGCGTCGTTAGTCGTAAATGCTGCTCTGTAGTTTTACACAAAGGGATATTTGTGTTTGCAGCGTCCGTGCAGAGGCTCAGTGTTGAGTAGGCGGGTGTGTAGTTGTTTAATTGTAGCTTGAAAGCCCAACAAATGTCAGTGGATCGTGGTTTTCTTGTGTAGATTCCACTGATCACAGTTGTGTTGAACTTTAGTAAATCAAGGTCCTGTTTGTTACTTGCTAAACTAATTCTGCTATTATAGTATCGCAAACAAATATGTTCAGTTGTTATTCATGTGCGTCATTGTCTTATTGCATGTGATCCTATCAAGGCCAATGTGACACATACTAAACCTCTGTCCTTTCTCCTTGTTTATGCAGGACAGGTAAGACTTTCACGTATTAAGTCTTTGTTTATACTCTTTAGCTGACAGACATCTCTACTAGTACTTGCTACAAAGAAGTTTAATTTTGTATTGTTTTGACCCTTTGTGTTTTTGCACCACTAGTATTTGCTATAAGTAACTAAGTTCCATGTACATGTTTTATTGTTGATGTTGTACTTGCCATAAAGAACAAATTTTTGTTGTTTTTGTACTTGCTATAAATAAAGAATTTTCATAGTATGTTTTGTTTGATTACTTTTTATTTATTGTACTTTAATTTTCTTAGTTCTAGTATTGTAATAAATTTAGTTCAATTGTTTTTTCCTTTAAATATTTTCAAAATCTATTTTTGTACTTGCTATAAATAAAGAATTTTATAGTATGTTGTAACCAAAATTAAAGTATAGAAATAACTACATTTGACCTTAGTATAAATTGTTTTGTACTTTAATTTTCTTGGTATTTGGTTATAAATTGTTAGCTTTATATTTCCATGGTGTTTATACTGCTTTTATGATTTTTGGAAAGCAGTGGTATATTGCACTATCTGTTACACCTCTCTAGAATGTGGGTTTGGGTCCTGGAATATTTCACTTGACATGAAAACAACTTCAAATAAAGGGTTCAATTCAATTTATTGGTTTTTCTTTCAACACACAAAAAGACAGTTTTTAAAGCTTCTTGATTTCTCCAGTTGGTTCAATCTGCAAAGACAAATGAAAACTTTGTTAGAAAGCACAACAACAAAATGCTGAGAATTAAACTGCTTTTTAAAACAATAGCTCTATTAAGTTTCTCTTTAAGCAAAAACCACCAGAATTCTGTACATAGGAAAAAGTTTACTTACTTTGCAGGAACAGGGCTCTTCCCCTGGATGAGGTGTAGTTTTCTTGCTGCTTGCGTTGCAGGGATTGGAAACATGAAAGAAAAATAATTAAAAACCAGGCAAAACTAGCACCTCAGCTAAATGCCAGAAAATTTCCCATACGTGAAATACTTAATACAGGGAAGTGTAGTTTACTTACTTAGGTTTGGCCTTTAATGAATTGATCTGCTTCACTTTTCTTGCCACCTGGTCAAATAGGATGTAGAGGACAAAAACTAAACAATTAAGCAGAGTTAAGTCAGTCTAGTGTTTAACAAACTACAAAGGTAAAAACTGTACATAAAATTAAGTTCACTTACTTTGCAGGAACAAGCCTCTTCCTCTGGATGAAGTGTCCACATGTGACTGGAAGCAAGAAAAAAGAAAAAAACACAGGTAATAAAACTAACATCTCAGCATATGTGAAATACTTTAATACAGGGAAGTTTCTTTAGTCTGCTGCACTTTTTTCTTGCCACCTGGTTAAATAGGATGCACAGATCCAACAATTATATTATAAGCCAAGTTAAGTCAGTCAGGAGTTACCCTTTACCTTTAAGAAACTAAGAACTATGGAAGTAGAAATTACCAGAAATCTGTACTAAACTGAAGTTACCTTACTTGCAGGAACAGGCCACTTCCTCGTTAGTCAGGAAGATAAACATTAGAAAGACAGCAAAGGACAAACAATTACAGTAAAATCAGCCAAGACGGTCAAGTGTTTAACTTACCTTCTGTTGGGCTTCACCAACGGCAACTGCGATTATTTCCTACCGCTGTGGAAGCAGGTTCTGACAGGTACAATGTCCGCCCCCGTGTGGATGAAACTGGAACAGCAGCCCGGCGGTTGCGTCGTTAAAGCCAAAGCGCGCTTCCGACGCTCTCGGGGGCGAGTTTGACGTCATCACCGGCACGTGACTGCTCGCACCTGTGGAGAACCGGTTAAGAAGGTATGCGATTAATTAGCCATTTAACAAATCTAGCGGATTAACAACTGAAGAACTTTCTGCTCTCGCCTCCAGTGTCTCCTGTGGAAGCGACGATTGACCACAGGACGCAGCCGCGTGTTGAGACGCACCTGGACAGAAACGCTGCCTTCGCCTGGTTTGGGTCCAGCAGCGAAACACGTTGTTCCACACACGCACCGACTATTGTTTGGACTTTTATGACACAAACGTTCTTGAAATAAACCAACTGCAAACAACGTGTCCGGCGTCAAATGGCAAACACCGATAATTAGCAGATAATCAAGTTGGTATTTGCTTCTGGAGTTGGTGGAGACTAGAATCTGAGCTAAAATAACACAGACCTCCTTCAGTGGCTCCTCACAAGGCTGATTCAGCAAAACCACAGACCTGAAACAGACAAAGCACCATTAAAAATAAAGGATCCTGAAATAAAACAAATGTTAATTATTAGCAGCCACATGAACATTGATAAGGTAAAAGTCAGTTAAACCTGCTCCCGGAGAGACGTCTGACAACGTCGCCTCACGACAAGACACTAACCTGGAAGAGCAGCTTAATCGGGTGATATTTAAAGCCTTCGCCGCGCATGTGCGCATGAAACGTTAATTGCCTTGACCTGCGTCCAAACGCCCCCTGCTGGATGTTTACCACACTTACATTCAACTGACTGTGGAATTAGAAAATAACGAACAGAGAGAAATAAATAAATGAACTATTATAATGTCATGGTATTATTATGTTTATTGCTATATTTCCATGCGTTTTGTTTGTTTCGGGGCTTCCTGACAAATACCTGATAATAAAATTGTTTCAAAAGTTTCATTTATTTGCTGTGTCTGTACAGTCAACAGAAGGATGACTGTAAAAGTAGTTTGACAAGGTCAGCAAGAGTAAAGGTATGAAAACCATTTACATAGATGAGTGATATTTATTTAGAACAGTGAAAGTGAATGAATAAATTGCATACTTTGACACCTGATGTGAGGAAATACATCTGTTTTTGTTATTTGTGAGAAGACCTGCCAATGAGTTGTCACATATCTGATTCAGAATCTATAATAAAGCAAAATGATGACATATCCTTAGTGGCATTTAAATAAGAGGAGATTCATCAACTGTGTCCATACGTCGCAGACAGTGTTAAGAGTTTATTTAGGACAATTTGTCTTTTAGGACATTTGTCACAAATGTGACCGTGTAGAAAACGTGTGAACGTCCCGTCAATAAACCCAGTAAATAACGTGGAGCCACTGTGGCAGTTTTAGTAATATACGGTTTGAACAGCAGATGGCGCCGTTCGCACGTTTCGCGTGGTGGTCGAAGGTTGTCTGGAAAATATAGCAAGAAAACTAGTCGCGCTGTCTGGAGACGCTGTGTCGTAGAAACCACGGCCCCCTCAAAAACATCACAAAGGTTGGATCAAACAGCCGCAGTAAGAACGATAAATCACAACACGCTTTATGTAGATGAACGGTTGGATGAACGTGTTCATTGCTTGGATGTAATCGGTGTTAATCTGTTGACTGGTCCCTGAGGTAAGAAGGTAACAAGTAGTGAAATATCTCACTTCCAACTTGTGCTTTGCTCTCATTGGCTATTCTTCGACACGTGACACTGGTTTCCTTCGCTCCCATTGGCTCGAGCGACTTTGCGTTGTAAACAGCGAGCACCGGATGTGTCACGTTGAGCAGTGAGATAACAACAAAGTCGAGCAAAGTGAGTTTACAGTGATATTTATTTAATCTGTGCAGACTTTTTCGATTAAGACATAACTTGGTAGCTTTAGCAGCTTTCCGGTTGAAGGTGGAAGCTGTTTCTCGTGTTGGTTGAAGAGAAACTTTGCTGGAAACGTCCTTCACTCAGTGCAATGAACAGTCGATCGCTAACGTGCGTGTGTTTGTGTTGACGTTTTAAAAGACGTCAGGCTGCGAAGTAAACAAGACACAATTGTCTTTATATGTAAACGCATTGTAAAGACGTTTATTATGGAGTTGGCTCAGTAGCTAGTGTTTGTTTCACCTGTACTGCAGAGCTGTGTCTGTGTTCAGCACAGTCGTAGATCACGATGACACGTCGTTAAAATGGTTCAGACATGTGTCGTCATTGCTTCTGAAAGTGGCGTCAGATCACAGCAAGGTAGCATCAAAACCAGCTGAACCACTGTGACCCTATTTAAAATTAATAAAAGATGGCAACTGTGAGCACAACCTATATTTATCAATGACTCCTTTGTTACAGTTCATCTTAAATGTTGTTTTCGTGCATGGCTGTCTATGAGCTCATCACCTTAAGCAGAACACGGGGTTCAGTGATATGGAAGGAAGCTGGGCTCACAGTGAGCGGAGCAATATGAGAAGACGAGCACTGAAAAGGGCACAAAACCCATGGAATCGATAGAAAAGGACCGGGAACAATGAAATGTGGAGGTTGTCGTAAACATGGGCGTAGATGTGAAGAAGAGAGTGAGCTTAGTCTGACTGTGGAGGCAGAGCTTAGTCTGACTGTGATGAGATGGACAATTAGAAACCTTTGTCATCACCTTTTGATCCATTGCCTGTGTGTGTTTTAGTGGCTGTGTGACTGTGTTAAACCATTAAGCATCACTGACTCTTTCTCTCTCTCTCTCTTTATGTTGCATCTTCCTCCATCCTGCTCCAAAATCAAAAGCAAATTAAACCTACACAGGTCACCTGATGTTTGACGGCCGTGCCTTTCTAACAGAGGTACAGTGACGCCTCTTCTCTTCATGTCGTAGCTGAAGATGTTTACCCCCAGAGCTGTCTGGGACAACACCACATGGTGACAGACCTACGACCTCACCGCACTACACAAAGGCATCAACAATGGGTGGCAGACTCAGGGAAACTGTTTTATTTAAGAAGTAGTGTGTTGCAGTCAAGTACCGGTAAGTTTCTTCCTTAAAGAAGCAAGTTGTCTTTAGTTTCTGTGTAGGAAGTTAAAGTTAGTTTTTTCATTTAAGAACGTGATCGCAGCAAAGACAGGGGTCGAGTCAGTTGAAACACTTTACCCACATGCATGTCAGTGTAGGGGTCATCACTGACGTCATTGCCATTGTGAAGTGAATAAGTGAACCAAGTACAGTGGAAACGACTGGAGCAGGAACAATGAAATGTGGAGGTAGTTGTAAACATGGGCATAGATGTGAAGAAGAGAGTGAGCTTAGTCTGACTGTGGAGGCAGAGCTTAGGTTTGACTGTGATGAGATGGACAATTAGAATCTTTTGTCATCACCTTTTGATCCATTGCCTGTGTGTGTTTTAGTGGCTGTGTGACTGTGTTAAACCATTAAGCATCACTGACTCTTTCTCTCTCTCTCTCTCTTTATGTTGCATCTTCCTCCATCCTGCTCCAAAATCAAAAGCAATTAAACCTACACAGGTCACCTGATGTTTGGGGCCGTGCCTTTCTAACAGAGGTACTGTGACGCCTCTTCTCTTCATGTCGTAGCTGAAGATCTTTACCCCCAGAGCTGTCTGGGACAACACCACATGGTGACAGACCTACGACCTCACCGCACTACACAAAGGCATCAACAATGGATGGCAGACTCAGGGAAACTGTTTTATTTAAGAAGTAGTGTGTTGCAGTCAAGTACCGGTAAGTTTCTTCCTTAAAGAAGCAAGTTGTCTTTAGTTTCTGTGTAGGAAGTTAAAGTTAGTTTCTTCCTTTAAGAACGTGATCGCAGCAAAGACAGGGGTCGAGTCAGTTGAGGCACTTTACCCACATGCATGTCAGTGTAGGGGTCATCACTGACGTCATTGCCATTGTGAAGTGAATAAGTGAACCAAGTACAGTGGAAACGACTCTTTGTTTGAATAAAAATCTCTGACTTACCAAAATGACAAACATGTCTCATCAATGTACTAGAAAGCAAGATTTCAGAAGCTCATATAGCGCCAGTAAGATTTTACTATCACTATATTATTACTAGCACTTCTTGGACAAAACAACCTTTATTTAAGAGTAAGACATGAACTGTGACCTAATCCACCACGTATCAGTCAGGGTTTGTCCTGATGCAGTTATACACTGCATCCACCAGGCGTCGCTGTTCTGACTGTATCTACTGTTTCAGCTCCGTTGCTGCGTAAAGCCTCCACGTCGCCATCACTAGGCTGCAGGTAGAGAGAAGCAGCTTATTGCGCAGAGTAAATATTTGAATGTTTTTGTAGCAGACCGCTCCCAGAGTATGAAGCGGAAATGAACGAACTGCAAATCAAACGGTGTCATTTGTACAGAAAAAGGAAGCAGTAGCTGGTTTGTTTTCTAGGCGGCGCTCTGCTCTCAGGTGATCTCCTCGAGGCCACACCTCCACGTCCGGTCACGTGTTTGTCCGGCTTCCGGTTTGTGTTGACAGGATCATTGATAACACCTGCGTTTGCATTGAACGCCGCGTTTCACAGACACAGACGTGGACGCGTGGGGAGAGTTTTTGTCTCCAGAAGTTGGATCCAAATGCAACAACAAGGTAAGACGCGTGACAGCGCTTTGTTTCCGTCTTTCTAAGTCACAAATGTTCAGTGTTTGCTTTTCTCTTGTGGCTGCGTCGTTAGTCGTAAATGCTGCTCTGTAGTTTTACGCAAAGGGATATTTGTGTTTGCAGCGTCCGTGCAGAGGCTCAGTGTTGAGTAGGCGGGTGTGTAGTTGTTTAATTGTAGCTTGAAAGCCCAACAAATGTCAGTGGATCGTGGTTTTCTTGTGTAGACTCCACTGATCACAGTTGTGTCAAACAGAATCGGTTTGAACTTTAGTAAATCAAGGTCCTGTTTGTTACTTGCTAAACTAATTCTGCTGTTATAGTATCGCAAACAAATATGTTCAGTTGTTATTCATGTCCGTCATTGTCTTATTGCATGTGATCCTATCAAGGCCACTATGTCACATACTGAACCTCTGTCCTTTCTCCTTGTTTATGCAGGACAGGTAAGACTTTGTTTACTGTTTAGCTGACAGACATCTCTACTAGTACTTGCTAGAATGAAGTTTAATTTTGTATTGTTTTTGACCCTTTGTTATTGCACCACTAGTATTTAAGTGACTTAGTTTCATTTTCATTATCTGTTGTACTAATTTTTGTTCTTGCTATAAATAAAGAATTTTCATAGTATGTTGTATTGTTATTTCTATACTTTAATTTTTGTTGCATTTGACCTTAGTATAATTGTTTTGTACTTTAATTTTCTTGGTATTTGGTTATAAATTGTTTGCTTTAAATTTTCATGGTGTTTATACTGCTTTTATGATTTTCGGAAAGCAGTGGTAGTCGTATATTGCACTATCTGTTACACCTCTCTAGAATGTGGGTTTGGGTCCTGGAATATTTCACTTGACATGAAAACTTCAAATAAAGGGTTCAATTCAATTTATTTATTTTTCTTTCTTTCAACACACAAAGACAGTTTTTAAAGCTTAATTTCTCCAGTTGGTTCAATCTGCAAAGAGAAATGAAAACTTAGTTAGAAAGCACAACAACAACAAAATGCTGAGAATTAAACTGCTTTTTAAAACAATAGCTCTATTAAGTTTCTCTTTAAGCAAAAACCACCAGAATTCTGTACATAGGAAAAAGTTTACTTACTTTGCAGGAACAGGGCTCTTCCCCTGGATGAGGTGTAGTTTTCTTGCTGCTTGCGTTGCAGGAACAGGCATCTTCCTTTGGATGAAGACCAACAGGGACTGGAAACATGAAAGAAAAATATGATTAAAAACCAGGCAAAACTAGCACCTCAGCTAAATGAAGGAGAGGCTTAAGTGGAACAAAAAAATGTTGCATACGTGAAATACTTAATACAGGGAAGTGTAATTTACTTACTTAGGTTTGGCCTTTAATGAATTGATCTGCTTCACTTTTCTGGCCACCTGGTCAAATAGGATGCGGAGGACAAAAAAACTAAATTAAGCCGAGTGAAGTCAGTCTAGTGTTTAACAAACTACAAAGGTAAAAACTGTACATGAATTTAAGTTCACTTACTTTGCAGGAACAAGCCTCTTCCTCTGGATGAAGTGTCCACATGTGACTGGAAGCAAGAAAAAACAGGTAATAAAACTAACATCTCAGCATATGTGAAATACTTTAATACAGGGAAGTTTCTTTAGTCTGCTGCACTTTTTTCTTGCCACCTGGTTAAATAGGATGCACAGATCAACAATTATATTATAAGCCAAGTGAAGTCAGTCAGGAGTTACCCTTTACCTTTAAGAAACTAAGAACTATGAAAGTAGAAATGACCAGAAATCTCTACTAAACTGAAGTTACCTTACTTGCAGGAACAGGCCACTTCCTCGTTAGTCTGGAAGATAAACATTAGAAAGACAGCAAAGGACAAACAATTACAGTAAAATCAGCCAAGACGGTCAAGTGTTTAACTTACCTTCTGTTGGGTTTCACCACACGGCAACTGCTTGGCATCTTCATCCAATTCACATTACACCTGCTGGTGAAGGTAGTTCATCCAGGGGAGGTCATTTAAAAGTTGCCATAGAAACAGACTTTCCTCTGCAGTAGAAACCTATCAGCACCTTATGCAGGTAGCTTCTTCAGGCAGAGCCTGACAGACCACGTGGTTATGGGAGCAGCCACCAATAGCAGCTCTTTCTAAATGCATTTTAACGTGACTCAAACATGCAGGCAGCCTGTGACTCTGATCAAAAGAACAAAGCGCATCAGTATCAAAACTCCTTTTCAAACGCGATTATTTCCTTCAGCTGTGGAGGAGGTTCTGACAGGTACAATGTCCGCCCCCGTGTGGATGAAACTGGAACAGCAGCCCGGCGGTTGCGTCGTTAAAGCCAAAGCGCGCTTCCGACGCTCTCGGGGGCGAGTTTGACGTCATCACTGGCACGTGACTGCTCGCACCTGTGGAGAACCGGTTAAGAAGGTATGAGATTAATTAGCCATTTAACAAATGCAGCGGATTAACAACTGAAGAACTTTCTGCTCTCGTCTCCAGTGTCTCCTGTGGAAGCGAGGATTGACCACAGGACGCAGCCGCGTGTTGAGACGCACCTGGACAAAAACGCTGCCTTCGCCTGCTCCTCGCCTGGTTTGGGTCCAGCAGCGAAACACGTTGTTCCACACACGCACCGACTATTGTTTGGACTTTTATGACACAAACGTTCTTGAAATAAACCAACTGCAAACAACGTGTCCGGCGTCAAATGGCAAACACCGATAATTAGCAGATAATCAAGTTGGTATTTGCTTCTGGAGTTGGTGGAGACTAGAATCTGAGCTAAAATAACACAGACCTCCTTCAGTGGCTCCTCACAAGGCTGATTCAGCAAAACCACAGACCTGAAACAGACAAAGCGCCATTAAAAATAAAGGATCCTGAACTAAAACAAATGTTAATTATTAGCAGCCACATGAACATTGATAAGGTAAAAGTCAGTTAAACCTGCTCCCGGAGAGACGTCTGACAACGTCGCCTCACGACAAGACACTAACCTGGAAGAGCAGTTTAATCGGGTGATATTTAAAGCTTTCGCCGCGCATGTGCGCATGAAACGTTTATTGCCTTGACCTGCGTCCAAACGCCCCCTGCTGGATGTTTACCACGCTTACATTCAACTGACTGGAATTAGAAAATAACGAATAGAGAGAAATAAATAAATGAACTATTATAATGTCATCGTATTTTTATGTTTATTGCTATATTTCTATACGTTTTGTTTGTTGTTGCAAAACTTAATTGTGCAGCGTCTAATATGTTCAACAGTTGTTGTAGTGGAGTCAGGTCTGATGTTTAAACGTGCATCCTATTCCCAAAATGACAAACATGTCTCATCAATGTACTAGAAAGCAAGGTTTCAAAAGCTCAAATAGCGCCAGTAAGATTATCACTATATCATTACTAGCACTTCTTGGACAAAACAACCTTTATTTGAGTGTAAGACATGAACTGTGACCTAATCCACCACGTATCAGTCAGGGTTTGTCCTGATGCAGTTTCGCCCTTCATCCACCAGGCGTCGCTGTTCTGACTGTATCTACTGTTTCAGCTCCGTTGCTGCGTAAAGCCTCCACGTCGCCATCACTAGGCTGCAGGTAGAGAGAAGCAGCTTATTGCGCAGAGTAAATATTTGAATGATTTTGTAGCAGACCGCTCCCAGAGTGTGCAGCGCCGACGATGAACACATTAGACGCTGCACAATGAACACAGCAAATAAGTCAAAGTTTTGCAACAATTTTATTATCAGGTATTTGTCAGAAAGCCCCGCAAACAAACAAAACGCACGAAATTATAGCAATAAACATCATAATACGATGACATTATAATAGTTCATTTGTTTATTTCTCTCTATTCGTTATTTTCTAATTCCACAGTCAGTTGAATGTAAGTGTGGTAAACATCCAGCAGGGGGCGTTTGGACGCAGGTCAAGGCAATAAACGTTTCATGCGCACATGCGCGGCGAAAGCTTTAAATATCACCCGATTAAACTGCTCTTTCAGGTTAGTGTCTTGTCGTGAGGCGACGTTGTCAGACGTCTCTCCGGGAGCAGGTTTAACTGGCTTTTACCTTATCAATGTTCATGTGGCTGCTAATAATTAACATTTGTTTTATTTCAGGATCCTTTATTTTTAATGGTGCTTTGTCTGTTTCAGGTCTGCGGTTTTGCTGAATCAGCCTTGTGAGGAGCCACTGAAGGAGGTCTGTGTTATTTTAGCTCAGATTCTAGTCTCCACCAACTCCAGAAGCAAATACCAACTTGATTATCTGCTAATTATCGGTGTTTGCCATTTGACGCCGGACACGTTGTTTGCAGTTGGTTTATTTCATAATAAAAGTCCAAACAATAGTTGGTGCGTGTGTGGAACAACGTGTTTCGCTGCTGGACCCAAACCAGGCGAAGGCAGCGTTTCTGTCCAGGTGCGTCTCAACACGCGGCTGCGTCCTGTGGTCAATCCTCGCTTCCACAGGAGACACTGGAGACGAGAGCAGAAAGTTCTTTGGTTGTTAATCCGCTACATTTGTTAAATGGCTAATTAATCGCATACCTTCTTAACCGGTTCTCCACAGGTGCGAGCAGTCACGTGCCGGTGATGACGTCAAACTCGCCCCCGAGAGCGTCGGAAGCGCGCTTTGGCTTTAACGACGCAACCGCCGGGTTGCTGTTCCAGTTTCATCCACACGGGGGCGGACATTGTACCTGTCAGAACCTCCTCCACAGCTGAAGGAAATAATCGCGTTTGAAAAGGAGTTTTGATACTGATGCGCTTTGTTCTTTTGATCAGAGTCACAGGCTGCCTGCATGTTTGAGTCACGTTAAAATGCATTTAGAAAGAGCTGCTATTGGTGGCTGCTCCCATAACCACGTGGTCTGTCAGGCTCTGCCTGAAGACGCTACCTGCATAGGTGCTGATAGGTTTCTACTGCAGAGGAAAGTCTGTTGCTATGGCAACTTTTAGACGACCTCACCTGGATGAACTACCTTCACCAGCAGGTGTAATGTGAATTGGATGAAGATGCCAAGCAGTTGCCGTGTGGTGAAACCCAACAGAAGGTAAGTTAAACACTTGACCGTCTTGGCTGATTTTACTGTAATTGTTTCCTTTGCTGTCTTTCTAATGTTTATCTTCCAGACTAACGAGGAAGTGGCCTGTTCCTGCAAGTAAGGTAACTTCAGTTTTGTACAGATTTCTGGTCATTTCTACTTTCATAGTTCTTAGTTTCTTAAAGGTAAAGGGTAACTCCTGACTGACTTCACTTGGCTTATAATATAATTGTTGATCTGTGCATCCTATTTAACCAGGTGGCAAGAAAAAAGTGAAGCAGACTAAAGAAACTTCCCTGTATTAAAGTATTTCACATATGCTGAGATGTTAGTTTTATTACCTGTTTTTTCTGTTTTGTTTTTTCTTGCTTCCAGTCACATGTGGACACTTCATCCAGAGGAAGAGGCTTGTTCCTGCAAAGTAAGTGAACTTAATTTCATGTACAGTTTTTACCTTTGTAGTTTGTTAAACACTAGACTGACTTCACTCTGATTAATTTAGTTTTTTTTGTCCTCTGCATCCTGTGAAAGTGAAGCAGATCAATTCATTAAAGGCCAAACCTAAGTAAGTAAACTACACTTCCCTGTATTAAGTATTTCACGTATGCAACATTATTTGTTCCACTTAAGCCTCTCCTTCATTTAGCTGAGGTGCTAGTTTTGCCTGGTTTTTAATTATTTTTCTTTCATGTTTCCAGTCCCTGTTGGTCTTCATCCAAAGGAAGATGCCTGTTCCTGCAACGCAAGCAGCAAGAAAACTACACCTCATCCAGGGGAAGAGCCCTGTTCCTGCAAAGTAAGTAAACTTTTTCCTATGTACAGAATTCTGGTGGTTTTTGCTTAAAGAGAAACCTAATAGAGCTATTGTTTTAAAAAGCAGTTTAATTCTCCGCATTTTGTTGTTGTTGTGCTTTCTAACTAAGTTTTCATTTCTCTTTGCAGATTGAACCAACTGGAGAAATCAAGAAGCTTTAAAAACTGTCTTTTTGTGTGTTGAAAGAAAAATAAATAAATTGAATTGAACCCTTTATTTGAAGTTGTTTTCATGTCAAGTGAAATATTGCAGGACCCAAACCCACATTCTAGAGAGGTGTAACAGATAGTGCAATATACGACTACCACTGCTTTCCAAAAATCATAAAAGCAGTATAAACACTATGGAAAATATTTAAAGCAAACAATTGAATGAAATACTAATTATATACTATTGAAATAATGCAACATACTATGAAAATTCTTTATTTATAGCAAGAACAAAAAGTAGTACAGATTATGAAAATGAAACTAAGTCACTTAAATACTAGTGGTGCAATAACAAAGGGTCAAAAACAATACAAAATTAAACTTCTTTCTAGCAAGTACTAGTAGAGATGTCTGTCAGCTAAACAGTATAAACAAAGTCTTAAATTAAGTGAAAGTCTTACCTGTCCTGCAAAAACAAGGAGAAAGGAAAGGTTTAGTATGTGACATAGTGGCCTTGATAGGATCACATGCAATAAGACAATGACGCACATGAATAACAACTGAACATATTTGTTTGCGATACTATAACAGCAGAATAAGTTTAGCAAGTAACAAACAGGACCTTGATTTACTAAAGTTCAAACCGATTCTGTTTGACACAACTGTGATCAGTGGAGTCTACACAAGAAAACCACGATCCACTGACATTTGTTGGGCTTTCAAGCTACAATTAAACAACTACACACCCGCCTACTCAACACTGAGCCTCTGCACGGACGCTGCAAACACAAATATCCCTTTGCGTAAAACTACAGAGCAGCATTTACGACTAACGACGCAGCCACAAGAGAAAAGCAAACACTGAATATTTGTGACTTAGAAAGACGGAAACAAAGCGCTGTCACGCGTCTTACCTTGTATTTGGATCCAACTTCTGGAGACAAAAACTCTCCCCACGCGTCCACGTCTGTGTCTGTGAAAAGCGGCGTTCAATGCAAACGCAGGTGTTATCAATGATCCTGTCAACACAAACCGGAAGCCGGACGAACACGTGACCGGACGTGGAGGTGTGGCCTCGAGGAGATCACCTGAGAGCAGAGCGCCCCCTAGAAAACAAACCAGCTACTGCTTCCTTTTTCTGTACAAATGACACAGTTTGATTTGCAGTTCGTTCATTTCCGCTTCATACTCTGGGAGCGGTCTGCTACAAAAACATTCAAATATTTACTCTGCGCAATAAGCTGCTTCTCTCTACCTGCAGCCTAGTGATGGCGACGTGGAGGCTTTACGCAGCAACGGAGCTGAAACAGTAGATACAGCCAGAACAGCGACGCCTGGTGGATGCAGTGTATAACTGCATCAGGACAAACCCTGACTGATACGTGGTGGATTAGGTCAGAGTTCATGTCTTACTCTCAAATAAAGGTTGTTTTGTCCAAGAAGTGCTAGTAATGATACAGTGATAGTAAAATCTTACTGGCGCTATATGAGCTTCTGAAACCTTGCTTTCTAGTACACTGATGAGACATGTTTGTCATTTTGGGAATAGGATGCACGTTTAAACATCAGACCTGACTCCACTACAACAACTGTTGAACATATTAGACGCTGCACAATTAGGTTTTGCAACAACAAACAAAACGTATAGAAAGGGGTTATTTTGTCCAAGAAGTGCTAGTAATGATATAGTGATAGTAAAAACTTACTGGCGCTATATGAGCTTCTGAAATCTTGCTTTCTAGTACATTGATGTTTGTCATTTTGGTAAGTCAGAGATTTTTATTCAAACAAAGAGTCGTTTCCACTGTACTTGGCTCACTTATTCACTTCACAATGGCAATGACGTCAGTGATGACATGCATGTGGGTAAAGTGTTTCAACTGACTTGACCCCTGTCTTTGCTGCGATCACGTTCTTAAATGAAAAAACTAACTTTAACTTCCTACACAGAAACTAAAGACAACTTGCTTCTTTAAGGAAGAAACTTACCGGTACATGACTGCAACACACTACTTCTTAAATAAAACAGTTTCCCTGAGTCTGTCACCCATTGTTGATGGCTTTGTGTAGTGCGGTGAGGTCGTAGGTCTGTCACCATGTGGTGTTGTCCCAGACAGCTCTGGGGGTAAACATCTTCAGCTACGACATGAAGAGAAGAGGCGTCACTGTACCTCTGTTAGAAAGGCACGGCCGTCAAACATCAGGTGACCTGTGTAGGTTTAATTGCTTTTGATTTTGGAGCAGGATGGAGGAAGATGCAACATAAAGAGAGAGAGAGAGAAAGAGTCAGTGATGCTTAATGGTTTAACACAGTCACACAGCCACTAAAACACACACAGGCAATGGATCAAAAGGTGATGACAAAGGTTTCTAATTGTCCATCTCATCACAGTCAAACCTAAGCTCTGCCTCCACAGTCAGACTAAGCTCACTCACTTCTTCACATCTACGCCCATGTTTACGACAACCTCCACATTTCATTGTTCCTGGTCCTTTTCTATCGATTCCATGGGTTTTGTGCCCTTTTCAGTGCTCGTCTTCTCATATTGCTCCGCTCACTGTGAGCCCAGCTTCCTTCCATATCACTGAACCCCGTGTTCTGCTTAAGGTGATGAGCTCATAGACAGCCATGCACGAAAACAACATTTAAGATGAACTGTAACAAAGAAGTCATTGATAAATATAGGCTGTGCTCACAGTTGCCATCTGTTATTATTTTTAAATGGGGTCACAGTGGTTCAGCTGGTTTTGATGCTACCTTGCTGTGATCTGACGCCACTTTCAGAAGCAATGACGACACATGTCCACAAACCATTTTAACGACGTGTCATCGTGATCTACGACTGTGCTGAACACAGACACAGCTCTGCAGTACAGGTGAAACAAACACTAGCTACTGAGCCGACTCCATAATAAACGTCTTTACAATGCGTTTACATATAAAGACAATTGTGTCTTGTTTACTTCGCAGCCTGACGTCTTTTAAAACGTCAACACAAACACACGCACGTTAGCGATCGACTGTTCATTGCACTGAGTGAAGGACGTTTCCAGCAAAGTTTCTCTTCAACCAACACGAGAAACAGCTTCCACCTTCAACCGGAAAGCGGCTAAAGCTACCAAGTTATGTCTTAATCAAAGAAGTCTGCACAGATTCAATAAATATCACTGTAAACTCACTTTGTTGTTATCTCACTGCTCAACGTGACACATCCGGTGCTCGCTGTTTACAAGGCAAAGTCGCTCGAGCCAATGGGAGCGAAGGAAACCAGTGTCACGTGTCAAGGAATAGCCAATGAGAGCAAAGCACAAGTTGGAAGTGAGATATTTCACTACTTTTTACCTTCTTACCTCAGGGACCAGTCAACAGATTAACACCGATTACATCCAAGCAATGAACACGTTCATCCAACCGTTCATCTACATAAAGCGTGTTGTGATTTATCGTTCTTACTGCGGCTGTTTGATCCAACCTTTGTGATGTTTTTGAGGGGGCCGTGGTTTCTACGACACAGCGTCTCCAGACAGCGCGACTAGTTTTCTTGCTATATTTTCCAGACAACCTTCGACCACCACGCGAAACGTGCGAACGGCGCCATCTGCTGTTCAAACCGTATATTACTAAAACTGCCACAGTGGCTCCACGTTATTTACTGGGTTTATTGACGGGACGTTCACACGTTTTCTACACGGTCACATTTGTGACAAATGTCCTAAAAGACAAATTGTCCTAAATAAACTCTTAACACTGTCTGCGACGTATGGACACAGTTGATGAATCTCCTCTTATTTAAATGCCACTAAGGTCATATGTCATCATTTTGCTTTATTATAGATTCTGAATCAGATATGTGACAACTCATTGGCAGGTCTTCTCACAAATAACAAAAACAGATGTATTTCCTCACATCAGGTGTCAAAGTATGCATTTTATTCATTCACTTTCACTGTTCTAAATAAATATCACTCATCTATGTAAATGGTTTTCATACCTTTACTCTTGCTGACCTTGTCAAACTACTTTTACAGTCATCCTTCTGTTGACTGTACAGACACAGCAAATAAATGAAACTTTTGAAACAATTTTATTATCAGGTATTTGTCAGGAAGCCCCGAAACAAACAAAACGCATGGAAATATAGCAATAAACATAATAATACCATGACATTATAATAGTTCATTTATTTATTTCTCTCTATTCGTTATTTTCTAATTCCACAGTCAGTTGAATGCAAGCGTGGTAAACATCCAGCAGGGGGCGTTTGGACGCAGGTCAAGGCAATAAACGTTTCATGCGCACATGCGCGGCGAAAGCTTTAAATATCACCCGATTAAACTGCTCTTCCAGGTTAGTGTCTTGTCGTGAGGCGACGTTGTCAGACGTCTCTCCGGGAGCAGGTTTAACTGACTTTTACCTTATCAATGTTCATGTGGCTGCTAATAATTAACATTTGTTTTAGTTCAGGATCCTTTATTTTTAATGGCGCTTTGTCTGTTTCAGGTCTGTGGTTTTGCTGAATCAGCCTTGTGAGGAGCCACTGAAGGAGGTCTGTGTTATTTTAGCTCAGATTCTAGTCTCCACCAACTCCAGAAGCAAATACCAACTTGATTATCTGCTAATTATCGGTGTTTACCATTTGACGCCGGACACGTTGTTTGCAGTTGGTTTATTTCATAATAAAAGTCCAAACAATAGTTGGTGCGTGTGTGGAACAACGTGTTTCGCTGCTGGACCCAAACCAGGCGAGGAGCAGGCGAAGGCAGCGTTTCTGTCCAGGTGCGTCTCAACACGCGGCTGCGTCCTGTGGTCAATCCTCGCTTCCACAAGAGACACTGGAGGCGACAGCAGAAAGTTCTTTAGTTGTTAATCCGCTGCATTTGTTAAATGGCTAATTAATCTCATACCACCTCAACCGGTTCTCCACAGGTGCGAGCAGTCACGTGCCGGTGATGACGTCAAACTCGCCCCCGAGAGCGTCGGAAGCGCGCTTTGGCTTTAACGACGCAACCGCCGGGCTGCTGTTCCAGTTTCATCCACACGGGGGCGGACATTGTACCTGTCAGAACCTGCTTCCACAGCTGAAGGAAATAATCGCAGTTGCCCAACAGAAGGTAAGTTAAACACTTGACCGTCTTGGCTGATTTTACTGTAATTGTTTGTCCTTTGCTGTCTTTCTAATGTTTATCTTCCAGACTAAAGAGGAAGTGGCCTGTTCCTGCAAGTAAGGTAACTTCAGTTTAGTACAGATTTCTGGTCATTTCTACTTTCATAGTTCTTAGTTTCTTAAAGTTAAAGGGTAACTCTTGACTGACTTAACTTGGCTTATAATATAATTGTTGGATCTGTGCATCCTATTTAACCAGGTGGCAAGAAAAAAGTGCAGCAGACTAAAGAAACTTCCCTGTATTAAAGTATTTCACATATGCTGAGATGTTAGTTTTATTACCTGTGTTTTTTTCTTTTTTCTTGCTTCCAGTCACATGTGGACACTTCATCCAGAGGAAGAGGCTTGTTCCTGCAAAGTAAGTGAACTTAATTTTATGTACAGTTTTTACCTTTGTAGTTTGTTAAACACTAGACTGACTTAACTCGGCTTAATTGTTTAGTTTTTTGTTCTCTGCAGCCTATTTGACCAGGTGGCAAGAAAAGTGAAGCAGATCAATTCATTAAAGGCCAAACCTAAGTAAGTAAACTACACTTCCCTGTATTAAGTATTTCACGTATGGAAAATTTTCTGGCATTTAGCTGAGGTGCTAGTTTTGTCTAGTGTTTAATTTTTTTTCTTTCATGTTTCCAGTCCCTGTTGGTCTTCATCCAGAGGAAGATGCCTGTTCCTGCAAAGTAAGTAAACTTTTTCCTATGTGCAGAATTCTGGTGGTTTTTGCTTAAAGAGAAACTTAATAGAACTAGTTTTAAAAAGCAGTTTAATTCTCAGCATTTTGTTGTTGTGCTTTCTAACAAAGTTTTCATTTGTCTTTGCAGATTGAACCAACTGGAGAAATCAAGAAGCTTTAAAAACTGTCTTTGTGTGTTGAAAGAAAAAATAAATTGAATTGAACACTTTATTTGAAGTTGTTTTCATGTCAAGTGAAATATTCCAGGACCCAAACCCACATTCTAGAGAGGTGTAACAGATAGTGCAATATACGACTATACTGCTTTTGATTTTTGGAAAGCAGTGGTAAACACCATGAAAATATAAAGCTAACAATTTATAACGAAATACCAAGAAAATTAAAGTACAAAACAATTATACTAAGGTCAAATGTAGTTATTTCTATAGTTTAATTTTGGTTACAACATACTATAAAATTCTTTATTTATAGCAAGTACAAAAATAGATTTATAACAATACTAGAACTAAGAAAATTAAAGTACAATAAATAAAAAGTAATCAAAACATACTATGAAAATTCTTTATTTATAGCAAGTACAAAAACACAACAAAAATTAGTTCTTTATGGCAAGTACAACATCAACAATAAAACATGTACATGGAACTTAGTTACTTATAGCAAATACTAGTGGTGCAAAAACAAAGGGTCAAAAACAATACAAAATTAAACTTCTTTGTAGCAAGTACTAGTAGAGATGTCTGTCAGCTAAAGAGTATAAACAAAGACTTAATACGTGAAAGTCTTACCTGTCCTGCATAAACAAGGAGAAAGGACAGGTTTAGTATGTGACATAGTGGCCTTGATAGGATCACATGCAATAAGACAATGACGCACATGAATAACAACTGAACATATTTGTTTGTGATACTATAACAGCAGAATTAGTTTAGCAAGTAACAAACAGGACCTTGATTTACTAAAGTTCAAACCGATTCTGTTTGACACAACTGTGATCAGTGGAGTCTACACAAGAAAACCACGATCCACTGACATTTGTTGGGCTTTCAAGCTACAATTAAACAACTACACACCCGCCTACTCAACACTGAGCCTCTGCACGGACGCTGCAAACACAAATATCCCTTTGCGTAAAACTACAGAGCAGCATTTACGACTAACGACGCAGCCACAAGAGAAAAGCAAACACTGAACATTTGTGACTTAGAAAGACGGAAACAAAGCGCTGTCACGCGTCTTACCTTGTTGTTGCATTTGGATCCAACTTCTGGAGACAAAAACTCTCCCCACGCGTCCACGTCTGTGTCTGTGAAACGCGACGTTCAACCCAAACGCAGGTGTTATCAATGAGCCTGTCAACACAAACCGGAAGCCGGACAAACACGTGACCGGACGTGGAGGTGTGGCCTCGAGGGGATCACCTGAGAGCAGAGCGCCCCCTAGAGAACAAACCAGCTACTGCTTCCTTTTTCTGTACAAATGACACCGTTTGATTTGCAGTTCGTTCATTTCCGCTTCATACTCTGGGAGCGGTCTGCTACAAAAACATTCAAATATTTACTCTGCGCAATAAGCTGCTTCTCTCTACCTGCAGCCTAGTGATGGCGACGTGGAGGCTTTACGCAGCAACGGAGCTGAAACAGTAGATACAGCCAGAACAGCGACGCCTGGTGGATGCAGTGTATAACTGCATCAGGACAAACCCTGACTGATACGTGGTGGATTAGGTCACAGTTCATGTCTTACTCTCAAATAAAGGTTGTTTTGTCCAAGAAGTGCTAGTAATGATATAGTGATAATCTTACTGGCGCTATATGAGCTTCTGAAACCTTGCTTTCTAGTACAAAGATGAGACATGTTTGTCATTTTGGGAATAGGATGCACGTTTAAACATCAGACCTGACTCCACTACAACAACTGTTGAACATATTAGACGCTGCACAATTAAGTTTTGCAACAACAAACAAAACGTATAGAAAGGGGTTATTTTGTCCAAGAAGTGCTAGTATTGATATAGTGATAATCTTACTGGCGCTATATGAGCTTCTGAAACCTTGCTTTCTAGTACACATTGATGAGACGTTTGTCATTTGTCAAACATCAGACCTAACTCCACTACAACAACTGTTGAACATATTAGAAGCTGCACAATAAACACAGCAAATAGATCAAACTTTTGCAACAATTTTATTATCAGGTATTTGTCAGGAAGCCCCGAAACAAACAAAACGCATGAAATTATAACAATAAAGATAATAATACGATGACATTATAATAGTTAATTTATTTATTTCTCTCTATTCGTTATTTTCTAATTCCAGTCAGTTGAATGTAAGTGTGGTAAACATCCAACAGGGGGCGTTTGGACCCAGGTCAAGGCAATTAACGTTTCATGTGCACATGCGCGGAGCTGAAACAGTAGATACAGTCAGAACAGCGACGCCTGGTGGATGCAGGGCGAAACTGCATCAGGACAAACCCTGACTGATACGTGGTGGTACGACTGTGCTGAACACAGACACAGCTCTGCAGTACAGGTGAAACAAACACTAGCTACTGAGCCGACTCCATAATAAACGTCTTTACAATGTGTTTACATATAAAGACAATTGTGTCTTGTTTACTTCGCAGCCTGACGTCTTTTAAAACGTCAACACAAACACACGCACGTTAGCGATCGACTGTTCATTGCACTGAGTGAAGGACGTTTCCAGCAAAGTTTCTCTTCAAACAACACGAGAAACAGCTTCCACCTTCACCCAGAAAGCGGCTAAAGCTACCAAGTTATGTCTTAAACAAAAAAAGTCTGCACAGATTAAATAAATATCACTGTAAACTCACTTTCTTCGACTTTGTTGTTATCTCACTGCTCAACGTGACACATCCGGTGCTCGCTGTTTACAACGCAAAGTCGCTCGAGCCAATGGGAGCGAAGGAAACCAGTGTCACGTGTCGAAGAATAGCCAATGAGATCAAAGCACAAGTTGGGTTCCGGTAGACTGCCGGCCGGTCCTGAGTAGGTCTCAGCGAACGGCCTTGACAGAGAAGTGAGATATTTCACTACTTGTTACCTTCTTACCTCAGTGACCAGTCAACAGATTAACACCGATTACATCCAAGCAATGAACAAGTTCATCCAACCGTTCATCTACATAAAGCGTGTTGTGATTTATCGTTCTTACTGCGGCTGTTTGATCCAACCTTTGTGATGTTTTTGAGGGGGCCGTGGCTTCTACGACACAGCGTCTCCAGACAGCGCGACTAGTTTTCTTGCTATATTTTCCAGACAACCTTCGACCACCACGCGAAACGTGAGAACGGCGCCACCTGCTGTTCAAACCGTATATTACTAAAACTGCCACAGTGGCTCCACGTTATTTACTGGGTTTATTGACGGGACGTTCACACGTTTTCCACACGGTCACATTTGTGACAAATTGTCCTAAATAAACTCTTAACACTGTCTGCGACGTATGGACACAGTTGATGAATCTCCTCTTATTTAAATGCCACTAAGGTCATATGTCATCATTTTGCTTTATTATAGATTCTGAATCAGATATGTGAAAACTCATTGGCAGGTCTTCTCACAAATAACAAAAACAGATGTATTTCCTCACATCAGGTGTCAAAGTATGCAATTTATTCATTCACTTTCACTGTTCTAAATAAATATCACTCATCTATGTAAATGGTTTTCATACCTTTACTCTTGCTGACCTTGTCAAACTACTTTTACAGTCATCCTTCTGTTGACTGTACAACTTTATCTCAGTGGCTCATTCTTTATTTCTCACTCTGGAATTTTGTTTTAAACCTAGACGTATGAAAGTAAGGATGTTACCTGTGAGCCACCTCCACAATTGTGATTTAAGCTGAGCTAACTTCTCCAACACACTTTAGGGTGTGTGTGTGATTTAATCTTAGTCTGTTTGCCTCCTCCAGCGTCTCATGTAATGCTGACAATAAGGGAAAAATAAAAATCAAAATCCCTTCTTTGCTCCTCAACTATTCACGCATAAAAATGTTCGCAGGTTTTTACCTTCAGGCTGCCACTGAAAAATTCACACAGCCCGGAGAACATCCAAGTCCTTCACTTTCGTTGAAGTTGTGGATCTGCCCCCATTGTGCCTCTTTATTACATCAAAAGGGTTTTTTTGTGTGAAGCTGTGGTAATTAGCAAAACACGTGAAATCATCTCCTGAGTGCATTTAACTGTTTTTATGTGCAGACAGGGCGCTGGGGGTTGACTGCACAACATATGGACACAGATGGGGAGAGCATTTTAATGGGTGCGCTGAGTGAGGTTTTGTGTTTTTAACCCCTGAAAGTGGAGGCATGAGCGTCCTCTATATCCTAAAGCGAGCATCAATTAAAGATTTGCTTTTAAACGGGCGACCGCAGCAGAGGCAGCTGGCACCAGGAGCTTCCACGAGAAACTGCGGCCATGCCTGGTCTTTCCTTTTTTTGTTGTCCTATGACAAGACGTGTGTAATCACATACATGTAGACACATTTCATCACCCACCCCCTTCTCTTCCTCTCATGCCCCTTGTTGTGCTTAATGAGGTTATCGGGTTGCTCCACGGCTATATGCCTCCCAGCTGGCCCTCTGATTGGAGGGGCAAGAAGGTGGACTTAGCGTAATTAACACGTCGTTATGGAGATGACTGAGTTGCCCACGATGGATGGACAAAAGAGGAAACGGTCAAAGATGTTTTGAGTCAAAAATAAACATTAAAACAGGTTCAACTGTAACACACTGTATCTTTCTTCAGAGTCAATTATCCCATGAATGTGGATGCATCTGCTGTTTCCTCAATAGACAATATTTCCTCAAGTTTTGCCTCTATTTATATTGTTGTGAAACACACCAGCAGTGTGCATGTGTATGTGTAAGTGAAGGTGTTGAACTGTAAAGCATTGTGCGAATGTATGCGTAGAAGCAAAGAAGTGACCAGGACCAGCACAAGTTTTACCGAACACATTGCTGTCTTTATTAGAGCCTTGTCTGGCAGTAATACTGAAAAAAAAGTGAACTTAGAACAGATGGTGGTGGCAGCCCACAGCTTTTTTTTCCTGTTTTTCTTTATTTCTTTGATATTTTTCTTCATTTTTTTGTGAGAGTACTGCGACTCTTGCTTTTCTGTGGCATGGATAACATCAATAAAAGAGACAGTAGGGAGAGAAAAAGAAATATACAACTTATATTACACTGTGTTATGAACAAAATATAAATCTATAACTCTATGTTATATTTACATAATTATCTTTCTTGATATTTCAAGTTGAGATGGTAAGATATTTTTTTACTTGTAATAATTCTTACTTTGTTTTGAGCTCCACTCATGACTTTGATTGTCTTAAATAATATCATCATTTTCATTGTCTTGATATGGGGCCAGACCTTGCCAGCAGGGATGATTGACATCTTAATGCCCCCTGCTGTCACCATAAAATGGATTTATCCACTTGCCCCCACTCTCCAGCATCAGGTTAAACCATGGTGTGATAGCAGGGGTGACTATACAGCAAAGTTAATACCCGGAGGCTCATAATGCGGCGCGTAGCGAACATCTATAGCGAGTATGATTGTGGGGATCACACCTTCAGCACACCTGAAGAGTAGTCATGGCTCCTATAGCTTGTGGAGCTAAAACAAGGCAAAGGGCTCCTGAAGAGAAGTGACTTTAAAGATACTGTAGACATGTCGGCCCGCCTCACGCCCTCGCACAGTGGAACGCCATCAGTGGATCACGGTAAACACTGCTATCATTAAAATAATCACTGCTATCACAAAAAACAAAACATATGTACAGGATTTAAAAATCTACAACGCTAGATTTCGAGAGACATAAAAGGACAGCATACGATTTGTTTGGTTGTCTTGATAATCTCTTCATTTTGTGTGTGTGTGTGTGTGTGTATGTGTGTGTCCAAGACAATGACGTTCCACTGTGTTACGGGGAGATGGTCAAACTAGTAAATGGGGATGGACTCTTTGTTCACAGAAAACAGTTTCCAAAAGTGATGAAACTGATTTCCCACAAAAAAGAAGCAAAAAAAATAAAAAATAAAAGAGAAGATTTCACATTGTACATTATAATAACCATTACAAATAAAATTATAACAACAATGAAAAAAAAATCATGTTCTTCTTTTTCTCTGACTGCACAGAGTCTGAGTGCTTTTTAGAAATGGGTACGGACACGAGTAGGTTATGTCTTCAGCTCGGAGGAGGGCTGGCGTCGAGTCTGTCAGTCCAGCTCCCTGTCCTAACTCTGCCCGCCCAGCCGTCCGGAGGATTAATACAAAACGAACGCAAAAAAGAAATGAACAAAAGGGAACATAACAAGTGAAATAAAGAAAGGTAAAACAACAACTTCTGTTTAGATCTAAATACCTACAGCTAAATAGAATAATGTTTCATTGACTGTCATAGTTTCATATGGTCATAAAAACCTGATGAAGAGGAAAAAATAAATTATACTGTACATAACTTACTAAACTCAGGAAACGTTGACCATCCTTATAATTATTGTTAATAATATTATTAGACTAGAGGCAGTTTGAAGAGAAATAATAAAATACAGTATTCAAATACAAACAAACACTGACTGGCTGACTTCACCTCGGCTCCGCCCACTGGGGGACAGCAGAACGACGTTGATTGGTGGGGCAGGACAACACTGAAGGACTGAACAACAAGTGTGTGTCTGTGTGAGTGCGTGTACGTCCGTGCGCTACGGTCGATAACAGCAGCAGTGGGAGGTGCCTGTCTTCTATGCTGGACAATTTGTTTTTTCCCGCAAACGCCCAATAAGTGAGCACACGGAAAACACACACACTCACACAGTCGGGTGTTTCAGGCTAAGTCATACTGTTGTTGTGCCCCTGGATGAGATTGACATACATGGACGGAGAGAGAAGAAAGCTGGTGGATTGTCTCAACAACACAGTGCTCTCTTTCGCTTCTGCTCCGTGATGCTAGAGAAACTCTCTCTCCCCTTTCTCTCCCCCACTGAAATCCACTCAAAGTGGGACGGTCCACGCTGCACTGGTCAGTCTTTGCTGGACTCGTCCCGTCGGATTCTCATCGGAGTTGAGCGGGCAGTCGCAAAAACACAGAGGGGGAAAAATTGGGGGGGAGGGGGGCAACGACAGCACACTGCAAGGTCAAGGAAAGATATCTTTTTGTTAAAAATATGTCTGATGTCTTTCAGGTGCTTTACAACAAAAGGGGAAAAAAGAAATGTCTCTTTTTTCTATTATTAATCAAACTTGTAGCACAAAAACAACAAATCACATTCACAAGCCACTTATTGGCACCGTGTACCTGAGTGAGAATATTATAGAACCAAAGAACAAAAAAAGCTGTTTTTTTTAAAAGTGTCTCTTGATAATAAACAGGTCCGCCATCTTAAAGTGTCATCTGTTAGCCTTTGACAGGTCCACTGTTCCGCTTATCATTTCAAAATGTCTCGTTTTGTACAAACAGGTCTAAAACGTTGCGTCATGAGTGTGATTCTTACGTCTCCTCACTCGTGGCTTTACACTCTTGCAGTAGTACTTGGATATTCCTCAGCGAGCTCCGGAGCTGGCTCGGCCTCCTCTTCCTCCCAGACTCCAGCTTGTGTAACAGTCAGTGTGAGTGACAGGTCCTGTGCTTCAATTGATTGATCAGATGCTGGTATCAGGACTCCAGAGGGAGGGTGGGGTCTGGCTCTGTTAATAGAGTCCATGTTAGTCGGGAGGGGGGAGAGGGTGGTGCTGTAAAGAAGGGAGAGGCAAGAAAGTTTTCTTCCTGATTGGCAGGTTAGGGATTCTGTGGGAATAACCAGCTGTGATTGGCTTAAACGTAGGCCTCTCTCGCGTCTTCCTATTGGGTGATATGGTTCTCGTTGTCACTGGCGTAATCGGCTTCTTCGTCCTCGTAGTCGAAGTCGTCGTACACGTCGCCGTTGTTGTCGTCCAGCCGTAGCTCCTCCTCTTTAATGCGTGGCTCGTCCCCCTTCAGGCCGGCCATGTGGGGGTTCTGGTGGTGGTTGGCATTGGGCTCTGGGCTGCTGGACATGCTCGAGTGCTCGGAGGGCATCTGGGGCGAGGGCATTCCTGCCATGGATAGGGCACCTGGGTAGACCACGCCTGCTGAGGACAAGGGCAGCTGGCCCTGCTGCCTGTGACAAACCGAAAGGGAAAAGACACTTGTTTAGTTTCTTTGCTTTGCTTCCATAACCTCATGACACCTAATGCTTATCATTTGGCCCTGATCTACAGGACGCACCGTCCTTGGACATAAAGAGTGTAAACAAGCTTGCTCGTACGCTAAAACAGAAGATAAAACATAGTTCAAATATAAAATCCCAGAGTCTGTATTTATAATCAAGGTTCACTATTTCAAATGCGCTGCCTGTTTAAACAAATGCTGCAATTGGTAGCTTTAATATAAAATATGAACGCTGTCATTTAAAACAGACAAGCAGTCCCTCACCCCACACTGAAATATTGTCTCATTTCCTGTCGACGGGACCTCATGATGGCCTTGTACTCGCCGATCCGCAGCTTCTTCCCGTCCACCAGGCAGGTGCGCTTGGGCCGTGGCTTGTACTTGTAGTCTGGGTATTTCTCCAGATGCTGCTTGCTGAGACGAGCCTGCTCCTCGTAGTAAGGCTGCTTCTCCAGGTTGGTCATGGCTTTCCAGCGTGAGCCTAGACAGAGATGGAAGACACCGTTACCGACGGTAATAATCTGCCATCTGCTTGGAAAATGGCTCAGAAGAGCTTTAAAGGAGAGCAGCTCGCTTTAGAGACGCTAAAATCACTTTGTAGACTTGAATTCATTTGAGCATGTACTTGAGCGTGGATACGAGATTACATCGCGTGCGAGGGACGCGTGTCTGCGCGGCATGCGAGACACTTAAATGCCGTCACACGTTTGACGGCACTCGGGGGAACCCTCGCGCACTCACACATTCGCAGACGTGCACAGATAATGGCGGAGGTTCCACCCGGAAAGAGAACGCAGAGGGGAGAAGACGGGGTTAATGAGGAGAGCAGCGAGCGCGACAGGTACTCATCGAAACTAATGAGGACTTCACTTAACCTGCTGTCATCTCTCTTCAGCTCAGTTGCAGCTCATTGATCGGGCCCCTGTGTGTGTGTGTGTGTGTGTGTGTGTGTGTGTGCGTAATCTTGAGTATACACATCGTCTCCAGTGTGTTTCATATCTGGTCTGAATTTGCACTCGACTACTGTACTGTATGTTAAATGGGTAAAAGCTGTCTGCACTTGGCTGTTCCCTGTCTTTCTCTCTGTTCTGCGATCTGTAAGCAATTGAGCGAGAGAGGGAGGAAGCTTATTAAAACCAGATTTCCCTGTGTTATAAAACGCTTAGGAGCTCTTTAAAATGTCAGGGCCGATCCCGGCGGTCTGGGGGAAATGTCAGGCGGCCTTGCGCTGCTTGTTTAATGCATAATGAATTATATCATCGTTCGTCGGAGCCGCGCTCTCCCCAGCCGTTCATTAACAGCTGCTCACACGACGCCGCTGCTTGTAAGGAAGCCGCCGTCGAGTGCGTGTTTGTGTGCACTACACTACAAATGCGTGGCATCGTGGTGTCAAAGCTGTGCTCCGTGATTTACCGAGGATCTTGCTGATGTTGGAGTTGTGCATGTCAGGGAAGGCCTGGAGAATCTTTCTCCTCTCGTCCTTAGCCCAAACCATGAAGGCGTTCATCGGCCGCTTGATGTGTGGCTCGCTGCTGCTGCGGCCCCGAGACTCACGGAATATTCTGGAGTCTGACACGCTTGGGGAGCCTGAGGGAGAAGGGCGAAGCGAGGAAGGCGTTAGGAGAGATGGAGTTATTATAATAATAGAAATTACAGAACATGTTTGCTCTCTGTTCACTTTTTAAAGTCAAAAGAATCCCATATTGCCATTCTCCGTGTGGCAAATTAAAAAGTGTTGCAGCACTTTTTCCGGGTGATTTGGGATGTTCCTACCGTCAGAGTCTCCGCTCATGGTGAAATCCAGCATGGCGTGGCTGAACTTGTCCTCCGACTGCTGCTTCAGCTGCTGACTCAGACTCTCCAAGGCAGCTTTGTCCTGGACAACACAAACAGTTCACAGTTGCAGTCGGTCAGTGACTGAGTCACACACTGTGAATATGTGAATGGACCTGTGGTTGTGATGCTGAACAATTTCCTTTGACATCCTAACGCGTCATTCCCGGACATGATTTTAAAGAGATTCATGTGCACTTTAAACAAAGTCGAGGGAGTGTTCGAACAGTTTAATGTCACAAATATCACTTTTGAACAACCATTAAAATCTAATGTGATGCTTAAGCTGGTCTGTCCACAACTAAATCACATTTGAACATGTGTAAACTCCTCACCACTACCAGCCGCTGACTAAACACTGAAGGAATCTCTGTGTTATTTCTCACTTAACTGCAGTAAATTAGCTAAAAATCACATTTTCATTCCAAACTAGAGTGAGCAGACAAATAGCAGCAGCGATTTCAGTAGACAGACAGTTTGTGTTTTGGTTCGTTTCAATGTCAAGTCAATTTGCAGAAATGCTAATGTCAACATCAAATTGTTCAGTGCAGTACTGAGCGGCGCTCGAACACACATCTGCGCGTATGTTTACAAGAACGTTGATTACATTTAGTCCTGTTTGGATGTTTACTGTTTTCTGTGTATACTGTATATTATATGAGTGTTTGTGGATGTGTGTGTGCGCGCAGCGACTCCTGGCAGCCACCTGCGAGAGTGGAGTGCCGCGGCTTGCCTCTCTCTTGCAGAGGCCCCCGAGGGTCGACGCATTAGAGAGAGAGAGAGAACGAGAGAGTGCAGCGCGGACGAGAGCGAGGCCACGCCGCACGGCCCCCTGGGTATTTATTACAACCAATAAAAGGCTGATTTACTGAGCATTTACATGCTTAATGCAAGCAGCCGGCACACTCTGCGCTACAACCTGACTGTTGACGAACACACTCTCGTGAGCGCACACACAGCAGTGCACCAGCGCCAGCATTTTACAGTTTAATTATACGATTAGGTGCAGTACCCAAAACACTGTCGTCTTCTAAAACAACCTTCCAAAAAGTGTCCCTCCACATTTACATGTGACCCTGGCGAGCTGGCTGGCTGCATAGAGGGAGGGCAGAATGATAATGAAATGCATTTTCTCTGTTTTTAGTCCAAAGGACTTTAATTGTTAGAGATAATTTTTCCCCACAGATCGGAATAAATATGGCTAAAAAGACTGGGAGGGGAGAGGAGAATAAAAGCCAGACACACTGCGGAAAATGTTCGTCTGCAAGCCCTTTAAAAAGTATTTTATTTAGAATTTATTATGTTTTAATAAATGAACAATAATCTGCCAGTGGCTTGGAATTATTTAGTCATTTTGCATGTAAATCAGAAATATTTTAAGGAAGGAAGAAGGAATTTTTACTCATTTCACACAAATGATCAGCCCCATTCAAATCTCGTCACTGGACAAAAAAAAGAAAAAAAGCACAAAATGTGTCTCACACATTCAGATGTTAAGATTAAATGTGGTGTGTGTGTGTGGCAGAGACGGAGATGAACCGACAGACAGAGTGGATGACTGCCTAGTCTGACATTAAGCCCCAGTACAGTACATGAGAAAAGTGGATTGAATGGCTGACACTGGAGCCAAGACACAAAGTAGCGACAAAACTAATCCTCTGAGTGTGTCAGAGATGACACTGTTGTATCTGAACGCCAAGAGCTCGCCGGTTTCACACTCGAGCAGCACAAAGCCAAAGGGCCGAGGAAACGGGAGTCGGTGTGGGCGCGTGGCTGCGGAAGCTGAGAACGATCTGTGGATCTAAAAATCTAAAACAAATCTGGGGACCTCAAACGAAAAATAACTCGATTTAACACAAAGCATCTATTTCCCACTTTAAAAATTTAATTTTTCGTGTAGAATAAACAAAATACAAAAAAAACAAGAACTGACAAATATAAGAAATGATGTCTAGTATGTTTTGATACACTATAAAATAAAACAGCTAAATAAACAATATATATTTTGAACACCCAGAAGTAATCATGAAATCCTCTATTTGTCTATTAATCTGTGGCTTTCAGGCTGTATCGGCAGCAGGTTCACACTGTGTATGAATACGTGGAATAAACCTTGACTGAACAGAGAGTGTGGGTTTGACGGAAACACATCAGATGAAAGATGAAAAAAATGTAAGAGAAAGCGGCAGATAGAGCCGTTGAATGTCAGCGGTGCAAATGGTTCAAGCGCAGTTGCTCTATATGAATGGGTGTTTTTATTCCTGTGTGTGTGTGTGTGCGTGCGTGGATGTGCACCGGCTGACTCCCAGTGTGTTTAACAAATAACCACAATTTAGCCACGCTGCCGAGGAGCCGGCGCCGTCACTTCACATTACCGTCTCCTCGGCGCTCGGCTCCGCCACACACACACGCGCGCCTGCAACCCTGCAGTGCGCCTTACAGACACACTCATTACCTCCCAGACGCCTCTGGTTTTACCTTATCTGGTCCTGTTTAGCTTCAACACATTGCACTGAGCACATTGTACACTGATTTACCTCCTACATAGTGCAGCAGTGATGGCATATGGCAAGACAAATTATTACACACTGACAATGAGACGGTACAGCGCGGGCTGACTTTCTGCATCTTGGGGAATTTATGAATTCAAACCCTTGGAATCATTTGCCTTTTTTTAGAGCTAAAACACATTCATTTGTATTTGTTTGTAACAGGCTGGAAGGTTTTGGTTTTACTGATGAGTGGGAAAATCATAATTTTGTAATTAGTATTTGAAAAGATCAGCATTTTAGTATTATATTCATAGACTGTCTACGCTTCGAATAAAGACTTTAAGGGAAGCGACTAAACGGGGAATTTCAAGTGGCCCACCTTGTCTGAGCGTCCGTTGTTGAGGCTGAGGTTGCTGACAGCGGCCACCTTGGCGTCCAGGACCTGCTGCTCCCTCTTCAGCTGCTCCTTCATCTGCCGGGCCTCGGCAAACGCCTTGCTCACCGCCTCGTGGTCGTTCAGGTAGGCTGTCGAGGACAGCGACGACAATAAGTCTGCTGAGACACAGAAAAACGCAGGAACAGGGACACGCGAGGGTAATTAATTCACTTCTTCATAGCACACACACAAAAGCGGAAAAAGAATTTACTTACGAAGAAAACTAAAAATCTATTTAAACAGATGTGCGTGTGTGTGGAGGCTGCAGGAGGTTTTCAACCAGAATAAATCTTCTCCTGAACCATGAGGTAAAGACATTAACATACACTCAATGAGGAGAGTTCACCAGGGCATCTGTGTGTGTGTCCCTCTCTCTTTGTGTGTCTCTCAGACTTACACACACTCACACTGACCACTTGACTGTGGCGCTGGGCATGTGAGTCAGAGTGTGCCCCCAGCTAGCCCACCTGCCCTCGCACGTGTAGTTAGACGAGCGGTGGCCGATGACTCCTATTACGGCTAAAAAGTCCTGCTAATTTCCCCGGTTGAGAACATCTGCAAATATCAGACCTCCCCGCGCCTCCTCATCGTCTTTTATTTGTGTTATTTCCACAGCTTAGTCACTGATGAGGCATCTGCCCTGACTCAGTGCATGCATGCGCCGCTATCGCCCCTCTCCATCAGCCGGGTTAGCTCTCAACAAAGAGCCACGGCTGGCTTATGGGGCCTTTATCTGCGCTAATCCTCACCGCTAATGCCATCTCAGGCCAGATTACCGGCTTCAGATTGGTAATGACAGAGCCGTGAACTCTTTCAGAAGTCATAACCAGAAAATCTGGATGCGAGTGGGGCTGGAAAAAAAAAGAGAGAGCGGAGGGCTGGTGGAAGAGGACAGAAGAGGAGGAGAGGGCGATGAAATCGGGTGGCAGTCAATTTTAATCTGGAATCAAAAGACAGGGAGGGGACAGATAGATATTCTAGTGCACACGAGTGTGTCTGAGTATCCGTGAAACTGACAGTGATGCCAAACATCCAGACAAGTGAATGTGACCCACATAGAATGGGAAGGGAGGGGGTTCTCTCCCTTTTTTTATTTGTCTCTCACTCTGCGCACACCAGTTTAGTCCCTCTCTGAGCTCCACAGACAGGCGCAATACATTTGAAACCTACAAAATAAAATAAAAAACAACACTCCGGCAGGGAGGTCGGGGGGGAACTGCAGTATTTCATGACAGGGGCTGAGACAAATGTGTGATCGTGGTAAAAGTTACAGGCGTTGACAGCCCTTCACTTTGGCTTGAGATGGATGGATGAATGGAGCTGGAGAAAGAGGATCATGCCTCTGGGTTGGTAGGTGTCAAAACAGAAAGAAGTGCCCGTCAAAAGTTACAGACAAGCTCTGAAAAGCTTCTTTCAACTAAATTGATCCAGTTAATAGAGCAACAGCAGAAGATCGTTCAAATCTGTCATGAACTGTGATTTATTATGACACTATTAATTCTCATTAATAGGAGGTGTATTCTATTAATTTGTAAAAGTGCAGTGAAGTTCTCTGCTGTCACTAGACCTGAGTATCGCCACCTACATGCGTGTCTGCCCTCGTTCTCGCCTGAATCTAAACACATTCGTACTCGCACTCACTCACACCCACATCAAAACCACCGCCTCTAGACTCTTTTCCCAATTTGTCTGGCCCTTCAATCCCCTCTGAACTTGTAACAGGAACCCTAATGCGACTGTGCACTGTTAATAACAAGTGTGCTGTTGACCGGGTAAACTCAACAGATGCGGTGCTAAAAAAAACCCCAAACAAAACAAACACACTCCCCTCAGCAGACAAATAATTCAGCAGGGATCACACACAAACTTTAAACACTGTAATCCATTTTTCGGAACAAAAAACATCTGGGACTGCAAATCCACTAATCTGATATTAAATCCGCCGATTTGTTGAAAAACAGTGAGATTAGCCAGGAAGTCAGAGAAAATGACTGACTATATACATAGGAGGAGGAGGTGGTGGGATTGTTTGTGTGAGCCTGTGTGTGTGTATTGGAGTGTGTGTGCTGTCATTGTGTCATTAATGCTGGGTGTTTGCGCTGTCCTGGCTCATGTAAGAGGCTTGTCTAATCTCATTGGTGATACCTCATGTCTGTCATGCGCTCCTCTCTTTATTATTCCCCTGCTGCATCGCTTAGGAAAAAAAGAGTGTTAATCCCCATCTCTCTCTCTCTCTCTCTCTCTCCATCTCCTGCTCCCCTCACTCCTATGCCTCTCTGTCTCTTTCAGTCACTAATAAACACATAACAATAAAGCAGCCCTGAGGCAAACAGCGGCAAGGAAGAAAAACACAAACACACTAATTATAGCCTGTTACATATGTGTAGTATTTGAACTATCAGTGTTGCGTGAAAAATGGATTACGAGTACAAAATAGTGATTCATTTATGTCATATTTTATGTATGTGTGCATATGGCTGGAAATGATTATTTTACTGGCACTAGTGACAAAGGCAACACAACGTGGAGAAGACTATTCTTGCCACTGCACTACCAGCAGAGCTGCCGCTGTTTGATTCTCATTGTGGAAACAGGCTGCAAACACAAAAAAAATCTGCCTAAACGTTGGCGCGTTTTCCCTTTTTACACCGAAATTAACCTTGGATTATCCTTTTGCTCTCCTGTGGTGTGTGTGTGTGTGTGTGTGTGTGTGTACATGTGATGGAAACACAAGTCCACTTACCTATGGAGCTGACCCTGGTTGGCGGTCCTCCGATGCTGGAGGGGGCGACACTGTGCTTCATGGAGCTGGCAGGGCCCAGCTTGGTGGCGGCAGCAGCAGCAGGGACCTGTGGGGAAGTTGGGGGGGAGTTGGGTGACTTGCTCTCAGATGCCTTAGGCTTGGCCGACAGGTTCAGTGGCTGTGCACCCTCACTGTCCTGCAAAAACCAAAACAGCACAGTTTCGCCCGCTATGACCACCGTAGGAATTTAGGAGCAGGAGGCAGGGGGTGAACCCCTCGCCCTCCCTCACCGGAGCCACTCGCAATCGATTCAATAGGAGTTCATGCACAGCACGCCGAGGCAAGGCCAGTTGACAGGTGCATGCCACTGCCCGTCTCCTAACAGCGCGCCAAGAGTGGAAAAAGTAACAGCACAAGCAAGTAGGAATGCTGATGTGGTTCGGCGCTCACCACTGGGGTTCACATGCAAAAGTCGGCCTTCAAACCAGCCCGAGACAACACGATTCATGCACGTGCACATTCCACATGCAGTCTCCAGTAAACATGCACTGCTGCTCGGCGCTGCTCCTCATCCGTGCTTCAAACAAGGCCAGGAGCAACAGTCAGACACCTGAGGAAGAGAAGCACTTTGACAGCGAGCTCCTCTGCGAGTGTGTGCGTCTCTCACGGACGAGAACTCCTCCCTCACACTTTACAGCTGGGAGAGACCGAAGACACAGCGACGTCTCGGTGTAACAGCGAAGAGAGGAGAGCGCTGTCTGCCACTTCAATGTGCACTTGCTCCATTTGAAATAGGGAGACGAACACACACTCCCGGCCTTAGCAACTAATCAATACGTCTCCTAAAGTCACTGGTTTTATGCCATTTTGATGGCAGCAGCGTTTGTTTATTAACATACGGGCATTTTATCATGATGCCAAAATCAACTCGGTTTCGATAAACTGACAACATTAAATTCACCCATTCATCCAAATCACTGGATGCCTGCACACACGGCAACACCACCAGTACATGAAGCATCCCCTAAATGAATTGACATGTGGACAGTCGCGCAGTGCCCGGAGCTGTTATCACGTTAATTGTCATGGCAACATCACCCCTGCTGATGACCTAATCCAATCAGGGACAGCCTCAGTAGACACATGACAGGAAGAAAGGAATTAGATCACAGAGGGGCCAGATGTACACAGACCACTCTGTGTAATTAAAACTGTGCAATTACAAGGCAGACACAACGTGGGGCAAGGGACAGCTTAACAGGCCCACCACCAAAGACACTATTGTGTCTTTGTGGCGTGTGTGTTCATAGTGGGGCAGAATCAAGCAGTGCATATTCTCCTTATGCACGACAGGTATGCCATAGCTAAACGTAAAGCTCACAAGCGAACTAACAGATTATTTGTCTTATTTTCTGGTCATTAGACTAATTGCTGCTTAGGCGAGTAGAATCCAGCATACAGTGGGATTCAAAAGGAGAGCAAGTACTGTGTGTGTGTGTGTGGTATCTCCACTCATTAAGGCCGACTTTCCCTGATTCCCACTCCTAAGCCTGATGAGCCCCTCACAACTCAATTAAGCCCTTCCAATTAAGCCCCTATATGTGTACATGTCTGTGTGTGAGTGTGTGTGGCTATGTGAGCGATCGGAAGTTTGTGTGCGTGCGTGCATTGAGGCCTAACCGGATTGTCCTTCATTAGGGGGGTCTTTCTAAATAGACGGAGGACCCCCAAAGATGCCTTCAGTGAGACAATGGGCTGGGGAAGAAGAGGAGAGAAAGGAGGCGAGAACAACTGAGCGGGATCTTCTCAATCCTGACCCATATTATGGCGGGCTTTGGCTGGGAACGCGTTTGAATATTTATTACAAATAGATAATGCCTCTCTGCCTCTTGTACAGTGGATGGGGGAGTTTCCTCTGTGTGCCAAGGCAAATCCTATGGTGGGAAGGTGGCCAACCTGCATTATGCCAGTGTGGAGGAATTAGTTTAGACACTGGAGCTGAGAGGCTTGGGCCGACTTGTTAATGTGTGTGTGTGTGTGTCATTTCAAGACATTGTTCAACAAGCTCTAAATCTCATGACAGTGAGTATGTGTGTGTGAGTTCTCCAAAGCCTCTGAAAGCTTTGCAATCTTGAATTAATACAATTGCTTTTGTGTCTCACTTGGCTGATGAAACAGTCTCCAGCTTTGAGACCGAAAAACATGCAGAGTGACAGCGAGAGCCAGAGGGACAGAGAAAGAGAGAGAGAGGGAGAGAGCGGACGAGCGGTAGCAGGAGGAGAAGGATAATGTGTGTGTGTGAGTGTGGGGGCTGTATCGCTTCTGTGGATGCTGACATGTGAAAGGCGACATCGTGGTTCTGCGTCTTATGACAGGAGCCGACGGTTCAATTAACAGGACGAGTGTGCAGCCTCCTGATCCTGGTCAGGACTCTGTGTGTGTGTGCAGTGCCCTACGTGGTCTGTGTCAAGACCTTAACATGCACAGTACCTCCCTCCCTCAGCTGTCTGTCCGTGCTCCTTCAAGTGTTTGGGTATTAATTATATTGTCATATCTAATTCCATCAGGCTGAGCAGAGGCAGATATGCTTTTCCAGTGCGTGGCATCGATCTGCCCACTAGCACCTGAAACATGTATGTGACTGCACTTTTGTAATTGTCCAGGTACACTTGACTTCTCCTCGACATTCAACTCTGATATTTTTATGTTTTCTTCTTTTGTTATCGCCATATTTTTATCTGCAACTCAGTTGGTCCTCAGCAAGTAAAATTTAAAAACCGTGGCAATGTGATACACACACCGTTGTATAAACCTGTGTGTGTGTGTGTCTGCTCACATGTTTGCGAATAAGAAAACCACATGTATGCTGCAGTGATTTGGGCACAGATGTGTGTATGTGTGCGACGTGCCTGCATGGTTTCGAGTTGCTCTACACCTGTGTGTGTGTGTGCGCATTTGTGCTCGTGTGTGTCCGTGTTTCACCCGAGGGTAAAGCACTTAAGCGCTGTGTGCCTGAGTCCAAACAGCTGTGAGCAGAGGCAGGCTGTGGGCCTCTAAATGACTGGAGACCTGAGACAGCGCCCACAGGGGGAGAGCACCTCTGAAATATACATGTCCCACACCCGCAGGATGCAGATGGAGAACGAGAGAGATGGGAACGGAGGGAGAAAAGAAGTTGGAGGGGCTGCGGACTGAATGAGAAGAAGAAAAGAGAAAGACAAACGTCTACGCGTGTCTCTCCGTGCTCACAAACAGAGCCACTGCACGGGGGAGCAACACAGTAAGCTGCTCGGTGGTCAAACGGCCAGTTTGGCTCCATGGGGCCTGTCGAGGTCCGCGTGGGTCCACTCCCGCTGGACGAGGGAGGCCATTACAGCTCCTCACTCCCCCCCGCCACAACCCAACTCCATATATATGGTAATAGGAAGTGTGTCTTTGTGGGGTTGTGTGGTAAAGAGAGAGATGGAGAGGTAGGGAGGGGTTGATGGACAAGCGGGCGAGGTTGCAAGTTCTGGGGTCAAACACACACTTTAATCTCTGCTAGAAGCTGGTCCTGATGGTGAGAAAGCGAGAGAGACCGTGTGTGTGAGTATAATGCAGTTGGCAAAGGTTGGAGCAATGAAGGAAGACAGAAACATTAGGAAGAACAAGGAAAAGGGACTATAGGGAAATAAGGAAAGGTAAAAAAAACAGGAAAGGAGGAGGAATGAAACAGGAAATTAGAGTAAAGTGCAAAGAGAAAAGCTTAAATTTAGATTTGTGGGTTAAATGAGGAGCTCTGGAGTCTGTGGGGGACTTAGACAGTCGAGTCAGCGTGTGATTTATGACTGACCACTACACTTTATGGGGAGTGGCAGGGGACATGGGGGGTGTGTGTGTATTTGAGTGGGGGGGTGCTGATCAGGGCCCCTACAGCCAACCAGATATTCATAGAATTCCACTTGGATGGACACAAGGCTTCCCTTCGGGCCTATTGGGCAGCCACCCGAGAAAACAGCACAAACACCAATACGTCCTCGAATTGACCGCGTCCACGCACCAGCAGGAGTTTCGTGATAAAGTTTGACTCTGGGTTCCGTGTTGCATTAATACAAGGAGCTGACCGTTACTCAGGACACTTGTGTGATTGCAAGAACAAAATTCTGGGGTGCAAAGCAAAAATCACACATGTTTTCATCTCATGCACTACAGACAAAAACCACAGACTTGTTCAGGATGTTGTCTGAAAATAGTGCCTATGTTGACCACTACACCTGAACAGTCAGCTCTCAAGTCCCCAGGTCCACACATACTCTACATAAAAACTTTGATTTTACCTTGGTCTTGTTTGGCGGCGGGGAGTTGCGGCTCTTCTCGCTCTGGGGGTGTGTGTTGGTTGGTGGGGAGTGTGTTCCCAGGTTGGCTTGGGGCAGCAGGCTGCCTCCGTGCTGCTTGGCCTCCGGGGAAACCTGCATGGCCGCCAGCTGAGCCGCGTACAACTGCTGCAAAGTCGGAGAGACAGGTAGAGAGCGGGAGGGGGGGGGGGGGGGGGCAAACAGGGAGGGGAGGAACGGCGGAAAAAGGAGAAGAAAGGGGCAACATGAATAAATGAATACTCGAGAGCACACAAACAAAAAAGAAGATGTGGGATAAAAAGCTCTGGAAGATGAGGCCATTAGTGGCCCGGCTTCTGTTTGTGCGACACAGCGAGACAGAGAGGGACATCTCCACTGTCACCCCCTCGCTCACCCCATGGGAGAACCGCTAACAGCCTCTATGACAGGCCCCGAGATGGCCACGTCCTCTCCAGGTGCATTGTGGGAGAAAGGGACACTATTGAGGTCACGCCGGAGAGCCCGGCTCTTAGTCAAGGTGGAAAAAAAAAAAAACGATGACGGAGGAGGAAAGAGAGAGAGAGAGTAAGATTTGTGAAGCTGCCAAAAGTGTCCCATGCCCCTGCGATGTCTTCAGTGTGCTGACGTACCAAAAACACACAAGCGCTACAAAACAGTCTAAAAAAAGACAAATAGATTCAATAACTGCTGTGGGAAACAGAACAAATCAGGTTTCCCTATTCTTATTTATGTATTTAATTAATTTCCAATTAAATAAAAGCATTATGGTGTGAACATACTCGGGAATATTTATGCAATACCACTGTATCACACAAAACAGTCTCTGGCCAGTATTTCCACAGCAACAGACCAGGCATAATATTCACAACTTGGAACAAGCTTCAATATTCATAAATGCTTCTTTCTGCCGCTCTATCGTCTTCCTCTAAATCATCAATTACTTTCATGTGGGCTAATACAAATCTCCAAGACGCTGTTTTTGTGTTTCGTAGAATTGTTATATTCTTCTCTGAGGAGCAACACACAGCGTTTCCTTTAGCTGAGAAGTAACTGATGTGTGTTTTTTTTTTTTTGACTAGTTATAATTGTTATTATTTATTTCTGGAGGAAGATTTTTCTGGAAGACGACCATCCTTTTTTTTTTTTTTTAGTTTAACTTCCGTCCTTCTGTTGGCGCTTGGCTGCCGGCCACAGGCGTCAAACAAAGGCTGGTTTATGCAAATGGACAAGGAAGAGATGCTGTCACCGCTCTCTCTCTCTCTCTCTCTCTCTTTTCTGTTTGTACCTCTCTCTATCTCTCTTGACAGCCACCGTAGCTTCTGCTCTCCAATGCTATCATAAATAAAGACATTTATCGCTCTTTATACAAACAAGAAGAAAAAAAATGACACATTCTAAACTAGCGGCACACACACTCGCACAAAGAAGCAGTGTTTGGGCGAAACTCACGTTTGTGAATGTGAAATAATCTCTGCCTCACTGTCACTCACATGTGGCAACGAGAGTATTCAGTGTCCAACAATGCGACAGCAACATGTTTTCCATTACTCTACTCTGTATTGCTTTTATTGAATCCCCAATTTCATTTCACTCTACAATAAGATACCTGCCATTCCAACAAGGTGACTTTTATTCGGAAGCAAAGGTCGAACCGAGGGCAAGGTAGCTCCCTCCCTTTGGATGCTTTACATTCAAGAAATATTGAACGGTTAAACTTAGGTAATCAACAGGAGAAATGAAAGCTCTTGCATTCTAGTAAGGGTTTCTTTTTTTACGTTTCTCATAGAAGTATTCATTTCTTTTATTGCAAATCGGATAGTACTGCATTTCTCTAATCCTCTGGTGCCATTTGTCTTCATTTTGGAAACAAACCCTTGCTCACAGTGTCATTATCTGCTGTTACGGACACCGCGGGAAAATGATAATTGAGGTGCCTGCAGTAAACTGGGTGTGCTGCTGCTGATGTGGAAATCAGCAGGAGGCCGGTCACGCTCTGGCGAGTTACGTGGACGCAGCGTCGAGGACCAGCTCGCTGAGCTCACATCAGCCGCTGCTCGCTCATTTCCCTTCAATTAGCTGTAGAGCAGCTCCTGGAAAGGGGGGAGAGGGGGGAGGCGGGCGGAGGTTGCAGCCGAGCATGAACACTCCACTCACCCCCCCCCGCCCCCACTCATCCCTACCAGCCAAACCCCCATAGCGAGTGGACCACAGGCGGTGTGTGTGTGTCCGTATGTGTGTGTGTCCTGCCATATTCGGACCAGTGGTTCAAAGGCCTCTTTATTTGCAGAGTGAATTGAGTTCCATTACAAGGCCAGCGCCCGTCACTCAAAGCCTGCTCAATGGGCCAGCAAGAAGCGCCGCGCGCGCACGCGCACGAAACGCGGCGCAGAGGGCAGAGGCACCGTGGAGCGCGCCCAGAGCGTCGCCACAACGACATGCATGTCAACAAACAGGAAGCGACAGCGCAAAGCCCCCTGGGGTGACCAGGGGAGCAAACACACACACACACAGAGCAACACAGCGAGTGAGGGAGGGGGTGTAGACGCAGGATGGGACTATGGAATTTGAAATGTCACTCACTAGGCAGGCATACTGCTGAGTGTGTGTGTGTGTGTGTGTGTGTTACGAACCGTTACGATCTGCTTCTCACTCTTCCTCTCCTAACGTGACAACAACAACACCACCACCAACACATCTGGATGTGTATGTGCGAGTCCTGGTCAATCTGCAGCTTTAGTCCGATTACCAGCTCGGCTGCTCTTTGTTGTCAGAGTTAGTGATTCTTCAGAGCAGACTGAGCTCTATTGTTTACAAGGACACCGAGGCCTATTGTATAGGCCTTAATGGATTCTTCGTCTTTCAGTCTGTTTGACTTCCTGTCTGTCCGACCACAGCGTTTTCATGTCTGAGCACTTGGGCTGCAGACTTATTGTGAGTCAAAGGCGTTTGAC